>OX403616.1:23738330-23750830 GCA_948107695.1 Meliscaeva auricollis | reverse complement strand
ATAAAATCAAAACTGAGTCCTACACGCAAGAAACCGTCTGTGCGCTGGTGGAAACGTATCGAAACCGGGCGTTAGACGTTTTTATTAGAGGCCTTAGTGGTGATTTATCGCGGTTGTTAATCGTCCAGCGGCCAAAAACCCTGCCAGAAGCATATGCTTCTTGCTTAGAGATGCAGAACTTAAATTTTCGAAATCAGGCCATACATAATCCGAATCTCTCTAATACTATTACGGCTCCCTACAATCAATCATTTAATATAGATAATGTTAGACAAATTCCTCCCCAGAGGAATTATAATTCAAATCCTCCACCAAGACCAACTGGCCCTAAACCGCATCAGAAAATGGATGTTGACCAGTCAGTCCAGACAAAGCAGGTTAATTACATGAATAGACCTCAGGGTAATCCTTTCAAGAGGAGGGCACGATCTGAGAACTATTCACGCTCCCAAGCTCGAAAACAACAAAGATTATACAACCTTCAACCGGTGGAAGAAATACTACCTGAAACCTACGATGAGGTAGTTAATGAAAATTATGAGGACGAGGTGAATTTTATGATGGGCGCCTCTCCAGCGTACCATACATAAAATATATACTCGAAAATGGAAAAGTGTTGAGCTTCCTTGTTGACACTGGGGCAAATAAGAATTTCATTGCCCCACACGTGTCACAAAATACGACCCGGTTAGCTCAACCTTTCGCCGTTAATTCGGCAGCCGGTAATTTAAGGATTACCGACAAAATAACAGGAAAATTCTTTGCTAAAGTCGGAAATGATACTCCATTAACATTTTACGTACTCCCTGGTCTCAAGAGTTTTGACGGTATCATTGGCGACGATACCTTAAAACAGTTAGAAGCCATTATTGATCGCAAGATGAATATTCTAACGTTGGCGAAAGGGATTGTAATACCTCTGGAAGATAAATTTTCCTCACAAATTAATACCATTCTTGGCAAAGAAATTCCTGAGAGCGTCCGAAAAAAACTGTCTCAAATAATAAAAAAACATGATAAGCTGTTCACACCCCTTGATGCGAATGAGTTGGTAAGAACTACAGTCAGGGCAGAAATAAGGACTAGCACAGACGAACCAGTCTATACTAAAAGCTATCCTTACCCTCCCTGTATGAGAGAAGTGGTTGAGAAAGAGATTAAGGAGCTCTTAGCTGAAGGCATAATACGTCCTTCTAGGAGCCCTTATAACTCACCAATCTGGGTTGTCCCAAAAAAACCAAAACCCTCAGGTGAGAAGCAATATCGCATGGTAATAGACTTTAAACGTCTTAACCTTGTGACTATTGCAGATGCCTACCCTATCCCAGACATCAATTCCACACTTGCGAGTTTGGGGAATGCTAAGCTTTTTACTACCCTAGATTTGACCTCTGGTTTTCATCAAATACCGATGTTAGAATCAGATATACCAAAAACAGCTTTTTCCACGATGAATGGAAAATACGAGTGGCTGAGACTTCCATTCGGTCTCAAAAATGCCCCCGCTATCTTCCAAAGAATGATTGATGACGTCTTGAAAGAATTCATCGGCAAGATATGCTATGTCTACATCGACGACATAGTAATTTTTGGAGGAAGTGTTGAGGAAATGCTCAACAACATCGAGACTATACTTTCGAGGCTGCGTGAGGTAAATCTAAAGGTTAATTTAGAAAAGACATCTTTTCTCAAAACCGAGGTAGAATTTTTGGGCTACATAATAACACCCGATGGTATAAGGGCTGATCCTAAAAAGATCGATGCAATTCAAAAAATTATCCCTTCAGAAAATCTTAAAGAATTAAAAAGTTTTCTGGGTCTCACCTCATACTACAGAAAGTTTATTCGCGATTATGCGAAAATAGCGAAACCTCTCACAAACTTAACTAGGGGAAATAATGCACAGGTAAAGGCTAATCAGTCGAAGCGCGTTTCTATTGAATTAGACCAAGAAGCGTTGAGAGCGTTTCAAGACCTTAAAGATCTGCTCACTTCATCTGAGATTTTGGCTTTCCCAGACTTTGGGAAAACATTCAACCTAACGACAGACGCTTCAGATTACGCGATCGGGGCTGTATTGTCACAAGAATATTCGGGTCTCGATAAGCCAATTGCTTTCATCTCTAGGTCTCTAAACAAGACAGAAGAAAGTTTCGCTACAAACGAAAAAGAGATGCTGGCTATCGTGTGGGCCCTTGATAACCTTCGCTCTTATGTTTATGGGGCAAAAAAGATACGCATCCATACTGACCATCAACCACTGACATTTGCATTGGGAAATCGTAATTTTAATGCAAAACTTAAAAGGTGGAAGTCACGAATAGAAGAGTACAACTATGAACTGGTTTACAAACCTGGAAAATCTAACATAGTTGCAGATGCTCTATCAAGACTTAAAACCGAAGTCAATCACTTGTCTGACTCAATGAATATTGAGACAGCACACAGTTCTAACGCCGGTAGACAAGGGTCCGTGACGGATTCTGCTAGTGAAGGTCATGAAGGCGAAGAAAACAGGTCTATGACAGAAACAGCAAGCGAAGAACGATCGTCTGTAGTAGGTACCATGCATAGCGCTGAACAAGACAGCACTGACATGATTCCCCATGTAGAGGCACCATTGAATGTGTTTCGTAATCAAATAATAATCAAAATAGGGAAGGGACTAGAAGCCCACGAACAACCTCATCCTGGTTATTTTCGTCACTATGTGGCAGCACAAAATCCTACGAAGCAAGATCTCGTTAGGATCCTTAAAGCAAGATTAAGACCTAATATTTTGAATGGAATAAAAATTCCTGAATTAGCTCTTCTTCAAGAAATTTATCTAGAAAATTTTGTGACCTACAAACTTCGGATTACGCAAAGGATCGTTGAGGATGTAAAAAATCCAAATCGTGTTGTTACATTGATTATGGACGAGCACAAAAGGGCACACCGCAATGCGAGGGAAAATAAAGAACAACTTTTAGAAAGATATTATTTTCCTAGGATGTATAGTCTGATTAAAAAATATACCGCCAACTGTGAGGTGTGCAAGCTCAACAAATACGATAGACATCCTGTTAGCCCCGAATTTCAAGCAACACCTATCCCCAAATACCCTTGTGAAATTTTACATTTAGATATTGTGGAAATTCAAAACGAGAAGTTCATAAGTTGCATAGATAAATTCTCGAAATTTGCTAAATTGTTCCACATAAAAAATCGATCAGTCCTTCACCTGAGAGATAAAATTACGAAAATTTTACATTACTTCACTGTTCCGAAAATCTTGGTAACTGACAATGAAAGGAGCTTCCTGAGCCCAATAGTGCTCAATTTCATAAACATGCTAGGTATAAAATTGTACCGTACCCCTGTTCATCGTAGTGAAGTGAATGGACAAGTGGAAAGACTCCATTCCACAATATTGGAAATTTTCAGATGTCTCAAAGTAGAGTACAAGGGTTTACGACTCAAGGAGCTAATAAATATAGCCGTAGACAGATATAATAACTCTATCCATTCAGTTACCGGAAAGAAACCATCTGATATATTTTTTAACAGATATCAGAGAATCAATTACCAAAATCTAGTTGACTTCCGTGGTAGAGTAAATAGGGAATTGAAAGGGGAAATCATGAGAAAGCAGAAAACCGCTAACGACAGAAGAAATGAAAAACGATCCAAACCCAAAAAGTACAAAAAGGGTGATATCGTTTACGTGAGAGTTAAGGGTATCCAAGCCAAAAACAAACCTATCTTTAAAAGAGAGGTTGTTGAAAGAGACAACAAGGTGACAATCACCACACCAGGTGGACGAAAAATCCACAAAACTCATTTAAAAAATGTTTAAAACACAAAATAAAAATTATTAAAAATGAGTTTTCAAAAAAGGGGGGGTGTATGCACAGCACGTTCACAATGCACCTACCATTATTCGTTCTATAAGAAAACACACAAAATAACTTACTATACATTTGAATTTGCTTCTTAAGTTAATTAGAATTATATAACTATAACATACAGGGGAAACATAAAAAAATATATATTTTTATTTGTTAATCATTTTAATCTAAAATTAAAACTAATCATATTATAAAAATCTCATTTTGTACTGTTAGAATATAAATATATTCCTTTTTCGTTCTATACAATATTTAGATAGTAATTAAAGTAATATGAAACAATAACTTGCTTCTTTTTCATTTACTGATAAATTTCCGCTCTTGCATCACCATACCTTAGTTTAAGCTTACACTGGGGTCCCAGTTACCGCAGGAAAAGCAAAAAAGAGAATATTTTTTTTATTTTTATACATATCCCCAGATTAACCTTCCTAGCTGCGGCCCAAGCACTACAAATTTTTGACTATAAGGCACCCATAGTCTCCTTGAAAGAAGGAAAAGGGTGGATTGTGGATGGTAGTTTCAAACTAGTACATACTATTGATCTAGCGGAATTCCAGAATCTTGTGGAAGGTGTGAGCGACGCCATAAAAGAAAACATAAAAGACGAAGACAGAAAACGTGTCATAGAATTTCATTTGCGACAAATAAAAGAACGCCTCAACTTACTTAAGGGTAAATCACAGAGGAAGACAAGGTCCATCGACTGGATTGGAACAGCCTGGAAGTGGGTAGCTGGAAATCCCGACGCCACCGACTGGAATAAAATCCTACAAAGTCAAGAGGCAATCATAGAAAATAACAACCACCAATACAGAGTTAATGAGAAACTCTTTGGAATCACTAAAGAAATAACACGAAAAATAAACCTTGTGATTGAAAGATACGAACAAAATATCAAAGACACCATTTCTGGAAAATTCGAACAAGACACATTAGATGAAATCATAGCCGTCAAAGGCGAGATAAATGAGATCGTTCGAGCTTGCCAAATGGCTAAAAGTGGCTTGATCAATACGAATCTTCTTGATACCGAAGAAATCAATTCGATTATCAATGAAATAGAGACACTACCTTACGCTAACGAGATAGAAGCCGTTGAGTATGGTACACCATCTATTTTTACCAATGGATCAATGCTGCTGTATATCATTTCAATGCCAAAAGTGGGAAAAGAAGAATATAACCTGCTTATAACAAGACCATCGGTTATTGAAGGAAAACAGATTGATCTGAAATTCAAAAGGATGCTGATCAACCATGAAGTAACATACGGTATAGTAGCCAACTGCCTATCGATTAATAACTCAACGATCTGTGAGGACAAGGCGCTTGAAAAAGTTCCTGAAGATACCTGCGTAGCTCGATTACTGAAAGGAGGACACACGGCTTGTACCTTCCAAACGAACACTGAAGAGGTCATCGAACTTATAAAAGAGGATACAATTTTTGTCACCAATTTCAAGGGCGATTTAACCTCTAATAATAATATTTCAAGATCTCTTTCAGGCACATATATAATCCAGCTAGTTAACGAGACGATCAAATTGAAGGGCAGGACATTTTCCAGTTCTGTGGCTACATCTCTGCAAGCGCTACCCCCAGTGTTAATGAACATCACCAATCGCGATCGACAGATCGACTTGGGATTCGTGCATGACCTCAGCGTTAAAAACATAGAACGCCTAGGTAACTTAACCCAAGAATTTAAAATTTCTATACTTACAGAAGTCTTCGTCCTTGTTTCGGTGATGTTTGTCGTTGCAACCATTTGGCGGAAGATCTATGCCAAACCCCACATCCCAACGATGTTATCTCCTAACCTAAGGGTAACAGCCTAACCATGACGTCACTCAGGATCTACGGGTCGTAGATTTTCAAAGGGGGAGGAGTTATCACCATCCAATACACACCGCCTTAGACATGCGCAAACCTGTTTCTAGCTGAGTCAACAGTTATGGATGTTCGCACGATATCGAAAGGGCATTGGCTCATACCAATGCATGTGCCGGATATCTGACTCCCCATTTCATCATAATAACGGGTCAGCAATATTGCATGGGAACGAATGCGGTACCACCGATATTGCCGGGTCAGCAGAATGACAGCAAAGCTGTCTATAGGTTTAAATAATTATTGTCACTGTTATTCCGACCCCCGAACGAGCAAGTCATATTAAATATTTATTATAACGTTTAACAACGGTGTTTTATTTTAGTTCTCCAAATAGTAAGTCGAACCGTTGGGCCAGCCCTCTGGGCTGGCGTTCGTGTATTTTTTTGGAGTCCTCTTCAAGGACATCCTTAACTTAAATAAATAAATAAATAAATAAATAAATAAATAAATAAATAAATAAATAAATAAATAAATAAATAAATAAATAAATAAATAAATAAATGAATAAATAAATAAATAAATAAATAAATAAATAAATAAATAAATAAATAAATACAAGAATTCATATATTCATAAATTCATGGATTTATAAATTCATAAATTCATTATTTGATTAATTATTAAATAAATAAAATAATTTAAATTTAGAAAATATTAACTAATGATTGTTCCGAAAAAAACGATAAATGTTTAAACTTAAATAACTAACTATGCAAAAAACCCCAAATACTGGTTTCGGAGGAATCAATTTTATTAATAACCAGATCCTTCTTGACAGCCGCCACATTTTAATCTTGAATAGTTCGTATTCAGAGAATCGAACTCTCCCCAATCTTTTGAAGAGTCGAACTTGCGTTGTCCTTGTTGCAATGATATGACTTGGCAACCTGTAAATAAATCCCAAATTGGGAAAAATAAAGATTTGGTCTTCATCAGGCCTTGGGAGGCAAGACCTTACTCTTATTGGACCAATATTATATAAATTAATTATTTTATTAGTTAAATTAATCCAACATACCTTTCTTCTTCTGTATTCCTCCATTTCCTCCGGATTTTGCTTCTCCATCACTATTTTCCACAACGCAATACAATTCATTATTTAATATCAAATGTTGCTTCTGCTCTCTATGAAATCTTGAAGTCGACTGATTTAATATTCTGACAATTCTTAGGTTTCAAAATATTTCGACGGTTGCTTTGATTTATTATAAAAATTAAAAAAATCGCACAGTGAATTATTTGATTGATTTCGAAAACAGAGTTCATTTGTCCTCAGTTGAAGCTGGAAAGAGATTTGGATATGAATGTTTCTTATATAGTTGCGGTAGCTGCATAACGAGGGTGATGCATCAGAAATGGTTAAAATGCATTTAATGGCCTTTCGGTCAAAAATGAACAAGGGCCTTTGGTGTTGCACCAGAAATGGTTACATATGCGTTTAATCAGTTTTCTGGTAAAATTGAGTAAAACTAATTGGTGTTCCACTAGAAATGGTTAAAAATGCATTCGATGCACTTTCAGTCAAAATTGAGCTAAGCTCATTGGTGTTCCAACAGAAATGGTTAAAAATGCGTTTGATGCACTTTCAGTCAAATTGAGCTTAACTCATTGGTGTTCCAACAGAAATGGTAAAAAATGCATTTGATGCACTTTCAGTCAAATTGAGCTTAACTCATTGGTGTTCCAACAGAAATGGTTAAAAATGCATTTGATGCACTTTCTGATAAAATTGAGCTAAGCTCATTGGTGTTGCACCAGAAATGGTTAAAACTGCATTTGATGCACTTTCGGCCAAAATTGAGCTTAAATCACTGGTGTTCCAACAGAAATGGTTAAAAATGCATTTGATGCACTTTCAGACAAAATTGAGCTAAGCTCATTGGTGTTGCACCAGAAATGGTTAAAACTGCATTTGATGCACTTTCGGCCAAAATTGAGCTTAAATCACTGGTGTTCCAACAGAAATGGTTAAAAATGCATTTGATGCACTTTCAGACAAAATTAAGCTAAGCTCATTGGTGTTCCAACAGAAATAATTAAAAATGCATTTGATGCACTTTCAGACAAAATTGAGCTAAACTCATTGGTGTTGCACCAGAAATGGTTAAAACTGCATTTGATGCACTTTCGGCCAAAATTGAGCTAAGCTCATTGGTGTTCGAAAAGAAATGGTTAAAAATGCATTTGATGCACTTTCAGACAAAATTGAGCTAAGCTCATTGGTGTTCCAACAGAAATAGTTAAAAATGCGTTTGTTGCACTTTCGGACAAAATTGAGCTAAACTCATTGGTGTTGCACCAGAAATGGTTAAAAATGCATTTGATGCACTTTCAGTCCAAATTGAGCTAAGCTCATTGGTGTTCTAACAGAAATGGTTAAAAATGCATTTGATGCACTTTCAGTCAAAATTGAGCTAAGCTCATTGGTGTTCCAACAGAAATGGTTAAAAATGCATTTGATGCACTTTCAGTCAAAATTGAGCTAAACTCATTGGTGTTCCAACAGAAATGGTTAAAAATGCATTTGATGCTCTTTCGGACAAAATGGAGCTAAGCTCATTGGTGTTGCACCAGAAATGGTCAAAACTGCATTTGATGCACTCTCAGTCAAATTGAGCCAAGCTCATTGGTGTTGCACCAGAAATGGTTAGAAATGCGTTTGATGCACTTTTGGCCAAAATTAAGCTTAATTCATTGGTGTTGCACCAGAAATGGTCAAAACTGCATTTGATGCACTTTCAGTCAAAATTGAGCTAAGCTCATTGGTGTTCCAACAGAAATGGTTAAAAATGCATTTGATGCACTTTCAGACGAAAATGGAGCTAAGCTCATTGGTGTTGCATCAGAAATGGTCAAAACTGCATTTGATGCACTCTCAGTCAAATTGAGCTAAGCTCATTGGTGTTGCACCAGAAATGGTTAGAAATGCATTTGATGCACTTTTGGCCAAAATTAAGCATAATTCATTGGTGTTGCACCAGAAATGGTCAAAACTGCATTTGATGCACTTTCAGTCAAAATTGAGCTAAACTCATTGGTGTTCCAACAGAAATGGTTAAAAATGCATATGATGCACTTTCGGACAAAATGGAGCTAAGCTCATTGGTGTTGCACCAGAAATGGTTACAACTGCATTTGATGCACTTTCAGTCAAATTGAGCTAAACTCATTGGTGTTGCACCAGAAATGGTTAAAAATGCATTTGATGCACTTTCAGTCAAATTGAGCTAAGCTCATTGGTGTTCCAACAGAAATGGTTAAAAATGCATTTGATGCACTTTCAGTCAAAATTGAGCTAAACTCATTGGTGTTCCAACAGAAATTTTTATAAATGCATTTGATGCACTTTCGGACAAAATGGAGCTAAGCTCATTGGTGTTGCACCAGAAATGGTTAAAACTGCATTTGATGCACTTTCAGTCAAATTAAGCTAAACTCATTGGTGTTGCACCAGAAATGGTTAAAAATGCATTTGATGCACTTTCAGTCAAATTGAGCTAAACTCATTGGTGTTCCAACAGAAATGGTTAAAAATGCATTTGATGCACTTTCAGACGAAAATGAGCTAAGCTCATTGGTGTTGCACCAGAAATGGTTAAAACTGCCTTTGATGCGCTTTCGGACAAAATTGAGCTTAAATCACTGGTGTTCCAACAGAAATGGTTAAAAATGCATTTGATGCACTTTCAGACAAAATTGAGTTAAGCTCATTGGTGTTGCACCAGAAATGGTTAAAAATGCATTTGATGCACTTTCTTGTTCCTGGTGCAAAAAATTTTTTGTTTTTATTTTAAATGTTAACGCATATATACAACTCTGTTTGTTTTCATTTAATTGTAAAGTAGTTTTAAGATAAAAAGATTAATTAACAAAAGGAGAAAAAACTTGACCAAACATGAATAGTATGGGATGGGCGTTAATTTTCAAAAAAGGCTGCTGGTGTACCCGAGAATCTATAATCATCAACGGCACCAAATACATCATAAAAGAGCGAATAGCACAGGGGTATGAGTGACGAGAAAAAAAACATTAAACTTTCCAACCAAATAGGATATGAACGAGTTTTTTTTGTTTTTCTTTGAATTTTCAGTGGATTCAGTAATATTGACTTGGGTGAGAACACCCTAACTAGGAAGTCTTATGCAATAAAACGAATAACATGTCACAGCATCGAAGATCAAAATATTGCCTTGCGAGAAATCGAACACTGCCGCCAAGTCGACTCGGAGAATGTGATTAGGGTTATGGACTATCAATTAAAGGGTTCCGCCGATATTGTTATAAATACTACCAGCCAGCTCAATATTGTTTTACCATATTACAAACATGGCTCTTTGGGAGATCATCTCGTTATGCGTGCGAAGCGTGATGATCATATGCCAGAAGCACAGATTTTGCAGATATTCTTGGGCATTTGCGATGGGGTGAAAGCTTTGCATGAAGCTAAGCCACAGCCATTGGCACATAGAGACTTAAAGACGGCCAACATTTGTTTGTCGGACTCATTTGAGCCAATTATTGTGGATTTAGGATCGGTAACTGAAGCCCGTTTGCAAGTGTGTGGTCAATCGGAAGCACAGCGTCTGCATGATGAGGCTGAGGAATGAAGTTCGATTGTTTACAGAGCACCAGAGCTATTTTCCTATAAAAGTTATTGCACCATAGACGAGAGGACTGATATTTGGGTAACATTATATTTTTGTTTTTGAAATCTCTGAAATTATATGATTCCTTTGTCAGTATCTGGCAAAGGAAATCTTCTTCGATCTCATATACTGGCTAAATATTTCAATTTATAAATATTTTCAATTTAAATTCGCACTTACTTGCAGAGTCTCGGATGTGTTCTTTATGCTATGTGTTTTTTCCATTGTCCATTCGATCCTATATATGAGAAAGGCGATAGTGTAGCTCTAGCCGTTCTCAGTGGTAACATTAACATTCCAGATAACTCCATTTACTCCCAGGTATGTACAATTTTTTTGATTATAAACTTTTCATTACCACTTTTTCTCTTTTATTCTTCTCATGCACGAAATAATTGAATACATGTTGCGTTTGGATCCAATGGAACGACCATTCATCTATAGTGTCATCGCAAAGACGCATGATCTTATAGCAAAGCTGGAGGGCAGAGTTTAGAGTAAATCTATGCTATGGCAACATTACTCCAATAAGCATTTTTTGTATGATTTTGTTATTTTATATATAATTGTATTTAAATTAAAAATCAATTTCTTAAGTAATGGTCATCTTTTGTAAGACCAGGACAGTTGGTGTCCAAATCCTCCAAGTCTTTGTAGTGCACGCCATACCAATGACAATAATTGTAGGATGTACGCATGTAACTCGTTAGCATCTCTTCGAATACTCTTCTTCCTCCTCATCTACATCCTCCGTTTCGGGTTGATCGTCTTCAGCAGCTGGAGTTCGGTCTGGCCAGAACCATTTTAGATGTGGTTCGTTAACATTTACTTTATGGTCAAGACCTTCGCAGGATTTTTGTCATTTTCTACAAAACTATCATCAATATACGATTTTTTTAAAAGAAAGTTCTATAATTTTTCACCACAAAGCACTCTCCACGAAACGCTCTTGTGCTTTTTCTGTCATTCGTCGTCGATATTCTTCAGGTGTGATTTGGGGTTCGTTTTTTTGACGTTGCAAACGTTTTGCACGGATTTCTCTTCTTTTTATTTCAATTTCTTTTAAAGCAGTTTCTCTACCCAATCCACTGCGGTCAGATTTCACATTGATACCAATTGGTTCTTTTATACCAGAAGTTGACGATTTGCCAAGTGAATCACCCGGCTTATAACCCATTTGGCCAATAGTTTGAATCCCTTGTTTTCACTTTCAATTGGACAATTGAGACCTTCTTGTAGACGGTCACTGCTTTGATTGTTTTTTGGCTTTTTAATGAATTCAGCTTTTTTAGCTTCAATATGAACTTGGCGTTTTTTGCCACGATCTTGGATGAGACTCGGACGAACTTCGGTTAATCTGGTTATAAATATTTTCTGTTAATAAATTAGAGAAAGTATACCTTGAGAAATATTTATTTACTCATTAAGAAATGCATCGGACATGTAGTCATCCTCGTCTGAAGACATTTTCGTTTTTTTTAAATAAGATTTTTGATTGGAAACTTAAATTTTTGTAACTCAAAACGGATTATGTGCGTCTATTTGTAAACAAGACAAGGTACATGGTACCATGATAAACAGATAAACAGTTTTCTGTTTATCATTACATGGTACAAGATTTCAAACAAAAAAGTGTCCGAAATTTGAAGTTTTGGACTCTGTTCGTTGAGTACACCAAGGTTTGGAGAAAGGGTGTTCACTCTTTGGTCTTAATGTAACGTAAGCTTAGAATTACGTTTTGGGAAATGTATCGCTCATAAATTTTGTGATTTGTGTTGGACAAGTTGTTTTTAACACGAGCTGCAAAAAGATTTTAAATGAATTTTTGTTTTGTTTTGTCCAAAATAAACTATGTTGATAGATGTGTTTCTCAAAGGCTACGCAGGTCGCGCTTTAGAGCAAATGAGATGATTTCGATCAAATTTGCCAAATAATATAATTTCCTATACAAATTTCAAATCTGAAATGAGATAATTTCCACCTCATTTGCATGAAATTAGTTCAAATTAAGGCTTGTCCAAACCAAAGTGAGACAGTGCGATACGACAACGCTAAAATTTATTTACGT
>OX403616.1:23318330-23733330 GCA_948107695.1 Meliscaeva auricollis | reverse complement strand
GTTAAAAATGCATTTTATGCTCTTTCAGTCAAAATTGATCTTAACTCATTGTGTTCCAACAGAAATTTTTATAAATGCATTTGATGCACTTTCGGACAAAATTAAGCTAAGCTCATTGGTGTTGCACCAGAAATGGTTAAAACTGCCTTTGATGCACTTTCGGACAAAATTGAGCTTAAATCACTGGTGTTCCAACAGAAATGGTTAAAAATGCATTTGATGCACTTTTGTATTTATTGAATTAAAACATAACTTAAACTTTCAGACAAAATTGAGGTAAGCTCATTGGTGCTGCACCAGAAATGGTTAAAACTGCATTTGATGCTTTTTCGGCCAAAATTGAGCTAAGCTCATTGGTGTTCGAAAAGAAATGGTTAAAAATGCATTTGATGCACTTTCAGACAAAATTGAGTTAAGCTCATTGGTGTTCCAACAGCAATAGTTAAAAATGCATTTGATGCACTTTCGGACAAAATTGAGCTAAACTCATTGGTGTTGCACCAGAAATGGTTAAAAATGCATTTGATGCACTTTCAGTCAAAATTGAGCTAAGCTCATTGGTGTTAAAACAGAAATGGTTAAAAATGCATTTGATGCACTTTCAGTCAAAATTGAGCTAAACTCATTGGTGTTCCAACAGAAATGGTTAAAAATGCATTTGATGCACTTTCAGTCAAAGTTGAGCTAAGCTCATTGGTGTTCCAACAGAAATGGTTAAAAATGCATTTGATGCACTTTCAGTCAAAATTGAACTAAACTCATTGGTGTTCCAACAGAAATGGTTAAAAATGCATTTGATGCACTATCGGACAAAATGGAGCTAAGCTCATTGGTGTTCCAACAGAAATGGTCAAAACTGCATTTGATGCACTCTCAGTCAAATTGAGCTAAGCTCATTGGTATTGCACCAGAAATGGTTAGAAATGCATTTGATGCACTTTTGGCCAAAATTAAGCTTAATTCATTGGTGTTGCACCAGAAATGGTCAAAACTGCATTTGATGCACTTTCAGTCAAAATTGAGCTAAACTCATTGGTGTTCCAAAAGAATTGGTTAAAAATGCATTTGATGCACTTTCGGCCAAAATTGAGCTTAAATCACTGGTGTTCCAACAGAAATGGTTAAAAATGCATTTGATGCACTTTCAGACAAAATTAAGCTAAGCTCATTGGTGTTGCACCAGAAATGGTTAAAACTGCATTTGATGCACTTTCGGCCAAAATTGAGCTAAGCTCATTGGTGTTAAAACAGAAATGGTTAAAAATGCATTTGATGCACTTTCAGTCAAAATTGAGCTAAGCTCATTAGTGTTCCAACAGAAATGGTTAAAAATGCATTTGATGCACTTTCAGTCAAATTGAGCTAAGCTCATTGGTGTTCCAACAGAAATGGTTTAAACTGCATTTGATGCACTTTCGGCCAAAATTGAGCTAAGCTCATTGGTGTTAAAACAGAAATGGTTAAAAATGCATTTGATGCACTTTCAGTCAAAATTGAGCTAAGCTCATTGGTGTTCCAAAAGAATTGGTTAAAAATGCATTTGATGCACTTTCAGACAAAATTGAGCTAAGCTCATTGGTGTTGCACCAGAAATGGTTAAAACTGCATTTGATGCACTTTCGGCCAAAATTGAGCTAAGCTCATTGGTGTTAAAACAGAAATGGTTAAAAATGCATTTGATGCACTTTCAGTCAAAATTGAGCTAAGCTCATTGGTGTTCCAACAGAAATAGTTAAAAATGCATTTGATGCACTTTCAGTCAAATTGAGCTAAGCTCATTGGTGTTCCAACAGAAATGGTTAAAACTGCATTTGATGCACTTTCAGTCAAATTGAGCTAAGCTCATTGGTGTTCCAACAGAAATGATTAAAAATGCATTTGATGCACTTTCAGACAAAATTGAGCTAAGCTCATTGGTGTTGCACCAGAAATGGTTAAAACTGCATTTGATGCACTTTCAGCCAAAATTAGCTTAGCTCAATTTGACTGAAAGTGCATCAAATGCATTTTTAACCATTTCTGTTGGAACACCAATGAGCTTAGCTCAATTTGACTGAAAGTGCATCAAATGCATTTTTAACTATTTCTGTTGGAACACCAATGAGCTTAGCTTTTGGTGTTCCAAAAGAATTGGTTAAAAATGCATTTGATGCACTTTCAGACAAAATTGAGCTAAGCTCATTGGTGTTGCACCAGAAATGGTTAAAACTGCATTTGATGCACTTTCGGCCAAAATTGAGCTAAGCTCATTGGTGTTAAAACAGAAATGGTTAAAAATGCATTTGATGCACTTTCAGTCAAAATTGAGCTAAGCTCATTGGTGTTCCAACAGAAATGGTTAAAAATGCATTTGATGCATTTCAGTCAAATTGAGCTAAGCTCATTGGTGTTCCAACAAAAATTTTTAAAACTGCATTTGATGCACTTTCAGTCAAATTGAGCTAAGCTCATTGGTGTTCCAACAGAAATGGTTAAAAATGCATTTGATGCACTTTCAATCAAATTGAGCTAAGCTCATTGGTGTTCCAACAGAAATGGTTAAAAATGCATTTGATGCACTTTCAGACAAAATTGAGCTAAGCTCATTGGTGTTGCACCAGAAATGGTTAAAAATGCATTTGATGCACTTTCAGTCAAATTGAGCTAAGCTCATTGGTGTTCCAACAGAAATGGTTAAAAATGCATTTGATGCACTTTCAGACGAAAATGAGCTAAGCTCATTGGTGTTGCACCAGAAATGGTTAAAACTGCATTTGATGCACTTTCGGACAAAATTGAGCTTAAATCACTGGTGTTCCAACAGAAATGGTTAAAAATGCATTTGATGCACTTTCAGACAAAATTGAGTTAAGCTCATTGGTGTTGCACCAGAAATGGTTAAAAATGCATTTGATGCACTTTCTTGTTCCTGGTGCAAAAAATTTTTTGTTTTTATTTTAAATGCTAACGCATATATACAACTCTGTTTGTTTTCATTTAATTGTAAAGTAGTTTTAAGATAGAAAGATTAATTAACAAAAGGAGAAAAAACTTGACCAAGCATGAATAGTATGGGATGGGCGTTAATTTTCAAAAAAGGCTGCTACTTAATTTGTAATGAAAACACTTTTCATGAAATTTGCCAAATTATCTCTTTTGGGCTAGAGTCGAAACATTCTATTAGCTCGCATAGCAATGGGTCAAATTTTTAATTCTGACAGCTGATGGTAGCTGCTATCATGTTTGAAAAAGATGACCATGTTGAAATTGTGATGCTTTTTATCAAAGGCTGAGGTAAGCTCGCCGGTTTCCAGGATCCTTCCCAAAGAAGCAACAAACTTGGGCTTGAAGGACAAAGTCTCCGATAAATGTAAACACTTGTTGGTTTCAAAGTTTTGATTTTCAATTTCAGCTTTTATTCACTTTTCTTAGTTTCTATAATTTTTACACTTTTTGACAATGTTTCGGTTTAAAAAGAATAATAAAGTATTTCATATACTTGTCCAAAGAGCCCCTTGAAGAGGAACGGCCTTTGGGGATCGTTACGGAAACCCTTAATGTCTCTGGACAATACCCAGAGAAGAACCTTTTGGAACTCACAGATGTCCAAAGAGACCTCGAAGAGGAAATCTAAGGAAAGTTCTTTGGGAATCTTGGCGAAACCCTGAATGTCTCTGACAAAATCCAGAGAAGAACCTTTCGGAACTCACCTTAAGTGTCCTCGGCACACAAACCAGAGGAAGAACCTTGCGGAACTCACAGATGTCCAATGAGACCTCGAAGAGGAACTCAAAGGAAAGTTCTTTGGGAATCTCGGCGAAACCCTGAATGTCTCTGACAAAATCCAGAGAAGAACCTTTCGCGAACTCACCTTAAGTGTCCTCGGCACACAAACCAGAGGAAGAACCTTGCGGAACTCACAGATGTCCAATGAGACCTCGAAGAGGAACTCAAAGGAAAGTTCTTTGGGAATCTGGGCGAAACCCTGAATGTCTCTGGACAAGTCCCAGAGAAGAACCTTTCGGAACTCACCTTATATGTCCAAAGAGCACCTCGGAAGGCAGTCTGAGGAAAGTTCTTTGGGAATCTGAAAGAAACCCTGAATGTCTCTGGAAAACCAAAGAAGAACCTTGCGGAACTCACACTTGTGTCCAAAGATCACCTCGGAAGGCAGTCTAAGGAAAGTTCTTTGGGAATCTGAAAGAAACCCTGAATGTCTCTGGAGAACCAAAGAAGAACCTTGCGGAACTCACACTTCTGTCCAAAGATCACCTCGGAAGGCAGTCTAAGGAAAGTTCTTTGGGAATCTGAAAGAAACCCTGAATGTCTCTAGCGAACCAAAGAAGAACCTTGCGGAACTCACACTTGTGTCCAAAGATCACCTCGGAAGGCAGTCTAAGGAAAGTTCTTTGGGAATCTGAAAGAAACCCTGAATGTCTCTGGAGAACCAAAGAAGAACCTTGCGGAACTCACACTTGTGTCCAAAGATCACCTCGGAAGGCAGTCTAAGGAAAGTTCTTTGGGAATCTGAAAGAAACCCTGAATGTTAGTTATATTAAATATAAGGCTTACAATACCTAATAATACGGTCTACTATATATTTTCTACTTTAAATATAAACTACTACTATCATTTCAAAAAAAGTTCAGAATAGCTACTTTTCTAGAGCGGACTCTTAAAGCTTGCTTTGTTCTGGGCCAATGATTGTCGGTACTCGAGATTGGTACGTTCACTATGACGGAATCAAAAGACAATTTCATCACACTTTTTGCCTCCTCTTATGCATTTGTGAGACAACACTGCATGTGAACTGAGTCGAACAAATACCCCAGACAAGAGATCATGTGTATCTGGCATGACGTAAGCTGTTGTGTGTGTTGTTTGTTTTTCTTTTTCCCTTTCTGTTTTGATGTTGTTCGTTCGGCTCGCTATGCTACCATCTAGTCGTATGCGGCTGCGGATAATTATATTAAATTTTTATTTTTTATAGGAAATAATGAGAAAGTGTGACGCTTCGTCACAATCCCCCCTTACTTTAGTAAACGAGAACCTTCTCGTTTTTAACTTATGTTTTTAAAAGAATTTTTTTTTTTTTTTTTTTTTTTTTTGGCGGCGGTGGAGGTTAAAAATACTTAACTTCAGGAACGGCGGTTGGTCTGCATGTGCATATGTGTTAAGTTTAGCAGCGAGTATGGCGGTGGCGGTGACAGGTATGATTTTGGAAACGGCGGCGGTGTAGTTTTTAACGGAATCGGCGGTAGAGGGGTTTATTTTGATTTCGGCGGCGGTAGGTTTATCTTTGAGCTCCTTGTCGGCATCAGGTATAGGATAGTGAACGGTAGAGAATATATCGGGATCGGGGGTTATAACATTTTTTGTTTTTAAAATGTCGGCGGCGGTAGCAGGTCTGGAATCGTGAACGGCGGATTCAAGTCTTGTCTCAGAGATGTTGGCAGTTGGTCGGACATCGTAAAAAGCTTTAGTAGAAGGGCTTGCTTCTAGGCTAGGCAATTTTTTGTCTTCTACAATATTTGCCTTTTCAAGATTTGGGTCGAGAGAAGATTCCATGCTGTTTCTTAGTAGCGTGTGAGGTTGTAAGGCGCTGGGCGTTCTTTGTCCCTCTTGTCGCAGCTCATATGCAGCATTTGTTTGCTTCTCTGACTTCATAAGTTCTTCTCTGCTTAAATCAGCAAGGCTTTCTTTGGCTGGTGGCAGCGAGCTTTCTTTTAGGAACGCCTGTGCTTCATGCGCATTGCAGGTATTTGGCTGCGGCCTTATCTCCAGCATGAAAGGTACTTCGTACTTGTTCGCGTGTGGTTTCTTCTGTCGATTGCTAGTACACGGAGCTGGCTGGTCTAAACATCGGGTTGCCTGGTGACTTAAAACCATGCATTGTGATTTGCTTTCAAATTCATTCGGTAAATTTCGGGTGTGGGTTTCCATGAACTTGCTCAAAATTGCGGTGGACACCTGGTGGCATCGGCAATTTTTAGATAAAATTCCTTCGGTCCCACAGAAAGAGCAAAATAACTTATACGGTCGGCGGCAGTGCTCCTTACGGTGTCCCCTCTGCTTACACTGCCAACAATGCGTTGCACGATTATATGGAACAGAAGTTGCATATGATCTGTGTACCAAAGCTGGAGCCGGTTCGGTGCATGCGGGTACAGGTCGGTAATTTTGTTCGTCACCAATGGTCAGAACGGCGGCTGCGGGTGGTCTTTGTATCGGGGCTGATTGTCTGGGGCCGGGTGCAGGTCGGTTGTTGTGTTCGTCGTTTTGTATTGCTTCAAACTCCTCTGCTAATATCATTAATTCGTCTAACGTGCTGAAGTCTCTGCGTCGAACGTAGTAACGATATTCTGGTCGGAGTTTTTCGTAGATATGTTCAATGTTGTCCTGAACGGTCATATGTGGATGCCAGCGGATAAGATATTGCACGGCCATGATGTATTCTTTTGCTTTTTCTCGGGGGCCTTGACGCCTGCGATAAATTTCATCTTCAAGTCGAAAGATGTATCGTGCTGGTAGGAAGTGCTGCAGAAATAGTTGTCGAAATTCTTCCCAGGATGAAAAATGATCTCTTTTAATTCGGAGCCATTCCAGTGCGGTACCTCTGAATATTTCGGGTAGAGGTCTCAGCATGTCGCTCAGAGATATATTGTAGCAAGTGGCCAATTCTTCTATCCGCTCTAAAAATTCTAGCGGGTTTTCAGATGAATCAAATCTTAAGCCCCATTTACGGACGGTATTCATAACTTCAGCCTCGTAGCTGAGAGTTAGGCGAGAGGCTATTTGCTGCGTGCGTAGGTCAGGTGGAAACTGCGAACCCGGCTGGGAACGTCGAGAATGTATGGGCGCTGACTGTTCGATTAGACCAGGCAGTTGATTGGCTTGCGTGAATGTCGGTTGATATGTTACTGTCGGTTTTCTTAAATCGGGAACCGACAAATATAATGGTGTTCTGGGCGGAGGCGGCGGATTCGGAGGAGGAGGAATATCAATATTAACTTGGCTTTTGAACGGTTGTTTGTTGACGGATGGAGCTTCATCGGTGGGTTCGGTATTGTTTCTTTTCTCTACAAAACCTTCCCATTCTTCGCATAAGTTCTGGGTTGACTTGTGAGCTCGAAGTTCCTTAAAATGTTGGCTTAATCGTTTTCGGAGCGTTTTGATATTGCCACTGGTTTCTAAATTTCTAGTTGACAATACTTCGATAAGCTCTGCCTTTTTGAGGAAGTAGATAAATCCTAGATTTTTGTACGGGTTATATTCGCTCACTGGTGGTTCACTTTCTGAGTCGGAGGACATGTTGAAGCTGATACGGATCTGGTTCTGGACGGCTTAATTAGTAATCTGGAAGTTCGGTAGAACTTTCTGAAGGCTCTCGGTAAATTAAAATAGACGGGATGCGGGTGAATCTTTAAACGGCTTATGGGGTAAATCGGTAAACTGCGGTCGGTGTTGCCTTTAAAGATTCCAGGTCGGTCGGCGGTCGGAGTGCGGTTGATCCTTCAAAAAGTCCCTGCTCGGGCGCCAATTTGTGATGCTTTTTATCAAAGGCTGAGGTAAGCTCGCCGGTTTCCAGGATCCTTCCCAAAGAAGCAACAAACTTGGGCTTGAAGGACAAAGTCTCCGATAAATGTAAACACTTGTTGGTTTCAAAGTTTTGATTTTCAATTTCAGCTTTTATTCACTTTTCTTAGTTTCTATAATTTTTACACTTTTTGACAATGTTTCGGTTTAAAAAGAATAATAAAGTATTTCATATACTTGTCCAAAGAGCCCCTTGAAGAGGAACCCCGAGGAACGGCCTTTGGGGATCGTTACGGAAACCCTTAATGTCTCTGGACAATACCCAGAGAAGAACCTTTTGGAACTCACAGATGTCCAAAGAGACCTCGAAGAGGAACTCTAAGGAAAGTTCTTTGGGAATCTTGGCGAAACCCTGAATGTCTCTGACAAAATCCAGAGAAGAACCTTTCGGAACTCACCTTAAGTGTCCTCGGCACACAAACCAGAGGAAGAACCTTGCGGAACTCACAGATGTCCAATGAGACCTCGAAGAGGAACTCAAAGGAAAGTTCTTTGGGAATCTCGGCGAAACCCTGAATGTCTCTGACAAAATCCAGAGAAGAACCTTTCGGAACTCACCTTAAGTGTCCTCGGCACACAAACCAGAGGAAGAACCTTGCGGAACTCACAGATGTCCAATGAGACCTCGAAGAGGAACTCAAAGGAAAGTTCTTTGGGAATCTGGGCGAAACCCTGAATGTCTCTGGACAAGTCCCAGAGAAGAACCTTTCGGAACTCACCTTATATGTCCAAAGAGCACCTCGGAAGGCAGTCTGAGGAAAGTTCTTTGGGAATCTGAAAGAAACCCTGAATGTCTCTGGAAAACCAAAGAAGAACCTTGCGGAACTCACACTTGTGTCCAAAGATCACCTCGGAAGGCAGTCTAAGGAAAGTTCTTTGGGAATCTGAAAGAAACCCTGAATGTCTCTGGAGAACCAAAGAAGAACCTTGCGGAACTCACACTTCTGTCCAAAGATCACCTCGGAAGGCAGTCTAAGGAAAGTTCATTGGGAATCTGAAAGAAACCCTGAATGTCTCTGGCGAACCAAAGAAGAACCTTGCGGAACTCACACTTGTGTCCAAAGATCACCTCGGAAGGCAGTCTAAGGAAAGTTCTTTGGGAATCTGAAAGAAACCCTTAATGTCTCTGGAGAACCAAAGAAGAACCTTGCGGAACTCACACTTGTGTCCAAAGATCACCTCGGAAGGCAGTCTAAGGAAAGTTCTTTGGGAATCTGAAAGAAACCCTGAATGTTAGTTATATTAAATATAAGGCTTACAATACCTAATAATACGGTCTACTATATATTTTCTACTTTAAATATAAACTATTACTATCATTTCAAAAAAAGTTCAGAATAGCTACTTTTCTAGAGCGGACTCTTAAAGCTTGCTTTGTTCTGGGCCAATGATTGTCGGTACTCGAGATTGGTACGTTCACTATGACGGAATCAAAAGACAATTTCATCACACTTTTTGCCTCCTCTTATGCATTTGTGAGACAACACTGCATGTGAACTGAGTCGAACAAATACCCCAGACAAGAGATCATGTGTATCTGGCATGACGTAAGCTGTTGTGTGTGTTGTTTGTTTTTCTTTTTCCCTTTCTGTTTTGATGTTGTTCGTTCGGCTCGCTATGCTACCATCTAGTCGTATGCGGCTGCGGATAATTATATTAAATTTTTATTTTTTATAGGAAATAATGAGAAAGTGTGACGCTTCGTCACAAAATTTGCCAGCCATTGATAAAATAGTCGCCAAATGACGCTAATATCTTGTTTCGACTAGGGCAAATTAAATGAAATGGGATAATTTGCAACGAAAACACTAAATTTGCTAAATTATTTAATTTGGGCTATAGTCAAAACAGGCTATAACAGCTAGAGACGAAATTGTGTAGTTACGCCAAGATGATAGCATGGGCTTACTCAATTCACTGTTGGGATCAAATATAGATGTGTATGGTGCTAAACAAGCTTACAGTAAATGTACAAAATCACCTACTCGTCAGCCTGCAGTTAGTATATATCAGCGGCTGGCAAATTTAAAGACCTTCAATTCTCAGCAGCAGCCAGAGCCTGCCATTTATAAGCAAAAAATTGCAATTAAATGCTTTCTTTATTAAGGTTTTCCCAAACCAAAATCCGACAGTGCGACACGACAGCGGCAAAATTTATTTACACAGCGTCATATAAGAGTACCCACACCAAATGTGACAAAGCGCAAAGCATTTTTCATATAAAAGTCCTTGTCGCACTGTCACACTTTGGTTTGGGCAAGCATTTAAATTTGTCAGTTTTAAAACAAACAACAGATTGATGGCATGCAGTGTAACTCTGGCATTACATCAGTAAAATAAAATACGTAACGTAAACAGAAATTTAATTCCTTAAAAAAGTTTGGGTATGGCAGTGCTGCACAAGTACATGTGCTCACGTTGAAATTGAAACGTCAAAACTTGAAAACCGACAAAAAGATAAAGTGCATAACATTTCGATTTTTATTTTAAGTTTTTAATAAGAAAATAGACATTTTTTAATTTAAAAAAATGGCAGTGGTAAGTTATTTCTATGAATTCTCCACGTTGAAAATATTTATATTTCTAAATAATATAGAAAAAGGTGAAAATCAGTAATGTAAAGCGAACGGCCCATCTCAAAGCAAAAAAGAAGACGTTGACCAAGTCGCAACAGCAAAGGGCCAACGCAAAAGGAAATGCCAAAAAGCAAAATATTTTCAATGGACCACCCAAACCTAGCCAAAAGGATTTATTTTTGAAACGAAAAAGCAAGTATTACAATGAACCTCAGCCAGTTGAAGACGAAGATGATGACCAAATTGCTGACAACGTCATGGACATGCTGGATGGGGATGATTTGGAATACCTAGAAGCATCTGGAGCCAATAAACAACGAAAACGCAAACTTGGCGATACAACAGTTGATGCGGAATCGGTTGGCATAGAATCTCGTTATTCGGTACAAAATCAAAAAGAAAAATCCGACATGAAAATTCAGATCAACTTGTTGCCCATTAAGAGTCGCGATGGACAGATTATCGGTCGCACAACTGAAGTCGATTACAAGCCAAAACAGAAAATTGCTAAGAAAGACACAGAGCAAAAAGAAGAAGAAGATGATGAAGATGCTAAATCCGATTATGAAGATAGCGATGATGATGTTTTATATGATGAGGTCGTCAAACCAGCTCCTGCCCAGAAACTGATTTCTACAACTGACTTACTTATACATCGGCAGCAAGAAATTGAACGGCAAAAGTACCGAATTGGTATTATTTGTTCGGGTATTCTTGAGAAGCCCGAGGATAAGATGAAGAATTTTAATGCACTCTTTGATTTAATGGAAGAAAACAATGAAAATGGCACACAAAACTTATTAACTGTCCGTAAAGTGGCAATACTATCCATTACTGAAATTTTTAAGGACATTCTTCCAGAATATCGCGTTGGTCAGATTGATACTAAGATGCAAACAGGTGAGATTTTGTTTATCATTTGGAAGTTAATTTTTAGGTTGATTTATTGTTGAACGATCATTTTCAAGGCACTTCTAAAAGATATCAATACTTAGATTGTAATGAAAGATCTTATTCATATGACACTCACAAGTCGTAGCCTTTACGAAATCTCTTCCGGAAGCATACTAACTCGGGTGTCCACTTAGCAATGTAAGGAAGACACTACCCCAATGGGTAGTACGTAAAAAAATAAAGCAGGAAACCGGCTTGCTTTGGAAAACAAGAAACATAGACAGTGTACAGTTGACGAGATGCTTTAGTAGGAATCAAATGCGAAGTGCAAGCTCTATAGGGAGAACAGAAACATAACTTACTACGCCCCATCTTGTTCAGTTTATGGAAATATATCGCAGTTCTCCCCCAACGCTTCCCAAGCTGTGCAGATTCCCTTTCGACTATCCTGCGCCATGTTCTTTTCGGCCGACCTAAATTTCTGCAGATACTTAGAAGTTGGCTAAAACTGATTTGGGTGTTTCGACCCCTGAAAGCCCCTCCTCTGGGAAAAAGGGGTAAAAAAGAATCGGGAGAATGGACTAGAAAGAGATACACTTGTTGCAAGGGGGTTGCACTCATAGAGAATTTTTGTGAGCACGATGTGAACTACAACATACTTAAATTTTATCAAATTGCACTGAGACCACTTTTTATCCACTACCTTCAGGGCTGAAGTCATCTTCGGGCACGCGCCCGCCATATCAAATGTTGGTGTAAAACTGCGGTCTCATACTCTACTCCATCATTGGAACCAAACTGCCTCAAATTCCGTCATCCATTTAAATTCGATTAAATGTTTAGAATGATCGAGCTAATAAATGTCATTGTAAGCATTATAACCTTTGGTTAATGTTGAGCCAGTTTAAAGATGCGTGCATGGCCCTTATACTATCATAACGGTCACGTTTTAGCAAAATCCGCATTGCTTTATTTTGCAATATGTGCAATCTGCTTTTTTGCGCGACGTTACAGAAATAGGGTATGGAAGGACAATATTCATAATGGGGTTTAATTATCACATTATATACACTCTTATTGCACTGCTCATTGTGAGGCTTGTTCTAGTTTCACATAGCTTTTATGATACTTTTTTACTTTTTTTTAAATTATATGTTCATTCCATGATAGTTTATTATCTTCTATATATAAAAATGAGTTTTACTTTTGTGTGTGGCTAAGCCGTATTTTATTCAACACTGAGTTGCTACTAAGTCTTTCATTTTATTCGCAAAACAAAAACAAATTAGACTACTCAGCTTTTGTTTTTGTTTTGCGAATAAAATGAAACCCTGAGTAGCTACTCAGTGTTGAATAAAACACGGCTCTTATATCTAAAATCCGGCTGGGTTTACATAATTTTTTGTTTAAATAAAAGTTCCACCAAGTGTGTCCGAAAAAACATTACACTCCTTGCGTTAGAAACAGCATGCATGATAGGGATGTTTCTGTCAAAGACAAAAATGACAGCCACCACTTTGACGAAAAGGAAGGAAAATATAATAAATTTAATATATTCTTTGATACAATTTTAATCTCACAGTGGCCAGCTAATTAAATACAATGATTTAATTAATTTATTTTCAAAAATAAAACACTTGAAACAATTTTTGTACTATACTTTCGAATGATAAACAGATGCTAGTTTCGTTAAAGTGAGGATTTTGACGTTGATATATTTTTTTTTTTTTGCTAAAAAGACCTATGCACGTTTTTGTTCAATATTTATAATTGTAACATTTGACCGCTCAATTGCATCCAATTCACCACAATCATAATTCAATTCACACTCATTTTAGCATTGAATAAATCTTGAGCCGAACGATCAGATGCTATTATTCCCAGCTAAGATAGTGCAGATTTATTCACCCATATTACCATAGTCGTTTTAAGTAAAACGCCATTTGCTAAAAAAATATCCTTCGGCATTCCCATTTCACATTTCTTCCCATTACATTGGTAATTGTTTTTCCAAAACGTCAATTGTGGATATTAAATCGAGTCGTTTTATTAGCGTCCAATATCATCAGTCAAAATGAGAGCTTTATTGTGAATGGGCCTCGTCTCTTCACACGAGATTAGTTATGTATTCCGGGATGAAAATCGGTTTAATTCTTCTGTTGGACTTCACACGAGATGTACTATGCCCGAATAAAAATGTGCATACATGAACCATATTCAAATGTATTTGTTCAGAAAAATATTATTTTCATAACCACAAAACAAAAAGTTGTGTCAGTTTTGTTCTTCCGTTCTTCCACTCACACATTTCGCTCACACATTTCGTATTCCAACTCTCTCCCACCACCGTAAGAACTTCTCTACCCCAGCAAGAATTAGTCTCGTGTGAAGAGGCCCAAAGGCAAATTTTGATTTGAATTAAATACATCTGTGTAAAATATCACATGATAATAGTAAAGGTAAAAATTCGAAGGACAAAATCTCGAAAGGCAAAAGCTCGAAAACCAAAATATAAAAATTTTTGCATTCGATTTATGTAAATATTTATTTTTTTTCGAGATTTTGGTCATTTTAGACAACGTCATGATCCCTCTGATAAATGCATCTCGATGATTGTTCCCTAATTGAAGTGGATTTGAAAGTCAACACTTATTTTCCGATTGAAAAATAACGAAAGTAGTCAAAATTTAAAAGGATACAAAATTTGAAAAGAAAAGTACTCGTACATACTTACTGAATTAAAAAGTCCGAGAACTTTCATAAGAAACGGCTTGCCGTCTATATTATATAAAAGTGGCATTTCCAAATTTTTAGCACCGACCTTTTATCTATTAGTTAATATTTATCCTGGCAGGTTTCTGATTGGACCTGTATTCTCTACTGAAAAAGCTTTCTCCCACTACATGTGTAATCAAGTGGCACATTTGGGTGAAACTAGTATTCCCCACTGGTCCCTAATACGGTGAGACATTTGCACAACATTAACTTCAGCTCCATGATGTAAACAAAAATGATTAGTATTCCTTTCATTCCTTGCAGATTTATTAAATAATTGTTTAAATTGATTCAAATTGAATTCCCAAGACCAGACATAACCTTATAATTCTATTTTGGATTCAACCTTTAAATTAAGAATAAAATATTTAACTTTTTTGTTTTCTCCACTTCTACTGTGTATTTCTCTCATTTATGACACATTTCTATGATTTATCTTCTAGTGCGAAAAGCAACTCTGGAACGTGTTACATACGAAAATGCTCTTCTGCAGCAGTTTAAGAAATTTCTTCAAAAACTTGAAAGAATAACTGCTTCTGTCGCAAAACGTGGTAACGGTCGCATTACACCACAAACAGTTAAAATTGCCGAAGTTGGAGTGACATGCCTGTGTGAATTGCTTGTAGCACATCCCTATTTTAATTACGTTCAAAATATAGCACAACTTTTAGTCTACATGCTCAATTGCAATTTCCCTCGCATGCGAGAGGAAGTCAACAAATGCTTTCGAACGGTTTTTGCAACAGACAAAAAGCTTGATATGACTTTGTACATTATTCGTCGTATCAATCATCTAATCAAGGCGAGATCTAATTTGGTTCACTTGGATATGATCACCTGTTTGCTGGCTCTGAAAATAAAAAATGTCAATCTCGATGCAGAGAAAGAGAATGAATTGAAACAGAAAAAACTGGAGGCTCATAAACAGCGTTTGTTGAACCTTTCAAAAAAGGAACGCAAGCGCAACAAGAAGCTCAAAGAGCTCAACAAAGAACTAGAAGAGACACGTGCGGAGGAAAATAAACAATCGAAGCACCACAAAATAACTGAAGTCGTGAAAATGGTCTTTACCATTTACTTTAGGATATTGAAAAATGACCCGAATTCCAAAGCATTGGGTGCGTGTTTGGAAGGACTTGCAGAGTAAGAACTAATTTAATTTCCCCAAAATCAGTTAATATTATTTTTTTTTTTTTCAATTTTCTAATTTAGATTTGCACATGTTATTAACTTGGAGTACTTCTCTGATCTGATAGACGTACTGAATAACATCCTTGAAACAACGGAACTTGGATATAGAGAGCAACTGCATTGTATTCGAACTATTTTTGTGATTTTGACGGGCCAAGGAGAAGTGCTTAACATCGACCCAATACGGTTCTATGGGCATTTCTATAGAAATCTATTGGCAGTGCATGCAGGCAAGAACCACGAAGATTTCCAAATAATCCTTCGTACTCTTGATGATGTTTTAGTTAAGCGGCGTAAAAATATAACTCAACAGAGACTTTTGGCTTTTGTTAAGCGTCTGGCAACAATAAGCATGCATTTGGTGCACAATGGAACACTAGCTTCGCTGGGAACTATTAAAACCATAATGCAATTAACTTCAATGTTGGAGATAATTTTGGATACAGACACAAGCGTGGGATCAGGAAGATTTGATCCTGAATTGGAAGATCCAGAATATTGCAATGCTTCATGCACAGCATTGTACGAACTTACAATGCTAGCTCGGCACTATCATCCCACAGTGAGAAGAGTTGCTGTGCATATAGCTAACGGAGTGCCGGCAACCGGTGATGGAAGTCTCCCACCAGAAATTGGAAAATTGTGAGTTATTTAAAGAAAATATCTTTAAGTGTATTTTAATATAAATGTTTATATATTTTTCTCAATAGGACCCCTGAAGAATTCTTTGAAAAATATGATAGTTCACAAATGGCCTTTAATCCAACAATTCCAGTTCCCAGGAAATTAGAACCAAAAATCAAAAAAGGAAAATATAATTTTCTTGATGTTTCATTTAAAAGTTATTACCAGTCGATTATGAACGAAGCTAAAGTTGGACCAAGAATACAACCATGTTTTGACTTCTTTTCGAATTATGAAAAAGGCCCAGATAGTTTTATGGAAATGGATGACTAGGGGAAAATAATAAAATTTTTTTTTTTAAAAAATCGAATATAGTTTGTTTTTCTTATTTGGTTTCTTTTTTTAACTTAATCGGCCCTATCGAGGTATCCGTCGGTGCGGAAAGTTTTTCGATTTGTACGAATCGGAAAATTATTGCTCTTCGAAAGAATACCTCGAAGTGAAAATTTTTAAATTGGGAAGTATTTTGCATCATTTTTGGCGATTTGAAATATGTGGTCGGTTCCAACGAAGATCATCGTTTACACACATACCCAGTACTGACAGCTTTTCGGTTTAAGTGATGCAGGCTGAAAAGCTACTTAACTGATACGACGTTTAAGGTCAATGTTTCAACAAGTTTGAGTCAGGATAAGACAACTATGTATGGTGTTCCACTAGGTTCGAAACTAGGCCCTATTTTGTATATATTATTTAGTAATGAGCTCCTAAGATTACTTTAGAACAATTCCAGCAAATGCTTATGTAGGGGCAAACGATAAAGCCATCGTAGTAAAACACAAAAGCCTAGACTCAGCACCAAATACTACAAGATATTAAAACGCGCTTAAAACTAGCGTAAGACGCGCGTAATATGCACGTAACACCAAAAAAAAAATCCAAACTGTGTAAACCTAAATTCTGAAACCGAAAAAAAAACAAATCTTAAAAAAAAAAATCATTTATTTTTATAAACTTTTGCAAAAACTAAAAACATAATGTACAGTAAAATAACTTTACCTTGTAATCAATATACATTTATATATAAAACCTAATGCTAACATTATTTTTATATCGTTTATATAATGTGGTGGGTTTTTGTGCGCTAATCCAAACTAAGGTGATCAATCATGCGTTTAAGTGTCCTAAGGTCGTCTTGGTGGCAAGTATTCTCGGTTAGCAGTTGTTGGAGAAACCTGTGGAGATGGGAACGTCGCATCTTGAATCGGCGAGAATCCGGTGCGAATTGTTGTTCCGAAGGCTGGTGCTGTTGCGGGTGGGCCTGTGGGAAAGGCTCCACCAGTGGGCGCATTAGCTGCACTTGAAAATCGACCTGTTCCAGTGGCTCCGCTGGGAAATGCAGTGGTTCCTACTGGACTAACACCACTTGTAACCCCACCAAATGAAGCATTCGGTACAGTGGGTCGAACATTTCCAGAGTACACACCGCCACCTCCAGTGCCGGTTGTTCTTCCGCTGCCCTGGAAGCCACTTTGTGCCCTATTAGAACTAGCTAATCCACCTCCAGGATATGATCCACCGGTGGCTGGACGAGCCTCTGTTGGCTGCAAGTAGTCATAAATGTAGGCATTATTTGCATAGAGATTAGGAGCTGATGCACAATCAAACATATTCCACCACACACACACAAGTGTTTCTTGGCTGAAGATAGTGCCATTGGGGCAGAGAAAAGAATAAGTACGATTTAAAGCACAAATGTGAAAGACTTGACATTGAGCCTCTACATCGGAATAATATCCAGGATATTGTTGTTGGTTGCAATCAAATGATGTTGGTGGAACTTCCGCATAAACTGGATAGTTGACACCAGGCTCACCAGGTATTGCCGAGTAATCACCTTCGTATTGATCGCCACTTGAATATTGTTGCTGGGAGCCAAGACCAGTTGATCCACTGCCGTAAATTCCGCTCGAACGTGATGGAATTGTAGGTCGCTTACCTATTCCACTGGTATTTGGAAAACCAGTTGTAGTTATATCTGAAGACGAACGGCTACTTCCGAATCCAGTACCTGTTCCCCCAAATGCCGATCCAGATCTTTGAGGTGTCGGGAAACCAAATGATGGAGCAGTTGGTCCTACTGTTCCGCCATAATTAGAGCTAGGAGAAAAACCAGTTCCTGTTGATGATGCTGTTGGAAATCCAACTGAGGGTCGAACAGAGCTTCCACTTGATGTGCTAGGTATGGCAGGAGCTGTATTTCCAAGGGCAACTTCTGGTCTGGGATAGTTGTAGCCACTTTGAGCCTGTTAGAAAGTTAAATTTATTCAGACTAAATATTTTAAAAATAGTTTAAGATAAGAGCCATGGCTCAAGATTAAAGTGCAAAGGAAAAATAATAATTTAAGAAATAGGCTGGGTGCGACCAACACAAGTAACTTCAAATTTGTACCCTTAGAAAGTAGGTGCCTTAGTAACTATAAGTAACATCTCAAGTTCAAGTCACAAGAGTTCAGTGGATATAGCCTGACTCACGACGTCACGACAACTCGCCTCAGGTGCAAAGTTGGGGTAGGTGCGAGGTTGGGTGTATGCTGAGTCGAATTGTCGTGAGTCGGGCTGTCTTGGCCTGCCAAAGTTTATATCTTGATTCGTTCTCGAGATATGCTGAACGAAAAAAAGTGTCACAAAGGTACGAACGTACATACACACACCCACACATCTTTCTAAAAAACACAGATTCAGACCCTAGTGACATCAAAACCTCGAGAAATGTCAAAATGTCCACTTCGACAAATCGCACCAATTACAAAAAACTTTCAATGGGAAGTTAATAAATATAAATAATGGATTGAGCCATTATTTCTTAATATATGAGTATCTGATTTCCGTTGTCATTTTAAATTAATTTTGAGACGCAATTCTCTACAAAATGAAAAAAGAATGGACAGGTTCATAAAACTCAAGGCACTAAATAGTTAGGAATAATTGTAGGGATTGTGATTGGTCAGACCTTGCAATTGAAATTTGGCAGTGAGGAAAAGATTATAATTTTCAAGAAACAGAAAGTTTTCGAACAAAAACTGATTCTACAATAACGAGATAATTGAAGATTGAAGTTGTAAAAGTGTATAAGGGTTTTTTTTTATATACAGGGTGTCCCGAAATCACAGCCGCAGAAGAATACCAGTGGTTCCTGAGGTCATTTTAAGTCGAAAAACTTAAGAGATAATTTGCTCGTTCTAGCTCCGTTTTCGACTTATAACGGTTTTTATGATTTGTATTGGTTTTCCCTTTGAATGGCTCTAACTCTGCCAAACTACAAAAACAAAACGGAGTATCGGAAAGGTTCAACAGGACTATAGTCGAAAGAATAAGAACGATGTTATTGCAATCCAATATGCCGAAATAAATGTGGTGTCAGGCCAGCACTTACTGCAACATACCAGATTAACAGAATACCAACCAAGTCGTTAAATTGCAAGAAGACAATGAAGAAGTTAATATTTATGAAGCTGTTTGTGAAGCTGCAACTGTGCTCCCTTCGCAAACTCATAGTGGTAATCTTTATGGTGAGATAACTACCGAGTTCCAAGCAAGTTTCATGATTTTGATATGTGTTATAGAGCAACCACTGCTGAGGAATATTCGACAGGTGTACCAAAATCTTATGATGAAATTCATAGATGATCTGGTGCTTCAAAATGATTCAAGTCCTTAGATGAAAGACTTAAGTCAATGAAAGAAAATCATGTTTTGAAAGTGGTTAGAAAACCGAATAATGTAAAGAATTTGAAGCCCAAAAGGATTTTTCAAATTAAAGAAAATGAATACTGTGAAGCTATAAAGTACAAAGCTCGTCTCGTACGGACGGAAGTTCAATGATTTCTTAATTCATTTGAGGTTCAAGAGATCTAAACATGACTACTGTGTATATACGAAGATGGGACAAGAAAAAGATGACCTGATTGTACTCATACTCTACGTGGACGAAAGAGCTTACAGAAACAACAAGGGCTAAAGACAAAACTAGATAAGCTAGCTTTCAAATGTCGGACTGTGGCAATCTTAAATTTTTCCTCGGAATAAAAATTGATGTCGAAGAAACAGTATTGAGACTTTCACAAGAATCAAGTATTGACAAACTGCTTGAAAAATTTGGGATGAAAGACTGTAATCCAACTAGAAGTCCAATGGAAAAAGGATTACAACTTCAATCAACAAAATCAGAGCAAGAACTTAACAAGCCTTACAGGGAAGTGCTTGGTAGCCTCATGTATATCAGCTGTTTTTGAACTGATATATGCTATGCGGTTTGATACATGGGAAGGTATCAGAAAAACCCTTCTGAAAATCACTGGCAAGCACTCAAAAGAATAGTGAGGTATTTAAAAGGCACAAAGAAGAAAAAACTAACTTTTGAAACAAATGATGACCATCCTTTAATTGGTTAGGCTGATTCTAACTGGGGAAGCGACATAAACGACAGAAAATCTGTCACTGGATACGTCTGTAAAGTTCTTGGATGTACACAGTTTCGTGGTCAAGCAAAAAGCAAACAACTGTTGCCACTTCTTCAAGTGAAGTTGAGTACATGGCACTCAGTGCGTCTGTTTCCGAAGCTATTTGGATCAGAGGCGTATTGCAAGATTTAAACAAAATTCACCATGGACCAGCAATAATTTTTGAAGATAACAAAGGCTGTATTGGAATGGCAACAAATTTGAAAACAAAGAGATCAAAACATATTGACAAAAAACCTCATTTCATCCAACCCCACATTCAAAATGGTTTAATAGAAATTGAACCTATTACTACAAAAGATCAGCTTGCAGATGTTTTTGCAAAGTCCCTGGATTCAACACGTTTTTAAGACATATGTCTTCACCTTGGATTATAATTGAGAAAATTTCATGTCACAAATTTTTTCATTATGATTTCATGCTTTATATAAGCAAGACGTTGTTAAGACTTCGTTATTGTATCCTATTCATTCACGTATGTAAGTGATATCTGTAAAATGTAGAAACTTTGAATAAAATTTTAATTAAAGTAACTTAAAATTTGAGAAACAATTGAAAACGGGTCACATTTTTAGAAACTCATAAAATTCTTACGTACATATTACTCATAATCAGTATGAATACTTAATGCAAGTTTTCAATTTACCGTAAAATTATTTTTTTTATTTAAGTATTTTGTATTGGGACACGAACACACATTTGAAATCTAGCAATAAAATACTACCTATATACTGTATATCATAGTACTGTGACTGCGTACATTAGCCAGCCATTTTATATAAAATGGTTTTCGAATGATTTCTTAACTATGACCATTTGAAATTTGGTTTACCACACAGACAAACATCAATATCACAAGAAACCCCTTATCCAAACTATTCTGCTCTATTAGTAGATGAAGTTCCTTACAGAGATATTTTTTGTACCGAAACACATTTTTTTTTTTTTAAGACAAAAGCAAATTTGATTTAGATTGAATATTTCTTTGTTAGTTACTTTATTTAGTGGCCAGTTACCGTAGTTCACTGATTTCAGTTGATTTGCTGTTGATTTTACTATCTCACTTAAAACAATTGGAATTTACACTCACAAAAAAACTTAAACATTATTTATTTAAACAAAAATTATAGGTTAGTAATAATTTGAGTTTTAACCAGCTTTTTACTAAACAATGTACTAACTTCAAAAAAAAAATCTCTCACATCAAATTTACGCAGAAATTCTTATACTCACAATACATAATTGACTTCCCAACAGCAATGCTAAAAAATAAAAAAAAAAATTTAAATTAGATTAAATTGAGATAGTTAGGTAAACTAAAATAAACAAAAAAAAACTGTTCTCTGTACTGAAGACAAATAGAAGAAAACCCAAAAGAAAACAAATTGATCAGTTTAAAAATCGTCTTAAACAGCCACAATACAGACACAATAGTTATTAGGCCAAGATCGCGATTCTTATCGAAGAAGTTATTTATCATCGGATTTCATTTTCAGCCTATTCTACCATCATTGACTTGACTTGGTAATAAAAACAAAAGCATCTTAGAATACAAAAACGAAACCAAAACCAAAACTAAGTGGAAGAGACCTACAATTTGCTTTACAAAAAAAAAAAAAAAAAAAAAATAACAAAGATGCAACTTCCCGTATGAAGAAGGAATTCATGCAATGTGCACTTGCAAACGTTATACGAATACAATCATATGAGTGTACGTAAGCATAATCAATAAATAATTCTTTCAAGTTTGACCGGAAAACCGTTACTTATTGTTTTTAAGGGGTTAATTTAATCCTAGATTTGGTGTTAAATTTTGTATGGACACTTACCCAATAACACTGCAAGTTTTTTTCTATTCTGTTCCATGTGTCCCATTTTGTGAAATTTTATGTTGTATGGGGTCCAAAGTCGTATTCCAAATTTAATAATTCCCAACTATGATCCTTAGAGTAAGTATATTTGAATTTGGGTCTGTCGTTATTCTATGGTTTTCTCATGCAACTGAGCATGTAAAGACTGACCAAGTACTCACCACCTTCGTACGCTATTTATACTGAGAATATTTTTTCTCTGAATTTTTGCAAAATTTAAATTCAAATAGAGAAGCTTTGAGGTTCTATCTTTTAGTGTATGCAGATGCACATCGAATTTGCTGCGTATTGTAGAAATGCAAATTGGAAAATGAAATTTACGAGATGCAAGTTTTTTTTGTTATCTCTTCACAACAATCCTAGCCATTCTCTTGAACAAAATTGAATATAAAATATCTGGATGTATAGGCTTTTAAAGAGTGGGTAGTTGTATTCAAGAGTATCATTGGGTATCATGTGTAAAAGATGTATTTTGATATAGAGTTGGAAGCTTTTACAAAGTTTGAAGGTGAGTTTTTTGTCTTTTAAGAATGGTTTAAAAGTTTGAAATAACAACATTGAATAAACAATTATTAAAATCTTGAGGATGAATTTGTGGTGCAAATAAATGGACTAATAAAAAAAAGCCTAGGCCAATTCCATACTAGACAAAAAAAAAATAAATATTTAATGAATTGCTGTTGATTTTTTCGGAAACATATATTTAGAATACGCCTTGTTCACGTCATTAATGTTTTAGTTTGATGTCAATATAGATGTATTTAAGCCCAGTTGTACAAATTTTAAACCTTTGACTTAAACCTATTTGAAATTAGATGATAAATCATTCATTTGTACTGAGTCTCTAGTGTTCCTGCCCCTTAAGTTAAATCCTTAAATGAAGTTCTCTTTAAAACGAAAGAGCTGAAGCCAAAACTTTTTGTTGACTTAATTGTTAGCAAATATTGAACAAGTGTGAAATTTAAGAGCTTAGAGCATAATTGTGTCATTCATTAATTTAAAAACATTATGTAGTAGACCGTTTATTTTAGAAGATGATATTTAAAATTAAAGAAAAGAAAAGTATAGAATTAAAAATTTACCAAGAAGTCTTGAATGTGCAAAATATATTTGATTTTAATATTAAGTCTGACCCTATTTTCATTGATATAATAGATTATATGTAATAACAAATTTTAAGCGCAGAAATTGGAAATGATAACATTAAATATTTGCTAACACTATTACCTCTGCCATTTACATACCTAACTATTATTGAAAAATTTATTTTTGTGCCATAGAAAGCAATATTTTGTGACTGTTATTAATATAACAAGATTTCAACGATTTTTCTATACACAAAAGGGATCAATTTTGGTAGAGAAAAAGGTTTAATCAAACACAGGTTTTAATAAACACTCTCTTCTATCTAAAAAAAATGTCGGGTATCATCACTTAAACGCCGAGGGTAAGCCGGTAAGTACACGGCAACTTTACTTGAATCAGGAAAATAATAAAAAACTGTAATTTGTAATAAAAATGTACCATATTGACAGAGGTCAAAGATTAAATGCAAATTACTGACCTCGAATCCGAAGTCAAAATTTTCAAGTTGGCTCTAGTTTTCGAGATATTCCCGTTACATAATCTCAAGAATAGGGTTTTTTTTAATTTTTGAAGCGATATTGTAAGGGAAGGTAACCTGTTATAGCAAAAATTGTAACCCATTATGAAACAACTGTTTTTTAAATTTTTTATTCGGTCTAAATCATATCGATACTTTTTTTCTCCTCCGAGAAATCTTAAGTTGAGATTATTTTATTTTTTATTTTAGTGTAGTGGTCAGCAAAATTTCTTGTTGCTGAAACATAAATATACTTTTCTTAAGGGTTTCGGTGTGCAAAGTTTATTTAAATTTTTAAGCAAAGTAATTCCTTTCTTAATCTATTAATATTAATGTTACTAATGAAAATACATTACTTGTTAATATGAAGTAAATGTCTTAACAGTAATCAAGATTAGTTATTTTGTTTTTGATTCGTTATAATTCACATCATTTATTTTGAAAATCCCACTAAAAACCTCCAACCTCACGTAAATTTTAAAAATTTTAGGTTGGCCAATGCCTCTTTTAATATACTCTCTTCTCTCTCCTCTTTATTAATATATAGGCCTCACACTAGATTTCAATTTCATCATATCTTCTAGCAGACGACGAATCCATATAGCTTCTTTGCATGCATCGGATAGTGCAATAAATTCGGCTTCTGTGGATGAGAGCGAGGCACAAGATTGCTTTTTGCAACTCCAACTAATGGTTCCACCATTTATCTGAAAGATATAACCAGAATTAGATTTTCTATCTAACTTATCTTCTGCCCAATTTGCGTCCGCGTATCCTATTAGGTCCTTGTCTTTTATTGCCATATCACTTAATTTAAGATGAAAATCTACTGTGCCTTTTAAATATTTTAAAACACGTTTAATTTCGGTCCAATCTTCTTGGTTAGGACAGCTTACTTTTCTTGCCAAAATAGAAACGGAAGCTGCGATATCGGGTCTGGAATTCACACTCAAATATAAGAGAGAACCTATTAATTTCTGGTAATTTTTATTATCTAAAAAGTTTTCTGAGTGAGTTTTTCCATATCCGGGGTCAAGAGGAAATCTAGATGTTTATGATTTTTCAAGTCCGAATTCTGCTAATACATTTTTAATGTACTGACTTTGGCTAATGTTAAAATTTAAATTTTGATCTTGAAAAACTTCCATTCCAAGATAACAATGGACATCACCAAGGTTGCTTACTTCAAAATTTTGGTTGAGTAAACTCTCAACTTTGTCAATTTCGGTTTGTTTTGAACTTGCTACTAAAATGTCATCGACGTAAATTAATACGTATGTGTTCCCTTCCTCGATGGAACATTTTATGTAGAGGCAAGGTTCTGCTGTACTTTGGACGAAATCTCCATTGACGAGTACATTATGTAACGTCTTATTCCATACATGAGCTGCTTGTTTCAAACCGTAGAGGCTTTGGTATCCCTTTCCAGGCGGCTGCTTCATATAAATGTTTTCATCTAAGTGAGAGTTGAGGAATGCTGACTTAATATCCATATGGACAACTTTCATACCCTTAGAGCCAGCTATGGACAACATTGTTCGTAAGGTAGTTTGTCTCACAACGGGAGCGAATACCTCATCATAGTCGTATCCATATTTTTGACTAAACCCACGAGCGACTAAACGAGCTTTATATTTTTGGACGATTCCCTTTGCATCACGCTTGATTTTGTAAGTCCACTTACAGCCGACGATGTTAACATCTTTTGGAGGAATAACTAAATCCCAAGTGCTATTCTTCTTCAAAGCACCTATTTCCTCTTTCATAGCAACCGTCCACTCGCTTCGTTGCTTACATTTAATAGCTTCGTTGTAAGATTTAGGTTCTACCAGAGACGAATCTGAAGTTGAAGCTGTAAGGCCTAGTCGATCTGATGGTTTACCCTTTGTTGACCTTTCGGACTTACGAACACGTCTTTCACCTTCACTTATTTGACTCCTAGGACTATCTGTATTCTCATCCAGACTTTTGAACGAATCATCATCTTCCAAAGGTAATTCTTGGTCTTGTATGCTTGTCTTGGGACAAGAAATTTCAACAAATGTTTCCGAATCTTCATTTACCTCAGGCTCAATAATTTTAGTCATTTCAGTTCCCTTCATGAATTTAACGTCTCTACTTATTGTAATTTTCTTAGTTTTTACATTCACTAAACGATACCCTTTTGAATTTTGATCATACCCAACAAATGTTAAAATTTGGGCTTTTGAATCTAACTTTCGACGGTTTTCTTTGGGAATTAAACAATAAGCTTTCGAACTGAAAATTTGTAAATGACTGATGTTTGGTTTTCTACCCTCCCAAAGCTCAAATGGAGTAGACGGGATTGAACTCGATACCAAAAAATTTTGTAAATAATTCGCTGTCATAAGGGCTTCTCCCCAAAAAACATTCGACAATTCAGCTTCAGTCAACAAACAACGAGCCATTTCCACAAGGGACCTATTTTTCCTCTCCGCAACTCCATTTTGTTGTGGAGAATAGGGTACTGTGTACTGATGACGAATACCTTTGATCTCAAGATAACGTTTGAAATTGTTCGAGGTGTACTCCCCACCATTATCTGAACGAATAATAGAAGGATATCTGCTGAACTTGTTTTTGACTTCTTCGAGAAAAATTTTGAGCTTGTCGAAAACTTCAGATTTTTCGTGGAGTAGATACACTACTGTAAAGCGGCTAAGGTCGTCTATAAATGTCAGAAAATAGCGTTTTTTACCTGGTGTCATGGTTTGCAAAGGTCCACATACGTCCGTGTGGACCAAATCTAACACATGTTTGGATTTTGTTCCAGATTGCTTGCTAAATGGTATCCTTGTCATCTTGCATTGAATGCAAACCTCGCAGTTTTTTCTAACACCACAATCAGTAATATGAAAATCGCTTACCGTCTTTCCATGTTGCATCATCTTCACAGCATCAACGTCCCGGTGTCCAAAGATTTTGTGCCAATAGTGCTGGCAGTTTTGTAACTTGCAATCCACTGTTAGGACCTTTTGGTCGGAAGGTTGGCGAAGTCGGAAAAGGCCACTGGATGAATCAGCAACTCCAATTTCTTTGCCGGACAATGTCTGGATACTGCAACTTGTGTCTGAGAATAGTAATTTGAATCCCATCTTCAAAATGTTTGTGACAGAAAGCAGATTTCCTTGAAAAGAAGGAATGAACAACACATCCTTCACGTCAACGATAACCTTTTCGCCTTTGCTATTCAGAAGAGCTATTCGGCAAAGCCCTTTGCCACTGGAAACCACAGATTCTCCATTTGCCACTATTACTTTTTCACAAACGGACCTGTCCATTGTGACAAAATCTGACTCACGTGAGCTGATGTGACAGGTTGCTCCAGAGTCAACAACCCAAATGCTCTTGTTATTTGCCATTGAGAAACAAAAGTTGACAACCTGTTCCACATTGTCTTCTCGAGCTTCATTCACATGGTTGTTTTGCCTCAACTTCTTAAGCTTCCAACAATCTTTCTTGATATGTCCTTTGGCCTTGCAATGATGACAAACCTTTTTGTTACGTTCTTCTAGACTTGCCGATGATCTTAAAGTTGAATTATTTGCTGAAAACTGTTGTGATTGACGCTGGTACTCATCAATGAGGCTAGCTTCGACAACCTTAAGTGTCAGTTCCTCAACCTTTCGAGCTTCCAGAGCCGTCACCAACGTATCGAAGGAAGATGGAAGACTGCTTAGTAACATAGCCACGAGCCAACGCTCAGAAAATTGCTCACCTAATGCTTCCAACTTTTCGAATAAAAGTTTCAGTTCCATAATGTGCTCTGTTATGCTGGAACCCATGGAAAATTTCATCCCACAAATTCTTCTCATAAGGCGCACGCTGCTTCCCAACGTGTTCGTCTCATGGTGACTTCGAAGTGCTTCCCAAGATTCATATGCTGTTTTGGATTTCTTGATCAGCATGAGTTGACTGTCTTCCACAGATAATCCAATTATCACAGTCGCCTCATCATCAAGTTTCTTCCAAGCATCGTCTGGGTCTGCCGGTGGTGCCTTAGAAACACATTCCCATGCTCCTTGCCTCTTCAATATAAGTTCGACCTTGTATTTCCATAAATGGTAATTTTCTGCATTAAGCTTGGTAAAAGTCGTCTTCAGAAAATCATACTGCCTGGGCCCATAACCTCTTGCAGTGAGAAAAATGGAAATAGATTGAAACAACTAGTTCCGAACTTAAACAATGATATTTATTGATAGAAGAATAATTAATTTGGAAAATATTAACACATAAACAATATAACAAAAGCTTATTTAATCTGAATGAGTGAAGTTGTTTTTAAACAAGTAGTTTGATGTTTTCTTTAACACCCTGCCCACCAGAGTCTACTGAGCTTAATTTTTGTCACTATGTCTGCTTCAAGGTAGATTGCGTACAACTCATGATTGTACCGTCTCCGGAATCGTCCTTCCTCACATATGGGGCCAACAATTCTCCGTAACACTTTTCTCTCGAACGCGGCTAAGAGGTCACAGTGCCTTTTGCTTAGCACCCAAGTCTCGGATCCATACATGAGTACTGGCAGGACCATGGTCCTGTACAGCAGCAGTTTTGAAGTTATGGTTAGATTTCTGGATTTGAATAGCTTTGACAGACTGTAGTAGGTTTAAGTTTAGTTTAGTGTTTTATAAATTTGACGTTGGCAATCAAAATTCAAATAAAAAAAAAATGTCCATTGATTTTTAATTCAAATTAATATCAATTAGAAACTTTTTCAGATTTTGGAATATTTTTTTTCTTTATTTCCAATCAAAATCGGTAAAAAAATCACTTTTTTTTATTGAATGTATTTGTATAATCTTATTGAATGTATTTCAAACACATGAACGAACTGACGTTTGACACTTCATTAACCTGCTCTACCCCAAAAGTAGGGGCAGAAAATGTTGTCCTAAACTATTCTCAAAAACTTCATGGAACACAAAAAAAACCTGTACTTTTCTGATCTTATTTGTTCTTTTCAGTCCGAAAGAGATTCATTAAACACACCTTACGCATATGTATACAAATAAATTTCCGAAATTTTGTAAATTTAAAATGAAAAAAAGTTACGTTTAGTGATCCCAACTAATCCCAATTAACATATTTTGAATTGTTTCTTTAGCCGCAGAAAAATTTATATTGAGGAAATTGAGGACCTTGCATCAAAAAGGGGGCAGATTGAGGAAATTAAATATGTTGTGTGCTGTGCGTCTTGATACTTGTATTATAGCTGCAAATTCATAAAAAAAAACAATACTTTGTGGTTGAGAAATACGCTGTTTGTCAGTGCCGTTACGGTTTATTTGTTTTTTTACTTGCTCTATAGTACAAGTATTGGTTTCATGTCAAAAAAAAAGTTTGAGGTTTTAATCAAAACCTACATAACGATGATAGAGAGAGTTTCAAAAAAGTGGTTTTCGTCATGCCGTCTGTCAGTCTGTGCGTCTGTGCGGCTGTTCGTCATACACACGTATAACGGTTTTGAATTATTAGATTTTTCTCGAAAACGGCTCTAACGATTTTGATAAAAAAAATTTATTTGCTTTTGTTAGTAATGCCGTGTTTTTAAAATGAATGAAATATTTTTAGAATTGTTAGTAACGGTATCAACCGTTTTTAAAATTTTGATTGAACAATGTAATTTTCTGTATGCGGTAATATACATATACAGCACTTCACAAATTTAAGGCATCCTTCACCAGAGATTTTAATACTGTAAGTCCATTTATAAAAACATTTTAGTGTGAAGTATACATCGCATGAAGGTTCCAAGGGTAAACTCAAAAACTCATTTCGAGAATTTTTTTTCTAGCATTTTATTCATCAACCTTGCTAGACCGAGAGCAGCGAGCATATTTTTTGCGTGAGAGGTAACCGATTCATGAAAATGGTACAAGTAGTAATGGTTATCGTGATGACGATAACGTCTTGTAACGTTACGGCTCTATCTACATTTTTGTAATTTTTATCCCCTAATAATATTAATAATAGCTTTGTGGACATCAATTTTCAGCTTCGTAACTCATCAGGTTTTATTTTTAGTAAATTAAAAAAAAAAATGGTTTGATGACTCTGGTAACTCTATTTAACAACTTACACTTCTGCCAATCTCGTTTATTAATAACGTTAGTTAAGGCTATAATAATACCGCTTTTCAACCTTGTATGTAATCAGACATATTTGTTATGTTGTTTTCAATTTTTGTACTTTGCTGATTTTTGGCAACCCTTTTACATCCGATTTTGTTTTTTCCAATTTTTGTTTCTTAATTATATTGGCAACAATTATATTGGGTATTGATTTTCAGCTTTGGACCTTTTCAAGTTTTGTATACGTTTTTTTTAAGGTTTCAAATTCATTGCCTTCTGGCAACTCTTCGATCCACCTACACTTCTGCCGATTTTTTTCATACAACATATTTATGCCATCTCTAGTTTTACTTTGTTGTTGTGCGTGAAAATTATAACTTTTGTTCAAGTGATTACAATGCAACTCTTCCATTTTGCCCCGTATAGTGGGGCAGAACGGGAAAAGTCAGACTAATTTCTTAAATGAAATCATTGCTTATTCCTTTCTCAATATCTAAGCTTTTATGATCCAGAAATATATGTAAATAAAAGGTTTATACCTATGATACTAAAGTTATTGGAAGTTTTAATTTTTCAAATTACAGCTCCTAATTAAAAACTACCTCATTCTGCCCGGATTCCACTACTTTATTTAAAAAAAAATACTTCTAACCTAGAAATAAATAATTCCATGAGAAAAGGCCTACTGAAGATTTATATGTTCTCAGAACCGCCTAAAATGGCTAATTTATTGTGTACTTTACAAACTCATACAAAATAAATAATCTTATAAGTTTCCGTTCAAGTGTCAAATATGAAATTCTCAGACAATAAACTCGGAAAATCTTTAAGATTATCTGTCATAATATTGATTATCTCCATCATTCTACTATCATGCACTGTTTACTTCAATGGATTATACTATGAAACAAAAAAACTCAAAGCATTTCTAACCACACTAATTGTGACAAAATCTGACTCACGTGAGCTGATGTGACAGGTTGCTCCAGAGTCAACAACCCAAATGCTCTTGTTATTTGCCATTGAGAAACAAAAGTTGACAACCTGTTCCACATTGTCTTCTCGAGCTTCATTCACATGGTTGTTTTGCCTCAACTTCTTAAGCTTCCAACAATCTTTCTTGATATGTCCTTTGGCCTTGCAATGATGACAAACCTTTTTGTTACGTTCTTCTAGACTTGCCGATGATCTTAAAGTTGAATTATTTGCTGAAAACTGTTGTGATTGACGCTGGTACTCATCAATGAGGCTAGCTTCGACAACCTTAAGTGTCAGTTCCTCAACCTTTCGAGCTTCCAGAGCCGTCACCAACGTATCGAAGGAAGATGGAAGACTGCTTAGTAACATAGCCACGAGCCAACGCTCAGAAAATTGCTCACCTAATGCTTCCAACTTTTCGAATAAAAGTTTCAGTTCCATAATGTGCTCTGTTATGCTGGAACCCATGGAAAATTTCATCCCACAAATTCTTCTCATAAGGCGCACGCTGCTTCCCAACGTGTTCGTCTCATGGTGACTTCGAAGTGCTTCCCAAGATTCATATGCTGTTTTGGATTTCTTGATCAGCATGAGTTGACTGTCTTCCACAGATAATCCAATTATCACAGTCGCCTCATCATCAAGTTTCTTCCAAGCATCGTCTGGGTCTGCCGGTGGTGCCTTAGAAACACATTCCCATGCTCCTTGCCTCTTCAATATAAGTTCGACCTTGTATTTCCATAAATGGTAATTTTCTGCATTAAGCTTGGTAAAAGTCGTCTTCAGAAAATCATACTGCCTGGGCCCATAACCTCTTGCAGTGAGAAAAATGGAAATAGATTGAAACAACTAGTTCCGAACTTAAACAATGATTTTTATTGATAGAAGAATAATTAATTTGGAAAATATTAACACATAAACAATATAACAAAAGCTTATTTAATCTGAATGAGTGAAGTTGTTTTTAAACAAGTAGTTTGATGTTTTCTTTAACACCCTGCCCACCAGAGTCTACTGAGCTTAATTTTTGTCACTATGTCTGCTTCAAGGTAGATTGCGTACAACTCATGATTGTACCGTCTCCGGAATCGTCCTTCCTCACATATGGGGCCAACAATTCTCCGTAACACTTTTCTCTCGAACGCGGCTAAGAGGTCACAGTGCCTTTTGCTTAGCACCCAAGTCTCGGATCCATACATGAGTACTGGCAGGACCATGGTCCTGTACAGCAGCAGTTTTGAAGTTATGGTTAGATTTCTGGATTTGAATAGCTTTGACAGACTGTAGTAGGTTTAAGTTTAGTTTAGTGTTTTATAAATTTGACGTTGGCAATCAAAATTCAAATAAAAAAAAAATGTCCATTGATTTTTAATTCAAATTAATATCAATTAGAAACTTTTTCAGATTTTGGAATATTTTTTTTCTTTATTTCCAATCAAAATCGGTAAAAAAATCACTTTTTTTTATTGAATGTATTTGTATAATCTTATTGAATGTATTTCAAACACATGAACGAACTGACGTTTGACACTTCATTAACCTGCTCTACCCCAAAAGTAGGGGCAGAAAATGTTGTCCTAAACTATTCTCAAAAACTTCATGGAACACAAAAAAAACCTGTACTTTTCTGATCTTATTTGTTCTTTTCAGTCCGAAAGAGATTCATTAAACACACCTTACGCATATGTATACAAATAAATTTCCGAAATTTTGTAAATTTAAAATGAAAAAAAGTTACGTTTAGTGATCCCAACTAATCCCAATTAACATATTTTGAATTGTTTCTTTAGCCGCAGAAAAATTTATATTGAGGAAATTGAGGACCTTGCATCAAAAAGGGGGCAGATTGAGGAAATTAAATATGTTGTGTGCTGTGCGTCTTGATACTTGTATTATAGCTGCAAATTCATAAAAAAAAACAATACTTTGTGGTTGAGAAATACGCTGTTTGTCAGTGCCGTTACGGTTTATTTGTTTTTTTACTTGCTCTATAGTACAAGTATTGGTTTCATGTCAAAAAAAAAGTTTGAGGTTTTAATCAAAACCTACATAACGATGATAGAGAGAGTTTCAAAAAAGTGGTTTTCGTCATGCCGTCTGTCAGTCTGTGCGTCTGTGCGGCTGTTCGTCATACACACGTATAACGGTTTTGAATTATTAGATTTTTCTCGAAAACGGCTCTAACGATTTTGATAAAAAAAATTTATTTGCTTTTGTTAGTAATGCCGTGTTTTTAAAATGAATGAAATATTTTTAGAATTGTTAGTAACGGTATCAACCGTTTTTAAAATTTTGATTGAACAATGTAATTTTCTGTATGCGGTAATATACATATACAGCACTTCACAAATTTAAGGCATCCTTCACCAGAGATTTTAATACTGTAAGTCCATTTATAAAAACATTTTAGTGTGAAGTATACATCGCATGAAGGTTCCAAGGGTAAACTCAAAAACTCATTTCGAGAATTTTTTTTCTAGCATTTTATTCATCAACCTTGCTAGACCGAGAGCAGCGAGCATATTTTTTGCGTGAGAGGTAACCGATTCATGAAAATGGTACAAGTAGTAATGGTTATCGTGATGACGATAACGTCTTGTAACGTTACGGCTCTATCTACATTTTTGTAATTTTTATCCCCTAATAATATTAATAATAGCTTTGTGGACATCAATTTTCAGCTTCGTAACTCATCAGGTTTTATTTTTAGTAAATTAAAAAAAAAAAATGGTTTGATGACTCTGGTAACTCTATTTAACAACTTACACTTCTGCCAATCTCGTTTATTAATAACGTTAGTTAAGGCTATAATAATACCGCTTTTCAACCTTGTATGTAATCAGACATATTTGTTATGTTGTTTTCAATTTTTGTACTTTGCTGATTTTTGGCAACCCTTTTACATCCGATTTTGTTTTTTCCAATTTTTGTTTCTTAATTATATTGGCAACAATTATATTGGGTATTGATTTTCAGCTTTGGACCTTTTCAAGTTTTGTATACGTTTTTTTTAAGGTTTCAAATTCATTGCCTTCTGGCAACTCTTCGATCCACCTACACTTCTGCCGATTTTTTTCATACAACATATTTATGCCATCTCTAGTTTTACTTTGTTGTTGTGCGTGAAAATTATAACTTTTGTTCAAGTGATTACAATGCAACTCTTCCATTTTGCCCCGTATAGTGGGGCAGAACGGGAAAAGTCAGACTAATTTCTTAAATGAAATCATTGCTTATTCCTTTCTCAATATCTAAGCTTTTATGATCCAGAAATATATGTAAATAAAAGGTTTATACCTATGATACTAAAGTTATTGGAAGTTTTAATTTTTCAAATTACAGCTCCTAATTAAAAACTACCTCATTCTGCCCGGATTCCACTACTTTATTTAAAAAAAAATACTTCTAACCTAGAAATAAATAATTCCATGAGAAAAGGCCTACTGAAGATTTATATGTTCTCAGAACCGCCTAAAATGGCTAATTTATTGTGTACTTTACAAACTCATACAAAATAAATAATCTTATAAGTTTCCGTTCAAGTGTCAAATATGAAATTCTCAGACAATAAACTCGGAAAATCTTTAAGATTATCTGTCATAATATTGATTATCTCCATCATTCTACTATCATGCACTGTTTACTTCAATGGATTATACTATGAAACAAAAAAACTCAAAGCATTTCTAACCACACTAATTCTGGCATTCATCTATCAAATTTTCATCGGTGATGTTATTTTATTCTTCATCAAAGCAATAAACAGTGCAATACGACGTAAATTGCCCTACACTGAAGATATAAATTCCATTTCAATTGGACGCCATCAAAGAAAAGAATACTTAAAACTCAAAATTAGTTCTCTCAAATATCAACTTGAATTAGGACCAACATTTTTCAAACGCAATCAAGCATTGACTTTTAGGTATAAGGACATTTTAAGTGAATTGCTATTGTATGGATGTTATTTGACAGTTTTGCTTATTCTTGTAACTGGAACAAGAGATCCATTGCTGTATTACAATACTCGAACAATAAAAGATGTTTTGAGAAATCCCAAATTCAGTAATTCTGCTACCAGTACTATTCTAAATTCGGATGATTTGTATGCGTTTTTAAATGAAACTATTATTGATGGATTCATTGATGGAAGATCGTATAATGGAAAGCGTTTTGCCGAAAATGGCTGGACAAGTCTACAAATAGCCAAGGTCCTCGGTGTTGTAAGACTACGGCAAATGAGATTGAAGCGTTTCAAAGAACAGTCAAGCTTTGATAATATAATTTACGAGCCTGGATGGTTGAGCGACTCATCACTGCCGTTTAAGGACAAGTTTTGGCGAATTTTTAAACCTTGGGAATATCAAGACAAATCACAAACTGGGAGTGTTGACAAAAGCGGTAAATTACACAATATGCCTGGTGGAGGTTATGTAACACTTTTAGGCAGAAACCCTACGAACTGTCACAGAGTATTGACATTTCTTCAATCAAACAAGTGGATTGACAGGCATACAGCAGTTGTCGTAATCGAATTTACTTTATACAATGTTGATGCGGATGTCTTCACTTTAGTTGCAATAACTGCTGAACAAACAGGCTTCGAATCATTTGTGGTAACAGATCGAATTGAGTCACTAAAATTGCTCTTCAATATTGACAACCTTTCAACAAGTGTTCTTTTGACGTTTCTTATTTACTTTTTCGTTTTAACAAAAGTATTGGCTGATGTGATTTTGAAAATTTGGTACTCGACTTCAATTCGAGACTATTTTTCCATGTCTTGGAATTACGTTGACATAACAATCGTTGGTCTAAATATTTGTATTGGATTCGGGGTATGGATTCGAGAAATTCATGTCAAAAAACTTCTGTATCAACTTGAAACGAGTAAAAAGAATGAATTTGTTCCATTTTACAAGGCAGCAACTCTTGATGAAACATGTACTGTCTTAGTGGCTTTTCTTATAGCTTTGACAACATTAAGATTGTGGAAAATTCTCCAATTCGCCAGAGTTTTTCGAGTGTTAACAAGTACTTTGCATCATGCCAAGAGGGAATTAGCATCAACAACATTTTTTGTGGCCATCTTTTTAATTGGAATTGGTCTTGGATTGTACATCATCAATGGCAGTAATTCACCAAACTTTCTACAGTTTATAAAATGTATCACAACATTGTTGTCATTGTCATTTGGATTTGGTACAACAATTTCTCCATCGGAAATGAATTATGGCGGCAGTGTTGTGGGATTTATTTTCTACACAATGCTAGTCATTGTTGTGACAATATTTCTTTTAAATATGTTCATCACAGTTGTTTGCTTGCATTTTTCCAAAGAGAAGGAAAAAGATTTTGCGAGATTCGAAAATGAAGAATCCTATAGTTTTTGGCAATTTTTTATAATGGAGGTTAATGAATATTTTCAAATAAATTTATTTAAAAATAAAATCATGTGCAGAGGAAAACCAAAAGAAAATAAGAAATTTTATGCGATGGAACGTATGAAACGAATGGAATTAATCGCACAGATTTTGGATTCTCAAATAAAACTTCTTAAGGAAAATGAAGATGAAAGACATGGAATTGGTTCTGGGGAAATTATGGTTCAAAATACCATTTGAAAAAAAGAAATAGCTTTACCTATACTCAAAGACAATTTTAATTTTATGCTTTTTAATAAGAAAATTCAGTAAAATATGTTAATTATTTCAATAGCCGTGTTTAATTGGCTTTTGGGTAAGCAGCGCAGTAAAACTATAAAAAATAAAGACAAAACGAATGCTGACGAATAATATAAGATAGTAAAAAACAAGCTTGCAATGCTGGCAATAGAGTTTTCAAATATTGAAATGGTATTGAAGTTTAACGTGTGAAGGATACGTTCGTTGATTTTTGTTTTAAAACACGTTTTGACAAGAACAAAAATTACGAAAATTAATATAAATTTGATTTAATTAAGAAGTTAATTTTTATCTTCACAATCAGGCAGAATAAGACAAAAATATTTGCTTATTCGTATTTTATTTTAAAAAAAGGTAGAGCAAATCGAGAGCGCTCCATGTTACAGACATTTAATAACAGACCAAGAGCCACAGGGAGTGATACTTCCACACCTCACAAAATTTTAATAATCAGATATTCACGATTGAGGTCTCCAGATTTAGGAAAAATGACAGAACATAATTTTCAATATTAAAAATTTCAATTGATGTGGATTTGTCTTTCTCAGATGACTTGGAATTATCACGTTTTTTCAACCCTCCGAAAACCACGGAAGACTGAGAAACAAACCTGCCAGACTTTCAAATTTGAAATCAGGACGGGTATACCTATAAAACTGCATACTCAGATTTTGGTTACACATCCACTCCCAAAATTTGCTGTCGGCTCTTAGACTATAAAGTTTGCGAACACACCCCTAAGCTGGTTTTTATCATAATTTGCATCAGGAAACATCAACATCAATATGGTACAAACTTTCAAACATTAAATGTTAGTTTTGCACAATGACAGAATTTACGGTGCACATGATAAGGGAAAAAATCGAAAATTTGAAAATATTCATTCAGGGGGCGTGGCATCCGTCCATATTCACTGAATTGATATCAAATGTATAGATCACTTCGAATCATCGTATAGTCTTGAAATTTTTCACATTGGTTGGTTTTATGTTTAATATAAAAGGCAAAATCAAAAAATTAAGATTTTCTATTAAGTGGGCGTGGTATCCACCCCTATACACTAAATTGGTATCAAATCATTGTAGATTCTCAAAATTTTGCACAATATGGTTGGTTTTGTGAAGCATATGAAGAAATTAATCGAAAATTTGTGATTTTTCGTTCAGGAGCGGATACCCATTATCTGCAATATGATAAACTGCCTATATGATGTACTTCAAATCATCGTAAAAACTTATAATTTGATAGAAGACAAAAATTTAAAATTTACCAATGTGGGGGGGGGGGGGGGGTGTGGTATCTTTCACCATAATCATTTCGGTATCGAAAATTTAAAACTTGTTTTCATGGCTTTCTTTTTTCACTCGTATTGTAGTTGTGACATGATTAACGTGAAGTTAATTCCATAAGATACGAGTATATTCCAAAAAACTGAATTGGTACTTTTTACGAACAAATGATAAATACCAGATACCTTGGTGTGATCCTAGATAAAATACTGAACTGGAGCCTTAACATTAAATACGAAACAAAGAAAGCATGTATTGGAATGAGGATTAATGAGGACCACCCACATAGCGGGTCTGGACACAATTACCAATGTAAAAGCTCTAAATTTATTTGTACATGAATTCGCAGCCCTTCGGTTTAGCCAAACTGGATGCTGGAAACACAGTGCCATGGCTCATACACAGATTTTACAGAAATGTGGCAACCGTTTTTGAATGAAAAAAAGTTTATTGATATTTCAAAGCTGATTAGCGCCCTCTTAACATTAAATTAGAGGGCTAAGACTTTCAGCATATGTTGGTATTGATGTGTGCAACAAAATAATGGATGGGAATGTAGTGATTTTTCTTGCCTTATAACGTCGGCCCCCCCCCTCGAAATTTATTTTTGAAATAACTAAACATACAGTCAATTTCTTCACAGAGTTCTATCCTAGCACTATGCTGCGAATAGACCTCAAGATTCCTGAAAGTTCAATGATGTTGGAAATAATTATTTTTTCAAGACTGAAGTAAAATGACGAAGCATAACTTTTATTTTGTTTCATATGTGATATCAAGGGAATTTTTCATCCAGAAAAAAAATGCAAAAAAACAAATTTTGTGGATCAAAGCTGTAGAATGCTAGCAAACCATTCTATTTGCAAGCTGCAGGTTAAGTCATTTAAACAATGAAACTCAAGAAGAATATTAAAAAAAGCTATAATACAACAATTAGATGTAAATTGGTAATCCCAATTTTGTACGTTCCGTTGCCAGAGATGTTCTACACAAAAGTGCAATTGGATTCGAAAAACGAAATTGAAATATTAGGAAAAATATTTTTTGTTTAGCAAAACTTTTGAAAATAAAATTGAATTTCTCGCATTGGAAAAAATTAAAAAAAAAAAAATTGTAATACCCCCACACATCAGTACAAAATTGTAATTTTTCTGATTTTTTATATAAAAAGTAGAAGAAGGTTTTATCGGAAATAACTGAAATTTGAAGTTTTGGTGTTAATAAATTTCAATTTTCTTGACTCTAACACATCAATCATGTTTACAAATTTCCAACGCCAACAGCTACGATGACCACAGTGCATGAGAAAAAAAAATTCTTAGAATTTAAAAACCGGTTCCATTGAACATTTCCACAATCTATAACATCCAATCCAGTCTGAATTTTCCTTGTGGATAAAAATCCTTTCATCGAAATGTTGAATGTGAGTCTTTTTTTTACTTATGAAATAAATGACAATACATATTTTGCCCAGTAAATAAACACTGGATTGCGAATAAGAAGTTGAATTGGATTTTACTCTTGTGAAGACGCGGGTTTAAGCTAAGTTGTTTTTATTTTAGAATTCAGAGGAGGGTATTCATAGGTGTGTTTTAAAGCTCAAGCTTATCTTAGACTGGGGTTTATTCAATTGAATAGGGTAAAATCCAGTTTTTCTCAAAGAAACGACTTGATCAACATTAATCTGCCCCATTATATTTTTCAGAGATCATGATTTTTATTTATTTAGTTTGAAGCTCAAAAATTAGCCTAATATGTTCAAAAAATCAACTTTGGTCATGAATGTCCTTATTTGTAACAAGAGGGAAGAGATAGGCAATAGCTTACAATTGCTCTTTTATAAAGTTGTTAAATTCTATTTTTTGTTAACTATTTGATTTCGAACTAAATTTCTAGCTTTATAGGAGTTTGAAAACGGTAAATTTTTCCTTTTCATTTTTCCATTTCAAATGACTTACACTAAAAAACATGTAGACATTTGATGCGCAATTAATAATGTATATTAAAATCTAAAGAAAGTTATCATTTCGTCAAAGCATAATGCACTGATTTCTTAAAAAAAAAATCAATGTCAACCGGATTGAGCGTAAGTTTTTTGCGGAAAAAGAAAAATGCAAAAAAAAACAAAATTTAAATTCCAAAATAAAAAAGAAGACAATTGTCCTTGTCCTCTAAACCAAAAGTTTCGGGTGATATAGATCTGTTCGCGTTTTTCAAGATGTCGGATTTCAAAAAAAAAAATATGACTAAAGTTTTTACATTTTTATGTATTTAATAACATTTTCAGATATCAAAAAATTAGCCTCCCTGTATTTTTCCTAAGTATAATACCCTTGTATAAAAAATCAATCCTACCCTTAAACTGATTTTCACAAGGAGAATTTTGCACCTCAATAAGCTTCCCACGTTTGTTATTATTGATACCTACTCAAAAAAAAACAAAAAACAATGAACTTCAATATAAATTCACTAGAGGTTAATTTAAAATTGTCATATCAAAGGTATTGAACAGTGACATGCCATAACCACATCCGTCACCAGAGTATGTGTCGCAATAGACGAAATTTATGGTTATTGATATTTTATTCAAATTTCAAGGATTTAACTTTATTTCGATCTACGACCTCAACATCAAATACAAGTGTGGGTGACATCTATTTGAGTTTTGAGTTCACATTGAATGAACAAGATTCGCAGTCATTTATTTGTTAACAATTGGGATTCAGTATCATCTTTATGATCTACATTGAATTCGTTACAACATGCTAAAATGTATAGCTATACGTTGAAGATTTGAGCATGTTAAAAGTTTTCAATGCGTAGAATGTGTTTTTATTTTATAAAGATGGATATCAAGAACTCTCTGTAGAGATTCGCAAGTTATTTGATGTTCAGCAATGTACCTACTAATAATCCAGTCAAATTGTATTTTTACCAGGAAATTTTTGGGATAGTTTTGATTTCCTTCATTTACTTTATGTTTTTGGGAGTGCTGAATAGGAATCTGATGTTTGCCAACCAAATTTCCTAAACTGGAAAAATTAAAAAAAAAAAACGCAAAATGTTCAACGATTTTGCAGTTTTTTGAAAAATTTACCCGGAAGGTAAACACAGTATCACATACTGAATTTTTTAAATACGAAAAATAACATTTTCATAGTAATTTAGAAAACTGCATTTTTATTGCACCGTAACTTTCAAACGCCTCAGCTACGGTCTGCAAGAACTCGACAGCATATACATTGAATCAAAAAACCTTTCCAAAAATACCAATCATTTAATGCTCTCGGTCTACAAGACAATACTTCTTCTATCGCCAGAATTTCCGGTAGGAATAAGCTACAAAAGTTTGGAAGGTTGTAGGAGAGACTAAAGTTTATTCTATGTGATAACATTCCGCCAGCCACCCCGTTTTCAGTTTTCGATTTATATATGAAAATGTATTAATTCGTTTTCTGTCAAAGCCACTTTCTCCCAAGCTGGCTTAAAAGATTGTATCAAAAACCAGCAAGAATATGATGTAGGCGGATGGACTTGAGAATATTCATTAGACTGAACTGTTTTTGGACTTTTCTTTCAAATGGTTTATGCGTAATGGTTTTCTAAAAATGTTGTTATTATTTTTAATTGCTCTGTAGGGCAAAAACTTTGAGGTTGTAATCAAAATCAACATTACGATGATGATCTCTGCGCCTGTTCGTTTATGCATCCATCTGTCTGTTCTTCTGTGCGTCTATCTGCACCGAGAGCTATAGCCTAAACGGGTTTACGGATTTGCTTAATCACTTTTTTGTAATTTTCAAGGTTTTTTTTTTGTTTTTGAATATCTCGATTAGAAATATCTAATATCTCTCACACAACGGTTTCGAGTTATTTGATTTTTCTTGAAAATGTCTCTAACGATTTCGATTAAACTTGGTGTAGATATATTAGTAGATATAACAATTGTGCTTTTTTAGTCTTCTAAAAAAACCGAATAACGGAAATACGTTTTTCGGGAAATTTTCCCTAATTTTTAAAACACTAGTGTAGAAAATTGCTGCAAATAAAATGTATGGAATTAATCCATTTGTAGTCGTAGTATTCAAAAACGTAAAGTAAATAAAATACAAAAAAACACTGGACGAAAAAATTCACTTATTTTGAGTGCCCTTTGAATTAGCTCCTTTTTATTTCCGGTTTCAAAGCAGTCATAAAGTGGACATTAAGCCGTTTCAGGATTATCCAATGTTTAGCTGACATCATGTATGTAGTTCTTGTGACAACACAATATTTTTGTGGTGGTCACCCAGAGAAGGGGCATTGAGGGGTATTTAGCAGAAAATCGTACTACAGTAGTCCCTCGATAATGTGAACTAATTAAAACAAGGCGTTTTCGGATTTTAGAGGGATTCACATTACTGGAACGTTTTAAATTTATCATTAAACTGGCTATAACGACTTTCATACATTAATTACAATATAAAGAAATTGTTAAAAGCATAGTTTCAACATTTATTAAGTTCAGAAAAAAATAATTTGATAATGTATTAGTTCATTTCCCTTAAAAAGTGCATAAAATAACGAGAATCGAAGCAGTCTCGATTTTCATAAAGATATAATTTCCACAAGCAGCAACTCGTTCTCTTCAGATTGCAGCTGCCTTTAAGTATCTCCATCAAAACTGACAAAAATTAATTCTTTTTACTAAAGAAATTCACATTATAGAGTCTAAAAATTTCCTAAATTCACTTTATAGAGATGTCAATGTTAGGTTTTGGCGATTCACATTTTAGAGAAATTCTCATTATCGGTTGTTCACATTGTCGAGGAATTACTGTATTTAAAAAAGAATGTCTTTATTTTTTGTAAAATGAGCATAAATATTATGGTTTTCAATTTCACATTCTAATTTATCACACACTAAAAATTATAAAATAATTTCATGGACTTTATATAAAACGACTAGATAAAAAAGCGTTGAGCGCTTTATTCAAACTATTTCAACACACTATACATAACCAAAAAACGCTGTACGATTTTTTATCTAACCATTTGATATATTTCAATGAAATAATTTTATAATTTTTAATGAGTAATAAAATTAGTTTTTTACTTACATACATTATTTATTACTTTGAACTAAAAGAGGAAGTTCGTGTGATCCAGTTGTGCATTTTATTAACTCAGGGTAGGTTCCTACTCTTTCACATCTACTATTTCACATCAAGCATATCAGTATGAAACAAGCCGATTCATCAACGAGAGGTTGTTAAAATCGAAAATTCTTAATCCAAAACGAAAATACTAAATTCAAGCCGAAAATTCTTATTTTGAGCCTGTTTTTGAGCAGATTTTGAGCTTTGAATTTTTATTTGTTATTTATAAAATAACAAAAGTAATAATACAAAAGCAATAATACAAATAAGCCTGCTCGTACTTGAATATAGCCTGTCTTTTTCCTCTGAGTGAGAGTCTCTTTTCCATTTTTCATTTACTATTTATACAGTTCATATAAATTATTAACGTAAAAAACTCAAAAGGTTGTCGGCAAAACAGTCTCAGAAGATTTGAATATTAAAAATTCGTGTATTAAGTTTCTAAACTGTAAATAAAAACTATTTCTTCATAGTTTTGAAGTCCTAAAATATTCGTGTTTAACAGTGACCTTGTCATTTCGCAGAAAGGATCATCATCATCATCATCATCGGCTCGACAACCGGGGTCCGGTCCTGGTCTCTTTCAACAAGTCTCTCCACCTATCCCGGTCTCGAGCCGACGCCATCCAGTTGCGCAATCCCAAGGCTTCGGGCGTCCTGGTCTACGCCATCTCTCCAGCGCAAGCATGGTCTACCACGCTGCCGTCTACCATAGAATGTACCACAAAAGGCTTTCCGAGCAGGTTCCTCTTTGCTCATACGAGCTAGGTGCCCTGCCCACCGGAGTCTATACTGAGCTTAATTTTTGTCACTATGTCTGCTTCAAGGTAGATTGCGTACAACTCATGATTGTACCGTCTCCGGAATCGTCCTTCCTCACATATGGGGCCAACAATTCTCCGTAAGACTTTTCTCTCGAACGCGGCTAAGAGGTCACAGTGCCTTTTGCTTAGCACCCAAGTCTCGGATCCATACATGAGTACTGGCAGGACCATGGTCCTGTACAGCAGCAGTTTTGAAGTTATGTTTAGATTTCTGGATTTGTATAGCTTTGACAGACTGTAGTAGGCTCTGTTGGATTTGAGAAGCCGCCTGCGTATTTCTTCTTCTATGTCGGCTGCTACTGTTGACTCAATCTATTTAAAGGATTGCACCACTTCAAATTCGTGCTCCGCTACCTTGATTGTTTGACCAACTGTTCTTCTCGCATTCGACGCCACCATGTACTTTGTTTTACCTTCACTAATGTGCAGCCCCAGATTTTGTGCCGCCTGCTCGATCTGAATGAAGGAATCGTGTACAGCTTGTTCGGTTCTTCCGATGATGTCGATGTCGTCTGCGTAAGCCAGTATCTGGCTGGACCTGTTGACGATGGTCCCTCTTGTTGCCGTGCCAGAGTCACGGATTGCTTTCTCCAATGCCAGGTTGAAGAGGAGGCAGGCCAAACCATCCCCTTGTCGGAGTCCATTAAAGATGTTGATTGGTCTGGATAGCAATCCGGCTATTTGAACTTGGCTTGTTACGTTGGTCATGGTCAACCTACATAGTCGTGTCAATTTATTTAGGATGCCGAATTCTCTCATGGCTTTTTAAAGTTCTACCCTGGCTATGCTATCATAGATGGCTTTAAAGTCTATAAACAGATGATATGTTGGGATGTTAAATTCTAGACATTTTTCCATCGCCTGCCTAAGTGTAAAAATCTGATCAGTTGTTGATTTGCCTGGAATGAAACCACACTGATAATGTCCGATGATGGTTTTAGGCGGTACTCAACAACGTGTTACCTCTATAATTGCTGCACGTTGTGACATTTCCCTTCTTATGTATGGGGCATATGATACCTTTTCGCCAGTCTTCTGGCATTTCTTCATGCTCCCATACGTGCACTATGATATCATGAATTGCTTGACGTAAGGCTGGCCCACCGTGGTGGAATAATTCGGCTGGTATGCCATCGGCTCCCGGGGCTTTGTTTTTCTTGCGCCGTCCTATAGCCTTCTCAACGTCTTCTATGCTTGGTGGCGGTAGCATAGGGTGTTCATCTTGAAGTAGTTGAGCCTACACTTCTGCTGTGAGCTGACCATTCAGCAATTCATTAAAGTACACTTCGTAGAAAGGATACCTTGCGTCAAATCTGCTTGTTCTGATTTTTAGCTGAGTTGTTTATAAAGTTAAGTCGATGTTCAATCTAATTTTTGACCTTCAGCAACATTGGTAAAAAAGTGAAAAAAACCACCATTTTTTAATAATAAGTTGTTCATAAACTCTATCGGCCAAAATAACAGAACAGGTTTCTGGCTCTACTGCTTAATGATATACATTTCGTATTGCTATATTTTAAAAAGCTGCATCTATAGGAAACTGTTAAATTTACAGAAATAGTATTGGACTCAAATAAAAGAAAAGAGTGAAACCGTCGAATATAGTTTACAATCAAAAACCAGCTCTTCATAGCTAAAATTGTCATTTTCTGAGTAAAGCACAAAAAAATCTCTTTTTTTTTTTGTATTTTTAAAAATGTTGCGTTCGGTGGTTGAGGTCAAAAAATTGGATTTAACATCGGCTTAAAATTACAAACAACTCAGCAAAAAATCAGAACTACCGGATTGGACTCAAAGTTAGTTAAACGAAAAAAATAAAAATAAAAAACAATATTTATTAATAATAAAAATAATAGAAAATCATTTATTTAAATTTTAATTATATTTACAATAATTCAAAATATTTAAAAACTAAATCAGCTAAGTACATGAAAGTAAGAGAATATAAGGAAGGAATGCAAAGCGATTTTACGAGTAGGAGTATTTTCATCATTATTTTTTTTTATATATATTATATAGTTTACAGTTTACTAAAAAGAAAAAAATCATTTGTTCAACAAGGGGCAACAATATTTACAAGTTTTTTTTTCAAATTTTTAATAATTGTAGTTTATGTAATTGATCTGTCTTGTCTTACAAGAATTTGTTTTTATTTCCTTGGTCTAAATTATATTATTATTCTTTAAAATTTTTCAAATTTATTTTCTAAAGGTTTTTTTTTAACGAAAATTTTATTTTCAAAATAAATTTACTAAATAACTTATTCTTTTTTGTTTTATAAATACATAAATTAGCTCTCAAAGCATAAATATTTTTATTGATAGCCATTTTGGGCATAGTTTTTTATGACAATGTTTTCATTTGATAATTTGCATTTTCCAAATTTATTTATAGTTAATTTTCTTAAGGTTTGTGTGTGTGTTGTAACAATAAAATCATCGCCTGCTAAATTTCGATGCTAATGAATATAGTGACTTAAGTAATTCTAAGGCCCTCTCATCAGAAGTCCTATTTGGATTGTTATAGCTTTTTGATTGTCTATCTGATGACACGGCTGATGGTTTGAAAGTTGAAGTACTAATGGTGTTGTCCTCTTCGTCTTCGGGATCTGGGACCCGTATTTCAAATCTTGTTGTTTCTTCACTGGAGTTTGATAATTCAGTTGTCGTTGCACTAGTTGTTGTGGTTGTTGTTGATGTTGTTGTTGTTTTATCATTAAAAATTCGATGATATGTGGTCACTGGTATTTTATTTGTTGTTGTTGGAGACATTTGCGAAACAGTTTTGATTTTCAGTTTATCATCCATACCAATCAATGCATTAAGAAGGATTTTTCGTGATTTTTCCAATGCTTTGCCATTTTGATCATCACAAGTTTGAATCAATAGAAGCAAAAGTCTCAACACACTCTGATTGTGTTCGGCTTTTTTCATGACGTTTTGAAGATGTAACGCTTCGGTTTCGTTAAGACCCCCAAATATCTTATTTGCTATTCTTTGGAGTCCATTATTTTTGGGCAAGAGTTCTGATGATAATTCAGGACTATTTAGAATGTCTTCGATGCCATCTTCACCCTGTGACACATCTTCAAATCTACTTCGGTCTGTGTTGATGTAATTGAAGGGCCTGGAAGTTGTTGTTTTTGGTTCTCTCATAAGACCGTCATTGATTGTCAGAGGGTCTAGGTAAATTGACTGGGTTATTTGAGACCAGGGATTTTCTGTTGGTTTTATTGTGGAAAGATTTTTCAACCAAGGATTACCCGAAGTTGTCGCGCTGTCAATTTTTACACTATTTTTGACAGGTTTGACACTTGAATGTGCCCAGGGGTTTTCAGTTGGTTTGACATTCAAAAGTGGTATTCTGTCAGTGGTTGTGGCCACAGTGCCTGTGACAGTTTTGAATTTATTTTCATTCTCTTTCCTCCATTGATTGTTTGACAGTGATTTTGTAGTTGAAGTGTCAAAATTCTGCTTATTTTCTGATTTATTTGACAATGACCAAGAATTTTCCGTAGTTTCTGTGCTATCTTGTTTAATTGTTGTCGTTAGAGTTATGTCAGTGGTTTTTTCAGTTTGAGTAATGGCTGAATGAGTCCAAGGATTCTCGGTTTGAGTATGTTTTTCTAGTGAATTGTCAAAACTATTCTTACCAATGTCAAATGTATTTGGTTTCGGAGCTTTCGTTAGGTCATTGTATGACTTAACGAAAGATTGACTTTGCACTTTGTGCAGTGATTCATGTTCAGTTTCTTCATCTAGATTTGGGGGTAGAAGTTCAGATGAAATTCCAGCTTCAATGTTTGTTTGAGGAATCATCGTAGAAAAGCTGCCACTTCGTGAAGTTGTTGTTGTTTCGCTAGACTCCGGCAAGATCAAACCGTAAACAGAAGTTGACACATCAAACTGGTTATTGATTTCTTTGGCGATATCATTTGATTCAGTTGTTGGAGCGATAGTTGTTGTTTCTTCAGTCTCAGTTGTTGATGGCAAAGATTTTTGTGTGGTTTTACTTGTTTTACTTGGGTTGTTGCTTAAAGTGGTGAATGCTACTTTATCATATGAAACAGTGCTTCCCTCCTTAAGATTACTGCTTGGAGTTGTAGAATCAAGACGGTTGTTAATTGTATTTGCTGGTGGTTGAGGTCTTACACCAATAAGGTCTTTTCTGAATGTTTCGGGATTTTCAATATATTTGGATATAGCATTTGAAAAGACCTGAGCAATTTTTCTTGTTTCTGGGTCTTGTACCAAGTCTCGAATGGTTGTTCGTGTAAAGTCACCGACAACTGTTGGAGAATTGACAACCTTTGGTGCAACAGTAGAAGCACTAGAATGATCATCACCAGCACTATCATCTTGACCTAGACCAAACAAGCTAAGATACTTCCCAGAAGTTTTGTTACTTAGAAGACCCGCTGAAATGTTAACACCACTAGATGGAGTTATAGTTGTAGATTTTTCTTCATCGGAAATTGTTGTAGACACAGTTTGGTCATCATTTGCGAAATAGTTGGTAAGAGAAATCAATGTTCCAGGACCTGATGATGGTGGTATTTCCAGACCAACACGAGAACTCAAATTTTTATCATCGACACCATTTTTCATTGTTTCCTTAAGTACTCCAACAGTCTGAAGAATTCCTTCGACATTTCTTGACACAAAACTATCAATAATTGCTGGTGTTACCAGATTGCCATTCTTTCCTTTTGTGGTTTTGGGTAGATAGGTTGGTCCGGAAGTTGAAGATTTCAGTACAATGTCAGATGGTTTCGAAGGAGTGTCAGTATGTATCGGGAGCTGAACGTTGAGATCTCCGTTGGAAAATATTGAAAATCTATGAACGTCAGAGTTGATTTCCCTATCGGCTATTATAATAGGTTTTGGTGTTGCATTGTCGGTTGTTATTGCACCTCTGAGAGTGGTGGGTTCATCTGATCTCACGACATTCACAAAATAGCTTTTGGAGTCTGTTGGTCGGGTTCTAGCAATGGCTGGAACAGTGGGTGTGTAAAATGGAGTTGTACGAGTAGTATCCAATCGTCGGGCAGTTGAATAAGTACCAGGATACTGAGAAGGTGTTGTCACTCTACTGATTATTGGACCATTTACAAAAAAGTCTGGCCTAATAGTACTGTGGATGTCTAAAACAGGTCGATCTTCACTATCAGGCGTTACGAATTGCTTCTCACTCGACGAGGGATTATCCAATGAATTTTTATTTGTATAATGCTCAGGGTAGGCTGTGGTATAGTAGCTCACCTTTCCAGTGGTCGATGCTGCACTGAAATCAGGACTAGCTGTTATATAGAAACCCGCAGGTTTTTCACTGTCAATTTTTTTCTTTGCTGCTTCATGGTCATTGAATGTATGTTTTTGACTGCCCCTTGCAGGACTTGCAGACTTTAAAATCTGAACATCTTTGATTTTGTCCAATGGTGCTTTGCCAGAATCGAATTCGGTTTCCTTATTCAGCGTTTTGTCACCACTAGAGTAGCTATTGATTCTTGGATTATTAACAAACGATGAAGTTTCAGCGGTTATTTGTAATTCATGGTCGTTATGCTGATTATGATTGTCTTCTTGTGGGGGATTTGTTAAAAGTTCATCTTTTTGTATCTTTAATTTATCATTCGACCGATTGTTGGACCGATTATTTGTTCTAACATTTGGTCTGCCATTTGATCTACTGTTTGATCTGTCATTTGAGCGATCGCTTGATCTGTTATTTGATCGATCATTTGATCTTACACTTGAACGGTCACTAGGTCTACTATTTGATCTATAATTTGATCTGTCATTCGATGTGTCAATGGATCTGTCAATTGATTTGTCAGCGGATTTATCATTTGATTTGTCATCGGACAGGTCTTCAAAGTCAAAACTCTCCAAAGATGGATTTTCATTTGAGTCAATTCTCCTATCAGATCCCTTGTAATGTCGACTTTCAGGAATAATCTCAGCAACTTTGTTATTATTTGTGAATCCCTTGTGTAAACTATTTCCTTTCACTCTGTGTCTCCGTGATTTGTTAAGAATTTCCGAGCTTTCTGCATAGAAACCCGGTGAACCAGCACAATTCACTTTAAACCACCAATCACAGGTTAGTTCACTTTGTTGGAAAATCGTTCCGTTGGGACAGAGGAACGATATTTTACGTCCTTCTTCGCAGATATGGAAAACCTATTGAAATTAGCAATATTTGTTTAGTTTTTTTTTTCTTCAGAATTGGTTTAGGTGAAGATTCATTCGCATTACCTGACAAGTTGTTTCTAAATCAGCAAAATAACCATTTCCATATGATCTACAGCTAAATGTAGTTTGGGGAATTCGTGGAAATATTGGAAAGTCAATGCCAGGGCGTCCAACAACTCCTTGGTAAACTTCATAATCGAGATCTTCATCTGAAGATCTCTTTCTCAGACGATGATGATGTTCATTGCAATTGCGATGAACTGGCTGTTCGATGTGTTCTTCGAATTGAGCTGCTCCAGTTTGTTTTGCTAATATTCTTGCAGGGGTTCGGTTCTAGGGGAAAGAATTTATATAGAAATTAGAAAACAATTTTAGTTAGGAGACATTATTTTACTTACAATTGTTTCACTCAATACATATTCCGTAAAGAAAAGAAGAAAGAGAGCTGAAAATAGAAATAAAATGTTAGAAACATTAATAATTGTACAAAATATTTTTCGCTAATTGATTAATAGATTTGATGAATATTACAACAACAACTGGGGCCCCACCCAAAAGGACTGAAAACAATCAGTAGCACTGAATCTTCCTCCATCGAAAACCAATACCGCTGCTAAAAGAATAGTCAAGGTTAAAACAGTGCTTGGCTGTCCGCAAAAACCTGGACAAAGATCGACGAAAGTAAACAACCTAAAGCTCGCATCGCAGCTGCTCGAGCAGCATAGAGTAACGAATTATGGTGTATGTATTGCATGAAGATGAGATATGTTTACCTCATAGCGGTGCATACGTGCGACAAACGTAACTTCTTTATCAACGTATTAGGTGAAGAAGCAGAAGAGACCAAAAATTGGTGTGATAACAGAACTGTTTATAAAGGATCACTAAGAAGCTCATAGGTGTACAAAGCTCCAAGCAACATATCTGGTGAAGATGCTTCATTTTGATGAGGACCAGCTCAGAAAGTCCAATGTGGAGTCAGGCATTTTTGCATACTATCACCAATACTTTTTTTTGTTAGCGATTGATAAGACATGTGCTGTAAGCAGTCCTGTTAAACGGAAATACGGGAAAAGAGATGTGAATGACAAGTTTTTCAATACAAGTGATCAGTAATAAGATATTGTTCCATAATTTTTACTGGCTTTACTGATTTCGTTCAAAGCTTGTCTTCAGGTTGTACTCATCATTTTTTAAAGTATTGGAATCTTTTTCGCAATATAAAGGATGGTAAAACGAATAATTCTACATAATTTTTGTACGTTTGTTTGTAGTTTATTGCTTACTTACTACTAACACTGCACTAAGTGATAAGCCAGATAACACAATTTTTTTTGTGTTGGCAAATCTTCACACCCTCATCTATTGTCCTCCATTTTTATCTTTAGAAAAGGTTGTACCAATGGCCCTTCGAGAGGATTCTCACACAGCGAATGTCGCGGTAGGATATTTTGGGATAGGGACGCAATTTAAAATATTGATGGAATCAACTTATTAGCACTAAGGCTTTTTCAATGGTTGACTCTTCCGTCAACAAGTGGTTCAGTTGCGCCAAATATATAAGCACATGAATGAAGGCCTATACAGACAGAGGGTAGAGGGTTTAAAATAATAAAAATTACCCTTTCTTTTTTGAACAATATTGTTAAACATTTAGTTAAAATTATGAATAATGTCAATCAACATATAAAAAAAAAAGTTGGGAGGGGCTAAGCGGGGGTATCCTTGGTGCATGGGGGTTGCACCCCTACTGACTTTGTATGATCACTCTAAAATTGTATAAAATTGCATTGAAACCACTTTTTCCCATCTACATTCAGGGCCAGTGTCATTATCGGGCACACACCATATCAAATTTTGGTTTAAAACTGCGGGCTCATTCTTTACTCTATAGCTTGAAACCTAACTGAGTCAAAAAATTTCGTACCTACTTCATTTAACTTCAATATAATGTGCTTATGTATATTGTATAGTAAAATTTTTGCCTAGCTTTATCAGGCTGTAAGTATAGTAAAATTACATTTTACATAATTCTGTGACAAAACAAATCGCATTAATAATAAGAAAATTGATCATAAGACTCAAGGTCAATGACATAAAACTATCTGTGTTTTGTTTAACATTGCTCTATTGTATTTTAAACTATTAATCAAAACTCATAACTGTCATGAATTGTTCAATTTTGAACTTCAATGTTAAATATATATTTAATCATAATTTTAACACCTTCAGCTACTGTAGCTTGTTTCTTTAATAAATCTACAATATAATTAGCTTTTGTTTAGAAAACAAAACGGACAAATGTAAAAACACACGACATCAAAGTTCATAAAAGTTTTGTTTAACTATAAACTTTGAAGCATTTGGTGGACAACATGAACATATAATCACTCGCATTAAGAAAAATGAATTCAGAAAAATCAAACGCAACCTTGTGAATGTGCTGTTAAAGAATAAAACAAGATTTCACACCTCGATAACTTGCAAAACAAAAATTAAAAAAATTAAAAGAGAATACACTTCAACTTCTCACGCCTATTACACATCGATTAATGAAAAAATCTTCTTCGTCAATCAAAAGTAAAAAAAAAACACAGAATGCAAAAAAAAATACTATGGCTTACCAGGGACAGGAATGAGTCGTAATTAAATAATAAACTGAAGTCATTTTGAGGTTAACCTGAAATTGTTGGACATTCTATACAAATGGATTGACTTGAATGACAATGAAATAAAGACTTGTTCTTGGTCCTCCCTTTATAAAAGAAAATGTTATGTGAAGGTGAAGGTGACTTTATTAATGCACCTTCACTTTATGTATAGAACTTCTGTTTCCTTAAACCTGAATTCATGAAGAATTCAGAAAGGAATTATGTATCTTTTAATATTTAAAGGCACACAGCACAATGTAACCTGATTTAAATCGGAGACTTTTGATAGTTGACTTCAAGTGGAATAATAAATTTACTTTATCAACGAGGTTGGTCGAAATATTATATTTGATGTAGGTATGTAGAGCAAGGACACTTCCTCGTCTAAGGGTTCGTTTAACATCGACCTTCCTTAAATGGGAGTTTTTCGTTATGGACTTTGAGTTTAGAAAGTACCACATAATGTGATAATTTTCCGGTGGTTACACATTACATCACATTAGGGATTTGAAAGCATGCAGTTATTTCCTAAACCATTCGATTTAGAAGACTTCAAGCGAAGTAATATAAATCGTCCCGTTTCTGAGCGAACACGTATCCGCACAGCAAATATTTTTTAGTTTTTTTAAGAAATTTTAGATTTTTTCAAAATTGACCGAATTAACTGTAAATCATATTAATTGAGGATATTTCACATTTTATACTTTTTCTTCTTCTTCGCCCATAGTTGTCTAGTTGTGTTTATTGTTTAGCAAAATCTTTTAAGAAAATAAATTAAATTTTTTTGTTTTTTGTCTTTCGATGCAATTTTTTTTATTTAAGTCTTTATAAAGTCCAGCTTGTGTATTTAGCTTCAATTCATTATTTTTTAAATTTTGATACGACTTTTTTTTAAGCCATTTATTGGTCTTTGAGTATAGAAAATGACGATTCTGTCTTTGAACATCAATATCTCTGCAACCCTTTTTTTGATGTTTTTTTTTTTTTGTTTAAATTGATGTCAGAGACGAAAAAGAATAAAAACATAAAAGTTACAAAAAGTATATTATAGGATTTTTTTTTCAAGTATTCAAATTTTATTTACAGTTATTGTGTGAGGAGATATTAATGCATAAAGACGGAAATTTCATGTATAAAAAAAAAATGTATTTACACTTTAAAAATAAAAAATTGAAGCTTTCTGGACTTTATAAAGATTTAGATACAAAAATTTTTTTTTTGCATCGAAAAACAAGATAAAAAAAAAATTAAAAGCTTTTGTGTTACGCTTTTCCATATGACTATGTGATAATAGTGATTTTTAAAAATTATTTATTAAAAGATCTTGAAATTAGTAAAGTTGGGGTTTTAAAATACAGAATCTCAAAAATCATTAAAATAATAATAAATATTTTTTATTATTCTTTAATATTGTCCACTGGAGTAATGATTTAACTGATTTTTTTTATAATCTAAATACGGGGTAGTCAATACGAAACTGGATGTTATTTTGAAGTTATTTAAGGCTGATTTTCTTCACTATTGATAAACTTAAGACAAACTCTTAAGTTGAATAACTCGAGAGTTGACCCTAACTGAAGAGTTTAAACTCAGGTTCATTTGCTTTTTTATCACACATTTGTTTCTAACTCTTCAGTTTAAAATATAAAGTTGGTCAAGTTCAATTTTGGAAAATAACCCTGGGATATTTGTGGCACAGAGTGTAAGAATGTCAGTTTCAAATTAAAATTCGAATTTTGGCTGTCAATAAAATCAAATGTTCTTTAGTTTTGTTCATTATTTTCTGTTCTGAATCGAAATTCATAAAGTTTTGTAGTATATCATGTGAAAAATAAAAATATCACTGAAATAACGGCATATTCTTGCATATTCTAATGGCGAAGGTAGACAAGATTATTATTAGAACTTTTTTCACAATATTCGGGATTTTAGGTTTTCTCGATTTTGGATTTTGGGATTCAGTCCGTCTCTCGTTCAGTACTTGTTCCATATTTTAAATTTAGTTTCCATTTTTGTTGTGGGATTATAAGCTTTTGGGATTTTAGATATTCGGGATTTTGGGTTTTTCACAGTTTTGTTTTTTTTTCGGATCTAGGGTTTTCTGTATTCAGTGCTTTTGGAATTTAGATTTTCGGGATTTTGGGTTTTTGGGATTTTTACTTTCGGGATGCTGCCGTCTTCCGACCTACAACCTTTAAAAAAAAAAACGAAAAAGTTTGTCAGGATTGTTAAACTTTATGACTATTGCAAAGTTTTTTTTTAATAAAGAAAAAAAAAATTACAATATTTTATGTAGCAAATGATAAAACAAGACTTTTAGTGTAGTAAAAATCGCAAAATAAATAGCATAAATTGCTGCTGACTTATGGACACCCAAAAAAAGGGAGACAGACAGAATCCCGAAATCCAAAATCCATAAAACCCAGAATCCCGAAAAGCCAAAATCCATTCAACCCAGAATCCCGGAGACCTATAACCACGAAAACCCAAAATCCAGAAAACCCAGAATCCCGAAACCCCAGAAAGGCCAAAATCCGTTAATTAAAATTGAAAAAATTTGCCAAAATATGTCAATGCTCCAATTTTATTAAACAATAAATATTTGCTTGGTTCGGTTTTATTGTCTACGTAACGTTTTTTCAAGGAATAGAGAAGACCGGAGATATTTTTTGCTTTACCATTGATTTTATTTTTAATTCAAAGATAGTCAATATTGTTTCAATGATTTTCAACTTCAAGCCCAATCATATTGATTTCATTTTAAATTAATGTTTTTTTGTATTAAACTTTGTTTTTTTCCTTATTGTTTGTTTGTTCAATGTTTGCTTCCCGAAAATTTGCGCAGATTTATCATTTTATAGAATTTTTCGGGAATTTTATTTTCTGGATTCTGGTTTTTTTGGATTTTGGGTTTTCCGAATTTTGGGTTTTCTGGATTTTGAATTTTTGGGGTTTTGGGTTTTCTGGATTTCAATTTTCAGGTTTGGGACCCCAACCCGAAAAAGAACTGAAGAATACGTGTATATAAAAAATCTTCACACGTTGAAAACGAGTACTAAATATAAATTTCAAGATCTCATATTTTAGGGGAATTTTTTATTGGGTACTTCTAACAGAATTTAGCTAGGGGAGTGAAAAAACAAATACAATAGTCCCACAAAAAAAAAAAACTTATTATCTTTGACACATGAAGAAGTCGAAAGAAGATTAACTGAATCAAATAGTTGAGAGAATTCTTAGCTTTCAGATCTTGAAATTAGAGTTCAAAAATGAACACGGTAAATCAATTGAAAATGTTATGCATAACCTTGTAGTCAGTTTGTTTTGAATAATTTTTGTGTATTAAATCAAACTTACCGTAAAATATAAATGTTTGAGAACGTGAAATCATTTTGGTGTTGACCCAGTAATCTGTAAAAAAAGAAGATATTTTTATTACATTATGATTAATTTTTGTATATTAACTAGGTATTTTTTAGAGTTAAAATTCAAGCTGAATTCCTAAAATTAAAAAAAACTGATATATAAATGTTTAACAGTTAAGTGTGTAGTGTATTAGTTTGTTGACCAAGTTAAGGAATAAAGAGTAATATTATTGTTCCGGTCTCCCATTTGTATAGTCCAGAGCATAGGTAAGGGTCAAATTTTATATTTAAACTCGAAAAGCTGTAGGAGGATTAAATTGCGAAATTGTTTTGTTATTATTGTACTATTCGTACTAGAATGTCAGCTTATTAGACTTGACCATTGTTTATTCCGTCAATTTCATTGAATGTTTGAACAACAACAACAACTTAAATAATAACTTAGACTGGTTTGTTACCGATCTTCTAACCTCTCCCCCTTTGATACGTACTACGAATTGTAGTCTATCGAAATAAGGTATGGAGAAAAATGGAGGCGGAACAAAACAGCATACTTAAAGGCGCTAATAAAAATGCTGTGACTCCAAATGCATTGTATAAACAAGAAACACATCTCGACCTGTGACGTCAGTGGTCTAAAGTGGTGGAGTGCGTAGTGCACACGACTTCTAAGACTGAGCTAAGATCTGATAGCGTGGGTTCGATTCCCATGGTGTGCATAGAAAGTTTTTCATAATAAAATTGGATTAAAGCTCGAACCACAAAAAGGAGACTGATGAGTGCATAAGTGGCAAAGCACGAAATAGCTATATCTCCAGCCAAACAAGAGTGGTAGCGCCTTTAAGTTGTTGTTGTTGTTCAAAAATACAAATTTTATTGTTAATTTATTTTTAAAATGAGTAAAGAGCTTGGTAATACGCTTTAATCATGCAACAATTAACTAAAACCCTAGAAAATCGATATCTGGAACAAACTAATTAGGAACAATTACATTGAATACCCTATCATTTGTGACACAACATAAAATATTTCTCAACAATCAAAACCATTTCAATATTATGCAGATTGACTATAATTATGAATGTAATCTCTCGAAGCTACAATAAAAACCCAATTTTTAAACTTCCTTATTGGCTCTGCATACCAATTCCAATATACCTAATTAACACTTCTAACAACTTAATATTTCTTAACCTTAAATATTTAATAAAAATATATATTCCAATCATAACTAACTAATGAAGCACTCATATCCAAACACGCTATACGAAAAGGCACACTATGAGAAAATACCTCTATAACTTTGGAAAAAATGAAGATGTTCGTTCATTTTTGTTGAATGAAACTCTTAACTGGATGAGCGATGCGTGTTGCACGAATCACAAGAAGTAATTTTCGGTTCACGCAATCTTTTTACTATACAAAAATCAGAACAATAATTAAAACAATAAAGGTATTCCATTTTTGATTGTGACACAATTCCAACAATTTCTTCAAGGTGTGTATTAATACAAGAAACTAAAAAGAAACATCTCAAAATCTATTGTATCTAGATTTTGTTGCAAAATCTAACACAAATACCACATTGCATCTTCTTCAAAAAGATAAAAGAAAAACAACAAATTCGATGACGACGACGACGTGTTGACTGTCAATTCATCAGCACTCATCATACACTAGTTCTTCAGTCTTTATGATGGAATCCCTAACTTTGACCTCTCTTCAAACAACATGTCAAATACATGGCTTCTGCTTAAAACAAAAAAATATCCATTCGTCCATGAATTAGCAACTAACCGACCATTAAGTTGAAGAAAAGTCTTAAACGTAACTCACAACTTCACACCCAAAGTAGGTACCTACTAGAAAAGATTGCGCGAAGATATATAGAGAAGAGATGTTTTGTGCTTTCGAGATGCACGAAGCACGATTAATGCATTTAGCTCTCTTTTGGATACACACATTATTTTGGCAGAAACCTAATAAGCCACATAATGCCTGCACATTTTACTTGGTCAAAATCTTAACAAAATAATGGAAGAGACTCAATGAAAACGACATTCATTAATTTTCAAGTCTATGCCAAAGTTTGTTGCACGATTTCCGGAAACTGACAGAGCACACTCTCGACTCTCTGTCTCCAAGGCGCGATCCTAAGTTTCAGATAGAGCGCATCCCCATGCAATTTATGTCATCTTTGTGTGTTTTATAACAAGAGGCTTGTTATAAGTGTTTTTGATTTTTTTTTTCATCATCTTCAGTTAGTTTATAGAGCCACCATTGTTATATTATCTGCATATATGCTTCTTCATTCTAAAAAAAAGCCGGCGGCGGCGTGCGGTAGCAACCCATACAGGGTCTTTGGTGCACACCACACGATGCAGTGCATCGTTTCAAAGGTTACAATCGTCACAAAAAGGTTAAGCGAAAAATTTGTTGCAGCCTTTTTGTTTCATTGCTGCTGTCGCTAGCTATCTAATGTTGGCGTTGGCGTTAGGTGCATCTTTAACTTGTTAAGAAACACCTGTTGATGAGCATTTTGCACTTCCTAGTTTTTTTTTTTATAAGGCGAAGGTATCTAGCTGGTGGCACGTCGTCGTTCGCAGTTCTTATTTTCATTGAAGAGACACACAAACAAAAACAAAAAAAATAGATATCGTGTAAATTTTGAGGAAGACCTCACATCGGAACTAAAAAAAAAAAAACTTGGAAGAAAGTCTAATGCCTGGCCATGGGAACGCGGTGTCAAAGAGTTTTATTATAGTGTGAGATGGTATGGTAGTGTTTTATATACATTTACAATTTTTGTGGGCTCAAACACGCTGCTCATCACGATTTGAGCAGAGCACAGCTTGATCTTCGGCTATTTCATGCAGCGCGGGGCAGGCATGTCCAACCCATTCCACACACAACAATGCATATGCAGCATCTAGCTTGGTCGGCTTGAGAGTCGAGACTCGAGAGAGTTCACCAAATGGTCATGTTTCATCTGCATGCAGACGATGGCGATGCGATGGATACTTGGGTCGCGCTATGTTTTGGGTATACATTTGCTTGTGTGGCAAACAGCAGCAGCAGCGAGCATAGATCAACTTTCCCGCCGTGTTGAGGAGTCATTGACGTTGTTGTCGTCATCGGTGTATCGTATGGTTTGTCTCAATCTTCTGCCAAATGGAACATCTTCACATCATCATTATCATCATCATCCGGTTTCCGTCTTTTTGGTGATAAATAAATGTTTTGCATCTCATTACACAATATCGTGAGTCTCGCGCTCATGAATATTATCCAAATGGCTTGGTTCTGTGGTGAATATAATGTGTGCGGTCGTCATTGATGAATGTCCACAAAATATTTTTCAGGTATCGAAATAATATTTTAATGCGCAGAAAATCAGCAAAAAAAGATAACTTCATTAATATTCCTGATCAGTTAGTTGATCATTGATTTATTTGAACCTTTGAAGAGCTCGAAGGCAGGGTGATGACCGTATCTTCACATAGATGAGATTTTTGTGTAGAACTAATTTTGTTGATGACGGAGGCTGGTCAAGAAGATGATGAGCCAGCTTTGGGTGTGGTGATAACGTAATATTTGTAATTTTGTTTCTTTCATTGAAAAATTTATAATAATTAACAACCATTGTTAAGTGGATTTGTGAAGATCATACATACTTATAGGAGGAAGAAGATACATAATGTAACCAATCAGTAGAGAAGTATGCCTTCCTCCTATACTCGAACGTATTAAATCCGATGCTCAATTACCTACTTGGAATGGTTGTGTATGTATGGAAAAGTTAAAAGATTATTGTAATTGGTATAAATGTTTAACAATTGAAGTTATAAGAGTTCCAATAAAAGTGGGTATATTGATTAATTTCTAGCAACTTAAGTTTTTCAAGTGGTTAACTGAGGCCGATTAACGATTCCGCGTTTTTGTATCGAGAAGAAGCATTAATAGTGAAAGCGTGACATTAATTTTTGCGAATGAAATGAGATTTAATAATACTCATTTGGTTTATATTTTGAAGATGCGTAAAAATATTTAATCATCACTTGAAGCATAAACATAAAAAGTTTTATTTTTTTTGGCCCTCTAGAGACAGTGTTTTCTATGTGGTAGAGACTTGATACTACGAGTGCAAAGGTGGTTTGCCTTGAAATCGTTCAAAAATAAATGATATATATACCTTCTTTTCCCTCACTTTTTAGGCATCAAAGAATTGCTTCCTGCGAGGTAGTACCAAAACCAAAAGTAGCTAGTGGAAGATGACTCAGTTAAGAGCATAAAAAAGCTCGAAGAATATAAACTCACATCTATGAGAAGAAATAAGTCTATTCGATATCTTGTCAGCTAATTTCTTTTTAGTGAAAATCGGTTGGCTAAGAAAAAAGATTTTAACAATTTCAGCCCAGATACAGAAATTTAAACGTTTGATTTTTTGATTTTGTACAATGAATAAAGGTCCAAAAACACGTTTTTTACCCAAATTCCAGATTTTGGGGAATTTTTACAACAGAATGGAATTTTACAACAGCAACAAGCAACGATTTCTGCAAAACGTGATAAGCCTCCGCCCGCGTATACATTTATTCTGACCATCTTTTTGTCACACATCAGTGTTATCATTTGTAGGTACGGTTGTGTCCCCAAATATTTTTATTTCTTTACTTCCCAGTCATTTCTACTTGCTCTATAGGGCAAGTAACCAATTTAACTATGATGGAGAAGACTAAAAAAGTGGTTTTCGTCATGCCATCCATCGGTCTGTGTGTCTATGCTTATGTGCGTTCATGCTTCCGTCTGTATACATTTCCACATTCCACTGCCCAAACGCTTGAACGTCTTTAAATTTAGTAGAGATGATTTTAATGTAATTTCCAAAGTTTGTTTTTTTCTTGTTTTTGAATATCTCATCTTGATCGAGATACAACATTTTTGAGTTATTCAAGTTTTATCGAAAACGACTCTAACGATTTTGATTAAACTTTCTGATATGATTCCTTCAATAAAGATACATTTTTAGATTGTTTTTATTAAACAATTTTCAAACGATTTGTCAAAAAAAAAATTGTTGTACCATTTTTAGGATATTGCTTATAAATATTTAATATCTAAATTTTGAGAAAAAATCACAAAAAATATTTATTTTTGCTTATTTTTGGATATCTCTCAATGCACATCAGATAACCAGAAGCTAAAATTTTCAAGCTAAGTTAATACATATAATAGCTTTGAAATACATGAGCAAATTTGTTTTTTAAAACAAAGAAAAAGTTTGTACTTAGCTACCCAACCTATAAACTTACGAGCACTTAAATGCTCAGTATCATAATAAAAAAATGTGAATTACATTCGTAATTCCAAACTTTTCGTGCCCTTAAGTGTTTTCTGTACATTTCATGATGTTTCATGATGAAATAGACAATTCTGAAAAAAATAAATATTTGTGCTAATCGCTATATTTATACCATACACTACGTGTACGGAAAAGTAATAAAATACTCGATATACGATTATTAAAAGTAGGCTTGGGAACAATTTGGAGTTTTTCGACCCCCCAATGCCCCTCCCCAGGGTCGCACTACCAAAATATTGTGTTGTCATCTGAACTACAAGGTTTAGATACGATAATTGTAAGATGAGGCTAAAATCGATTTAGGATGCTTCGAAATTTTTGGAGGGTTTCATGATGAAATAGACTAATTCTAAAAAAAAAAAATTACGTAAAGTAAAAAGCATTTATTGATTTGAAGTGATAACAGACTAGTACAAGTTTGTATAAACATTTTTTTATATATTTACACATAAAATAACATTAAACTTGGTATACCTAAAACTGTATAAGGAAAATGTGTGCACTACGGCGTATACGTACTTTTTTATAAACATTTGATTTTTTGCATTTCCGTGTAATCACGAGATTTTCCATGTAATTTACACGATTATATGGAAGCAGTGCCCAAAATGCAAAAATTAAATTAACGGTTTTTGAAAAAAACAAGTATTTGGGTGCAAAGTTGACATAATTGTTTATCAGAATATAAAGTTTTGAATGTCTGGGAGGTATTAGTCTAATAGAAAATACGTGGTAAATGTTGCGGTTTCTGATAAAAATGAAAACTGATTTTCATTTTTCGGTAAAAAAAATTTAAAAAAATATTTCTTCATCAATTAAAAAAAAGGAAAGAAAAAAATATGTCAGCTTAATTCAAGACCAGTGAATAAGAAAAAAATAAAACAAATACTTCTCAATTTAATGAATAAAAACTAAAAATGATTTATAAAAAGTTTAAAATACTTTTTTTACAGTTTACGCAAGACGCTTTTGAAACTGCTCGAAAAATTTTTATGTTCTTGTTTTCTCGTAATGGTGGTCGTAAACTTTAACGCTTCCCCTTCTTTCTACCTAGTACTAATAAAGAAAAGAAAAATTACAGAAAGGGTATACGAGAACAAGACGGTTTATGGTACATATTTATGGAGTGACAAGTTGTCACAATTTTTGGCATTTACTAACTATTTTGGAGTTCATAAAATAAAATTTAAATAGACTGGAATTTAATGACAAAACCCCATTAACTTATTGTTAGTTTGTGTAAATGAAGCATTATGCAGATGCGGAACTAATTGTATAGTCACGAAAAAACGAAGCTCATACAAAATGTGATTAAAAAAATAAACACATAAACTTGACCTTCAACAATTTCGCGATATGTAAGTTTTAGTTTAGCTTAGTCAAATTAACACATTTAATTGAAAATGTCGTATTTATTATGCAAAGTCCACATTTTTTACGACGCAATAATTCAAAAATCTAGAAGACATAACGTACTGTTTAGACTGTCAAACATAAAACATAATATTACATTTTTATTAAATATGCATATTTTTTTTTGTACGAGTGCAAAATGTCAATGAACCTCATAAATCATGGTAATTTATAAATTTTAACTTATTTTAAGCTGGGATTCTCTACAATTTATAAAAATATACAAACCACTATGTCTTGGTACATTATCTTTATTGTTTTGATTTTTAGGCGAAAACACATTTAGTATTTTTTTTCTAATTTTTTTTTTTGACGAAAACACATTTAGTTTTAAAACAAACCAATAAATAGAATTGTTTTATAATTTTCCCATCATTATAAAGCCCACATAAGAAAGAGATTGAATAAATTTGCTGAAATTTTTAAATTTTTGCAAAAAATTAATGATGTTGAGCCTATTAATAGAAAATAAGAATATTCAAATTTTATTTAAGCCAGTTTGTAGAAAATTAAAATATTTCACAGTAATTCATTGTATGCTGATGCTAATCATTGGATTATAATAATAACTAGCAATTAAAAGGTCAATAACAGATTAAATTATTTTTAGTAATGATATACGAACAAAAAAGAAATATTTACTATTATGCAACATCGATGGAAATTTTATTTACCTAAAAGTGTAAATTGTTAACTTTTGAATTGCTTGACATTAATTTTTGTTTACTTTATAATTTTACTTATTAAGAAAAATGCAGATCATAATAGTTTTCATTATTGATTGGGGTGATATGAACAGAACTGAGTACGTGCTTTAAAAAAAGTACTCAGCGTAATAAAATTAGCAGATGCTCTTGAAAATGTATGTGTTCAGGAATTTTATTCATACTGAATGAAGTACTTGCTCCGAAAATTTTAGATTTTATTTTATTCATAGCCACCTTTATGTTATATAAAAGCAACTTACAAGATACTAGTAGGGAGTAATGTAAGATTGTAATAAGGTTAATTTAAAATGAATTTATCGATAAATGAATTTTTATCGATAAATGGATATAAATAAATTACCTACTTTGTTTTTTTTTTTAAATAATGGAAAATAAAAAAATTTAGTGTTGCCATAAGTTGTTGTTTTGTTTTATAATCATAACCATTTGGAACTAGTTTTGAAATGAATTTTTAAATTGAAATCGAATCTACAAAAAAAATCTTATATTTATATTTTTAGAGTTAACTGCGGATTAAAAACTCATCTTGAGCACGTTTTAAATGTTCAAAATTAAGTATCAACAAATTCTTCAAATTAAAACAACCATAACATTTTTTAACCTGAACCCAACCCAAAAAAAAAAAAACTAGGTTCGTTTTGCTTTTTGAATTTTGTGTGTTTATTCTAAATGGCCAAGCAATAGATAAAGTTGAATTTAATTCATTGATTTTCTTCTCGAACAGCATTCAAGATAAATGAGAATAGAACACACTATTTTGATTGTCAAGATACTATTGGTGAAGGAGAAGACTGCCAAGTCATTAAAAAATAAAATACACGACTGGATCGTACGCTCTTCTAGTAAAAAATACTGCGCTTGTTTAATAACGTTTTTATAAAGTTCTTAAAAATATAAACATATTAGATACCTATATTATATTTTTATACGTACAAATATATTAAAAAAAAACATGAGATTCATTAATTAATTCACTAAAAAAATGTGCGTAAATATTAAATTGGTATGACAAATAAAATAAAAAAAACAAAAAACCTCAACCTAAAAAAAATCACATACATAAAATGTATTTTTCAAAAAAAAAAAAAACATTTTTTTTTATTTTAACAACAGATTTTAATTTCCCCTTTAGTTAACAGGAAATCACTGGGAAGGTTAAGGCTGTAGTATAACACAGCAGACAAACATATACAGTGCTGTTCAAAACACAGTTCGGGCACAGTTCTTGGAATTTATGAGAGCTACCGGTTTATTTCTGCGGTTGGTAGCAAAATGTTGTTTAAATAGTGCATATTAATCTATGTTATTATGAAAAAGAGTTGCATTTAGATCGTGATAGCAGTCAGAAAAAACGAAGTAATTTAGTGAAAAAAAAATGGAAAAAATCCATTCAGGTGAAGAGCTAATCCTTAAGTGTACCATGTCTCAAATTGAACAAACAAATTTCTAGAAGTTAAAATGCTGCTCAACAAACATGGAGTTTAAAAAAAAAGTTGTAAGATTAGGACTAGCAGAAGAAAGAAAGGCTCAGGTAGAACAAAGAAGACGACCCCCTTAGAAGATTTTTTTTTTATGCTGTACAGCTGTCGTGTTGGCATCGGCTCTTATATATGTATAAATGATCTGTTTTGAGCTAGAGGAAAGAATATCTCATCAGGTTCAGTGGGGAAAAGGCACGAATGAGCTGTAATACAGTAAATTTGTGATCAAAAATTTAGAAGAAAAGTTTTTGTGTAGTTTTGATTTCTATCATACTTTATGTTTTTGGGAGAGCTGAATCCGAATTTGATGTTTGTCAACAAAATTTCGGTAACATGGGCAAAAATGCAAAAAACATCCGAAATTTTCAACGATTTTGCAGTTTTCAGAAAATTTTACCCTGAAGTATTAGTTTCTCGAAACTACTTTGTACCTGAGTGTTCAAGAAAACTGGCTTAGTAGTTGACAATTTTATATCTACTCAAATTTTGGCTAATTCGGTTTTCTAGAAAACTGAAACTGAACAAGCGCCGGATTTTCCAAAAAGAGTCACAGAAAAACGATTGCTCTTGGCTCAGGTAATGATAACCACATGTGTAACAAATTTAGCTAGTAGAAGGCCCTATGATATCCCCTAAAAGATCACCAAGGACGTTAAAATTCTATCTAATTGAAGTTACAAAATATGAAAACAATAATGTTCAAAAACACTCACATTCATTATGGTCAACTTAATCAACGAATATTGAAACTGTCAGTGGTTTCAAGGTTTCAACGATAACTGTCCTCGAATCTTGATAGTACATTAATAATTTTGCTTTGAGGAAATGTTTTTTTGTGGCAACAAGAAAAACAATTATATTCAAATTTATAAAAAAATTAATGCTGAATCGAATATGACCAAAAACAATTACCTTCAAAATTTTTTATTATTTTTTTTGAGAATAATTTCGAAACAAGAAGAATTATGCAATGATAAAATTTGGTATGAAGTCTTCAGTTGTCATGAGGATCCAATCCATTATCATAAAAGTGTGTTCAAGTATTTTGGATTAAAATGTCCATTTTAGTGGTGAAAAACTTTGTGCAACAAGTGCCAAAACACCCTTGTGAAAATATTAGTAGATTTAAAAAAAAAATCGCTTAAATTATTCGATGGTCATTGGTGTCAAGAACACAAACGACCATGTGAATCATTGCCATAAGGACGTTGATATGGCATTGGCTATATTTTTGAGGATTTTGGTAATTGCCACAGTCAGTTTATTTAATTGTCGAGTTGACGAATTTTAACTTAAATTTCTCAATTTTGCACTTAAATAAAATGTCCGTGGCAATTACCTGAAATTTTCCAAAATATAGCAAAATTTTAATTGAAAAAGTTTTTAAATCTAATAGGTTACTAATGTTAGTAACGTAAGATCACTGGCATAGTTGTCTTGACACATTAACAACCAGTTTGCTGATACGAATTTATGCTTATGAGCAAATATCTGTTCCAAGCACAAAAGAAACAGAAAAGATGATAGAAAAGTATATTTCTGAACAGATATAAAACAAATTTCAAATTGGAATTGGTCTAAAACTTTTGGTTATCTTGCGGCTAATTTCTCTATAAATTTCTAAAATCATTTTAAAACTAAATATTATTTTTAGCTCATAGATTTTCTTTAGATTTAAGTTTAAAAAATATTTAAAACTCGGGCATTTCTTCACATCCTTAGTAATCGACCTAAAATCATTTTTGAGTTCTGGAGACTTTAGTTTTTGGTTTAGTGAAACGGAGTTCTAACGATTTTTTTTAAGGTGTTGTTAATAAATAATAGAAGTAGAGTTTTCAATACAAGAACAGTAGATATAAGCGTCTGGCAGGCAACTAAACATGCTATCAGCTATAATACGTGGTTTATATAAATGGATATTTCTATTTATATGCAATATAGAAAGATTGCATTCAAATGAAATCAATTATGTTTGTATTACAAGAAATAAATTTTATCTCTTTTAATTATAGAATTCTTTTATCTGGATGAATTTTAATCCGAATCCAAAATTCTCCATGACAACAAAGTAAACCGGCTATACTACTCTGAAGATTGCAAAATCAGTCCACCTACTTGAGCTAGGACTTAAACAAAACTATTGCCAATGACTTCTACAACCTATGACTGATGTTAACACATAAGATATAATTGCGAAAAAAATTCTCAATTTTGAAATATACTCTGCATATATTCTCCAATGAAATAAATCTCCTACTGAAAGAAATCTCCATCCCATTTTGGGGAGTCCAACAATTTCTGTTGGGTGTAATTTCAGTAGAGTGTTTTTTACGGAGCCTGCCATACGATCAAATACATAGTTTTTTTATGAAATACATTATGTATAACCTTCCAACAGAAAAAAAAAACAACAACATAAATTTGTTTGATGTTTTTATTGTTTCCTTCAAGACCCACTTTATAGAAAACAAAACTTTACGTATAGCTGTATGTCACCACTTAATGGCCCATCATTATAAATCTCTACCAATTATGATTAATAGTTCATTGCTCCATAATAGACATTCACAAAATAAAAAAAAAAAAACGACACAATAATCAAAAATAATATCTAGCACACCTTACTGCTGACAGATAATATCCAATCGATTTGCAATAAAAACAAAAAAAAAATAAAAAAAAAAAAAACAAAGACCAAAAGCTCATCGTAATATCTGACTTTGACTGTGCACATCATCGCGGTTTTTTGTTTTTAAACATAATTAATCATCTTTCTCAATCATCGGATGTCAGTTTTTTATTATATTTTTGCAATAATTGCATATCCACATATTGACAGTTGCAGTGAATTCAAACTCAAAGCTGTTCAACTGCTGCCCCACATAATTTATGCGAAACTTCTAACAAACTCGACTGTCTTCTAAGTTTTTTTTTTATTTTCGATTAAATTTGGCAATAATTAGGTTTAAAGGTACTTGGGTTAGATATAATTTTGTTGTGCAGTAAAATATAGTCTATTGCACATTGTTTCATGCCATCAAGCTATTAATCATTTTATGCAAATCCCACACCAGTATAATGTACAAAGTCATCATCATTATTATCATCAACTATAGCAGAGTCATCTATGGAGAATTGTACCAATATATGTAGTTCAGCTGTATTTTTTGGCCAAGAAGTCAACGTGTAATAACAACTAACAAGCGTTCCGCTAGCAACTTCTGTACTGATAAGAAATGTTTTATTTTGAGAAAGCCAACAAAGATGCAACAGGAACATTTAATTACTACCCTCAGGAGTTACAAGTTGCAAGTTTTTGATGTACTTTATGTTTGCCTTACGGGTGCCTCACTTTGTGTACTGGACTTTGTAGGAGAGTATTTTTAAATTTTTTGCTGCAACACACAAATTTAGCCAAACTAACTAAGTTGGCATACAATGAATTTGCATTTGCTACTTTTAGTCTTGCTCATTCTCCCCCCGAAAAAAAAACCATTGTCGAAAGATGGAACCTCCTGGGGACCACTCCCACTCTCAAAAATAACAACGTTTTCCACAAAAACAGATAAAAAAAAATACAATTGAAATGGGCGAGTAAAAGTTATTATGCAAAACAATTACCATTTGTTATGCAAAATCTACTGTTTTGTTTGTGTGGTGTTTTTCCGCTTATGGATATATTAGTTTTATTATTATTTTTGTTTCAACTTCTTTTTTTTTATCTTTTATCTTTTAGCTGGGAAATTTTTCGGTGAATTTATGGACCCATTCATTGGCAGAAATGCTTAAAATATTGTAGAGGGACAGTGTTAGTGGAAAACAACTACACTGTTGCTGTTGTCGTCATCGTTGTTGGCAATAAAATGTATATTTATTCTCACATTTCAGAGCACATCTTAATTTTCTGTTTGCATTAAAATTTATGGTTGCTTCGTTTGTTCGTTTTGCTGTAAGTGTATGTATTATGCTGTCAATTAAAAGTGCTGCCGCACATAAATATACTTAAAAAGAAAAAAAAAAAAGAATTAATGTTGTCTATGAAGCTGTGAAGCTCCCACACCTTGTCAATATAGACCTATTTTATTTAAATACCTATTTAAAGTAGGTCTAGGTCTTATATATATTAATGTGACCTTGGATTAAATTTGAAATTGAACTTAAGGGATAATTAAATGAGGTATTAGAATGTACGAAGGATTTATTTTGAAAATGTGTTTTTATTATCATTTGATATAAGGTCACTTTATTAATTGAAATAGTAGGTTTCATATTTAATTAACATTAATTTTATTTTCTTAAAAAAAATCACACAATTCTAATGCGTCCACCTAACGACTGTGGATATCAAGTCATTTATCTGCATGTTTACTTCTTCTTGGACACACCAACAGTGCAACCACGACGACCAGTTGTTTTGGTGTGTTGACCACGCACACGGAGACCCCAGTAATGACGCATACCGCGATGGGCAGGATTCTTCTCTTCAAGCGCTCCAAATCATCACGAAGCTTCGAGTCCAATAAGGATGTGTATTGTTGATATTTACCATCGACAACATTTTTTTGCCTGTTGATGGTGACAATCTTGTCAACCTCTTAATCAGAGCACTCTCGGGCGCGCTTGGTGAGATCAACGTCGGCCTTCTTGAGGACAATGTTGGCATAACGACGACCAACACCCTTGATGGCAGTCATTGCGATGGTCACTTTGCTTTTACCATCAATATTCGTATTCATAATACGAAGAATGTGCTGAAACTTTTCAGGAATGACGAGAGAAATTTTGCCTTCACAGTTCACCGAATTCAAGCGAAAAAAAAACAGTCGAACTAGAAATTCATTTTCTGTCTAGTACAGTTTCTTTACAGTTATTTGAATCAAGTGACACGTTATTATTTAGTCAAGTTATGTAGTAACCATGCCACTAAACCCTTATTTAACAGGAATCAGCTAAGGACGTTCTTGATTCTCAAACTCCGAGCTGATAAATTAGCCAGTTCACATTTCTGAAATTTCTGAGCGCTCAGTAATCTCAGCAACCTGAACAGGATTCCTCAGTAAATTGCCTGTCAAAAACGGAGAAAACAACATTTTGGATTCAGCTGCTGTCAAAAAAAAAAACTCCGAAATCTCAGGAAACCTGAACTGGCTAAATATTTGTACAAACAAAGCCACAAATTGCAAATGCATCATATAATAAAACGGCGAACACTATTTCTGTGGTACTTTTTAGGCAGCCCAAACAAACCGAAGGGGCATAAATTATATGATAAAAATTAATTATGTATATCAAACGAAAGTATTTTTTAGGTAGATGTGCTGTGCAGTGGCTATAAATTATTTAAATATTTTACACCGAAATTGTTTAAAACAATGAATTCTAATACCAAAAAAATGCGAGGAAGACAAAAACAATGTGAAATGTCAAATGCACATGAAATGTCAAAACAATAAACCCTATACCAGAACCGAAAACATTAAGGTGGATTCACATTAAGGTTTTTTCACATTACACAAATCCGCCAACACGACAGAAGTTGATGAACATGTTGTTGACTGTGAACTCCCCTAAATGAAGAATCAGCTCAAGTAGTTCTCAGTAGTTGAGATTTTTCTTACAATAATATTTTAAAACATTAGCGTTAACTACAATCGACACTTTTTGCAAAAAGTGAAAAAGAATACACACTTACACTGGAAAACTCTGTTGCTGACAACAAAATAAATCATTATATTAACACGTAAAAACGATTTCTATAACTCTCTTTTTAACTAAGTTACCGGCAACTGATTTTAATAATTTTGGTCTTATTTGAAAGGTACAGGCAGCCTTTTTTTACAATTGAGTTTTTAAATCAAGATTCTGCGGTAAAATTACCATTCGACGATACTAGTATTTATTTGATATGACTGCAATGTCTCATTGTAGTGTAAACCACAACATAAATAGAATTGTTTCTCTAACTTTAGTTACTACAGCTTACAAAACAATTACTTTGATACTTATAATAATTCTTAAAATGCTTGATACATTGTTGTAGTGTAAGTCACGGAGAATGTTTAGTCACTTTAAACATATTCAGTCATGCCCTGTTAAAGACTTTTGTCCTTATTTCTTGGGTATATTTGAAATATTATCAAAGTGAAAGCAAAAAACGAGATATTGAAGCTAAAAATTGTAAGTTATTTAAAGAATTTTTAAGTAAAAAGTGAAATTTACTATGATTTTTAATAAAAAAAGCATCGAATGATTCGCTTCAATATTAATAAAAAACTTCCGGTACACTTAAAAATAGACTGTCTTTTCCACGTGAGCCTTTTAAAGCAAACGCTCTTCGGTCTTTTCTATTACAGGTATCGGCGCGGTCCAACCTTAGTTTTTTGACTGAATTTTCATTGTGTAACTCCTCATATCTTCAGCTATTTTTGTTTTACATTAAACTTGAAGCATATCAATCGACTCTTTTTGTTTTGTTAAAATTTTGTCTTCAATTTCTGTTTTCGAATATTTTTTTGTTATATTTTTCAAATAATACACTCAATTTTAGTAACTATCAGAGTTGTAAAAACTAAGTTGACTAAAAAGACGAAATCTCTTTCGTCTTTTGTCTTTTAACTAACAAAAGTACTTTGACTGTAAAACTATTGTCAGCAGTCTGTACTAAAATACTGACGGAACACGGAACAGTTAATTAAAGCAATTAATAGACTAAAAGTTATTTAACTTCAGTACTTTTGTACTGATGTGTTTTAAATGTTAGTCAGGCATATTGCCATACTTTCATGACACTTTCTTGTAGGAGTATAGAAATCTGAAAGTAACTTTAAATTAAAAGAATACAAAAAAAAAAGAACAGTACAAAAAACTTTCTTCTGACTAGAAGACTAAAACCAGTCAAAAAGTAATCTAGGTAATTAACTTTTAGTCAGTTAACTAACTGCTTATTTTGCAGTAAAAGTACTAAGTAGCAGTACCTACTAACTTGCAATTAAAATTAGAGTCAATAAAATGCGACAGAATTGACTGCTTTACCAATTGACTGCATGAAACATAGATATTGTCAAATGTAGTGTAAGTCACATAATGAAATTGCCCATGAGATGTTTTATTTTCTTAATAAATTGTTTATTTATAACAAGTTATACACTCATACTGACTTTTATTCAAAAAAAAAAACTGATTTCATATAATTTGCATTCGCAAAAATGCAAAGAAGGTGCCTACCTACATGTACGGACATAAACTTATGACTTTTTATGTACCACATGTTAACAAACAATTATATTGCAAATGCGTGAGGCTACCATGCTATCTTTGTAACTTCACATTTACAATCCAAACAGGATTTTTCTTTTTTATTGTAATAGTTCCAGTATGCATAGTGACCATGACATAATGATAAGACACGGATCTGACACAAATGAAGCATTTCATTCACAAAAACAAAACAAAAAAAAAAAAAACAAAGCAGATAAGTTTCATGAATTGGGTGGATACCGCCTATTAAATAAAATACACAGATTTACAATTCAACTGACGTTGTTTTATATTTATCTCTTTTGAAAACTCTAAACACTCTTTGGTATTTTGATTGTAATGAAACAAACTAGTAATCAATGTTAGAGCTTCTTCTTCTTCTTTGTATATAAATAAAATACCAAAGGCCAAAAACGTGAATGCTCACTTATAAATTCTATTGCAATTTTGTGCTGTTTGTCCACTTTAGCAACAAGATGCACACAATACAGCTTGTCAAGAGATCGACACATTAAAAAAAAAAAAAAACACACAAATCTCAATCCAATAATTCACCTACCCACAGTCCTTCAGAAGACTGTGAAAGAATCTTACAAAATTTATGGTGAGAAAACAGATGCACAACAAATTCCAAGTCTTCTATATTAAGAGATGTGACATTAATTCCTTTTCTAACGGATTTTTGTTGCTATCAATCCAAAGGAAAATCAATCTGTTTGATATGAATGTGCATGCGTCATCATTGCAGATTGACAAACTAATAGATTAACATTAATTTTTTGTTGGTAGATTTTCCAATTCGTAGAATTTTGTTCCATGTCTTGAATTCGAATGCGATAATAGTAAGAGAAGAGCATCTTTCAAAGTGTCTACCGTATGAGCAATTAGTGGGAGAATTTATTGAAAGAACATCAATAAGACATCAACTTGACATACTGTGAGATGGGAATGACTGTTTGGAGGTACAAACGTATACAACTTCTGACGCATCATAGATTAAAATTGTTTGAAATGACCTTGAATATTCACAGTTATACTACCTTTTTTAAGCTTCGGTAATCTGACGAGTTCCCCGTTAATATCAAATGACTTTAAAGTAAAATCAATAAAAATTAATTTGAATCAAATTTAATTGCCAAATTAATAAAAAAAAATAAACTGACTAATATTATGATATTTGATGGTGAATTGTGAGGTGATTGACTTTACAACATTCATTATGATGATCAAAGACAAATTATATTTAAATTTATGTATTCATTATTTTTAAAAGGCTTTTAATTTATACAATAATGTATACATTTTTGGTTTATAGTTTTTATACTATATTTTCATAATAAAGCATACAAATTTTTAAGAGATGAAATTTCACGTCACGTGGATTACATTGTATAGGTATGTATAATGTTTGCATGTTGATAGATTAGGTTAAGGTCAAAGTTTCTTTTTTGTGAGAATTTTGGAAACTTTAACCAATTAGTCTTTTTTGTTTTGACAACTATTATGGCGTTATAGTTTGATTTTAAACAATTTGTAAACTAAACAATAATCCTATATTTGAATGTTTAAATCAGTCATGGCAAAACCAAATTGATAGACAAATGGACTTGACTTCAATGTGAAATTGTAAATTGTTAGCACAAAAAGAATTAATAACTATAAGATGGATTTCTAAAGCGGTTGATTCAATTCGAAGAAATACCGATAAATTTTGTTTGTCAATCAAAAATACCGATAAATTTTGTTTTTCAATCAAAAATTTTTGAATTTTGATAATATTTTTTTTTTGTTGTTCAAATATGTGACCAAGGAAAAAGTCTATGACAGAACAAATAATGTATGCAGAATTATGACCCTAAACTTTGCAGACAATTTTAATAAACTGGTCTTTGGACTTCTGCCAACCAACGCCATAAAACTGAATCAATTTTCGATTAAGTACAGCAATCGCTAAATGTTCTGTACACAGTGTTATATTTGCTTTGAATTTACCGTTATAACGAAGTTAAAAGCACCAGAAGTGATCTAAAGAGGTGAATCCCAAATTTCAGACGACATTTTTTTAGAGCACTTCTGACTTCCAAAGATCAGTAGCTAAATTGTCTGCAAAGTTAAGGGTCATACAGGATTTGGATTTATTGATTAAGATTTAGTCTGTGCTATTAAGTTAAAAGAGCTTAAGTCAAGAACTCTTTTTGTATGTTCATATGTTTTTCAGTTTATTTATTTATATTTTGTCAAAGTCCCATTGCTCTACGACAAAAAAGCATTTGCATAACGAATTATGTCTTCAATGAAATGATTGCTTACGTAAACATATGTTATTTCAAGCCTACAAGGCGCATTGAATCCTTATACTGCCTATATCAAAGTAAGCCATTAAAAAAAAAATAACTTCGAACCAAAGACAGTTTTATAAAACAGCTTGTTAACAAAACTGCTGTCTAAAAATACTTAAGCTATTTTAACAAAAGAAACATCGGTTTTTAACAAGAATTTAGTTAAAAAAAATACCATTTTATAAACTGTGTGGTTATTTTTCAGCAAAACCGAAAAAATGCATTTTGAGGGGGTATTTCAATGATATGTCACACAACAAAATTTCTCTTATATAGCACTAAAAATTTATGGGCAATCACCAAAAAAGATTTTGAAAACCAGTAAACAAAATTTTATTTGATAATACTGAGGAATGATAAAAAATGACTTAAGCTTTTTTAACTTATTAGCTAAAAGTTATTCATGGAAATCGAATCAATCGCAATCATCTAAGATGGTGGCAGCTAGCGCAACGTTAGAAAATTAGCCTTAAATTTGAAACTAAGAGCAATTACTTGCATAAATATTTTTTTGGTTTTTCCTGTACCGTACTTGAAAGAATTTACAATGAGATTTGGACAAAGCCAAACGCACTGCTTGGAACAGTGAAAATATTTGTAATTCATTTATAACAAACATTGAAGCAGTGATGTTATGTGAGCCCTCTACTATTTGCTCTATTCATTGGAGATTTCTGGAGATAATAGCTCTCCAAAAATCTTCTGTAAATGTATTTTCATTTTGTTTACATTTTTTACAAATTTTTTCTGTTATATTTCTAAAACTGGAAGTAGGTAAACATTTGAATTTGAAATTGAAGTAGTGATTACAAAAAATTTTCAACTTACAGTTCAACTCACGATTTGGGATCAACTCTGTAGTTGTTCAACTTAAAAGTTTTCGGCAAGTTGAACGAAAGTGAATAAAATCGAAATTAAAAAACTTGAAGATTTGTATTTTCAACTTTGAAAATTGGTTTTATTAACCCACTCAACTTTTGATTTTCCAAAGTTGGTAAACTATTTAAATACTCAACTTCCTGAAATATTAGATTTTAGCAAATGAAACTTGAGATTTTCGTCAAATTATTATTTCATACACCAAAAAATTCTTCAATAAAATTATGACATATGACAAATAATTATTGTTGAGAAAAACGTGGTAAAATCTAATATTTCAGGAAGTTGAGTATATAAATAGTTTACCAACTTTGGAATATCAAAAGATGAGTGGGTGAATAAAACAAATTTTCAAAGTTGAAAATAAAAATCTTCAAGTTTATTAACTTCGATTTTATTCACTTTCGTTCAACTTGCCAAAAACTTTTAAGTTGAACAACTGCAGAAAAAAGTTAAACATAACTTGAGGATTTTTATTTTCAACTTTAGAAAATGTTTTTATTCACTTATCAATATTTTTAAGTTGAGAAAAGTCAAAAGTTTGTCAATTTTGAAAATGCTTAACTCTCCGAAATATTTGAGTTCAGCAATAAAACTTGGGATTTTTTTTCAAAGTTTGATATATTTCTTTTTATGAAATAAAGTTTTTATTAAAAAATGTTTTTATTAAAAATTGATTAATAGTATCTCCATTGGCTCTATCGTGTTCGTTATGCATTTATCACTTTTCTTTTGCTACCAGTATTATGCTGATAGACGAAGAAACAATTTTAGAACTATTTTAATGAAATGTAAATTGTGTTTTTATTTTGTCCAAAATTCTGCTAAAAAATATAAGATGATAGTGTTTTTTCCACCTTTGAATCCTTTTTAGAAATCTGTACAGAGCAATACTATCTTATTCCTACAAATTATTTTTGCACAAACATTGAATTCATATCCTGTTCCTTCTAAAGAGTTTTGAATAAAGATTAGTACCTACAACGATTTTATTCAATGCATATTGTGCTCCAATATAAAGATTAAACACACATCAACCGACAAAATATTGTTGAAGTCAAGTTTAAATAACTTAATTTTCCATAAAAATTTTCTCTTTAGGATAAAACGAAAGAGCTGTGCATCGAACCTGATTTTGCAATTATTCATGTTAAATACAATTGTAATGAAGTTTTTGTATGGTATTTTGCATTTATCAAAGCAGAAATACACCATTAATAAAATATCTAAAACGGAATAGTATCAAATAATCGTGCCCTCAAATCCTTTTTTAAACTAAAGGCGATTCGCGACAACAATCTTCTTTTGAATACTGATTTGTATGTTATTTAAAACCAATTCATTTTAATACTTTCAAATGAGTGTCATTAATTTAATATCATTTAACTATTTCAAAATCCTCAAAGCCAATGATGGAGTAAAGGATTACAAAACGATTAAAAATGTACACACAAGGTAAGCATGTTGCTAATCTCCCCCTATTGTCAAACAATCAAACCGGACGTTATATTTTCCTACAAAAAAAAAAAAAATAAATTTGCAAAAAATCACAATTTAACAGATTTATACACATAAATATTATTTTTTACTAAACAAACTCAATTAATTTTAAATAAATTTTCTAAGGTCATGTCATATCATATAAAATAACATCAAATAAAAAGAGAGTGCAAGATCTATGCTAAGAGTGATAATGTGTTGTAGACAATTAATCTTTCTATGAATGTTTTGATTAATTATATCAAGATCTTAATCATTTTCCAGAAAATCATCAAAACTTGAACAAATGCAATAATTATATCAGACATAAAAAAAAACAATTATCAATACAAAAAAAAAGACAAGATCCGATTTGCCCACAGCGTCATAGCCATTCATGCTCTCCCATACCATCTATCAAAATGAAGAAGTTTCGTTCAATATTTGCCAGTTACCAAAACATACGTTGTTTTCTTTGTTAATTATAGTCCATAAGTATGTTTGGTCTTCATGTAAATTAATGACCCATTGACAATGCCAAATACTTTAAAACTGTCACAATCTTAGTTTTGACATAAATTATGTCAACTACAAAGGCTTTTCGGAACACTTTGTGCCTCTATTATTTGTTTGTACTCTCTGTCCAATCAATAAATCAATCATGATACTATATAAAAACAATGCCACGAACTTGCATGCACCTACTTCTCTTATATGTTTTTGTGGGTATATTAATATAAAATGATGAATTGTTCGCTTAGTTAATTTTGGTTTCACAATTTTTCAATTTTTCTATTTCCAGGTATACCAAAACAATAGTAAGAAACAAAACCAAAAAAAAAAAAAAAAAAAAAACAATACACAAACAAGCGAGACGGACTTCCGACTGTGTATAGTGCCGCAAATCAGCCGGTAACCATCTTTACAGTTTGCCACCACCACCTCACCGCTGCACCGCCATTTCGTTGTCATGGAGCCATACTAACGGTGCGGCGGCAGTGGTGGTGGCGCACCCTGACTCAAAGTCTAATATTATATTGAGGATGAACATAACTTTTTGCGCACGGACAACACGACGAACTGTACACCTCTACGCTTTACGGACAGGCTGCTGATCAGCCAAAAGGAAGTAGCTGCTGTTTTTGATATTTCTTAGCAGTTTTTCACGGTTTTTATTCACACTGATGTTGCATCTTACAACAAATATTTTTGAGGTCAATTGCAAATATTCTAAACTGCGAATAGTAGAGAAGTCCAAGTAGTTGTTGATGTGCATGTTGTTATGGATCTTAGCAGCCAGAAAGCGGCGCGTCGGCGTTCTTTGTCGTACTGGCAAAGTTGTTGTTCAATTATTCACACACAAAAATGTAAATAAAGTAGTTATATACTATACATACACACATTCTTATACAAAGCTTCATAAAGAACAACTTTTTATTGATCGATAGCGATTTTATGACGGCTTATTATATTATTGCCTTTGGGTCTAAGTAATTTGCAAGATTTTGTAAAATTACATGTATTTTGCCGCCCACTATTGGTAGATTTAACAATTTATATCAGTTTTATACAATTTGTTGTACCTACATTAATACATAAATCATTCAAGGAAAAAAGGTGACATGACAAAGTTCAAAGCTATTTGCTATATATGCGAGAGTATGATGAAGATATGATGTTCCGTGGTTGACGACAACACGGGATACTGCAATTTTATAGTTATATAGAAGGAAATAATCTTTTCCAAGTTCGATTACATCATTCAAGGAGGTTACCCATCTCACAAAAAAAAAACATTACACGGAAAGAAAAGAATTACATGAAAAAAATTGCAAGTTATTATTACATTCGATTTGGTACTTAAAAAAAATGTAATAAAAACAAAATAAAGCCCAAAACCAAATCATAAAATTATTCAAAACTAAGGGTGTAATTCATAATCTTTAATCAAGTCAAGATTTTTCTCAACTCCCTTAAATTGGGAAAAATCTTAAGCAAATGCTCAAGCAAAATTCGTATTCATAAACGAAATGGAAACTCTCTTTGAGCGACTTTATTCACTCGAAGTTGATCACAACTTGAGGATTTTTTCAACTTTAGAAAATGTTTCATTTACTCGGAGTAAAGTTCCTCAACTTTCAATAATCTAGAAAAGTCAAAGTTAGTCATTTTTAATTAATAATAAAAAATATTATAGTTTAGCAAATTTCTTCGTTTCTGATTACTTTTGAAGTTATACTTCTTTACCGGCGTTTATATAATTATTTAACCCGTAATAACAGCCCATTATTACTGTTTTTTTTTTTTTTTTAATTTTGAACACACAAATAATTTATTAAGTTACAGAAGTCAGCAATTGTTATTGATAATCTGACTGATTCATTGTCTACACCATATAAGTAACAGGGAAAAACTTAATGCACCAGAAAATAGGTGGTATTATGTAAAATTCCAATAAAAACCGGAAAGTTAGGGTAAATTGGGGTAAAGGAAAAAAAATTTTTTTTTGTACATCTCGAAAAGTATAAGACCTAGAACTATAAAATAAATTTTATTGAATACATAAACTAAAATAATTATGAGTTTTGATTACAAAGAATGAGTTTTGATTACAAAAAATCTTTAAAATCAACTCTTCAAATTTTTTATAGACCTTTGAAAATGATGTTGGTGTCGGTAAAGACAATGTTTTATTGAAAAACTAACTACGCACATTGATAGATAATAAAAGAAAAAATTAGTAGTCTTATACGGATTATATTCAAAATGCACCATAACAGTTTTCTTGAGCTTTAAGAACCACATATGTACGTTTTTGAAAGTTTATATGGGTGTTTTAATTGATTTTAAAAATTGGGGAATAACGGGGAACATAGTTTATTAATAAGACTTTAAGACTTATGTATTTGCTATACATGTGTTAAGAAAAAAGATTTTTAAATATTTTTTTCAAGAACTAACATTAAAAAAAAACAAGATTCTTCAGTCCAAGTTTTTGACCGTTTCCAACGGTATTTTATTTTTATCTCTTTTATTTTCCCATTTTTAATATTTAAATTAAGACAACCATGAGATATTAAACAAATACATTTTTGTACAATTTTCCGTATTCTGTAAGACAAGATAACGGTGAAAAGAGTTGTTTTTATGCGACGCTTAATAACTATTACCAAGTCTCATAAAATTATGATTCAACTTTATTGAGCGAAAAAGATAGCGGGCAGCAAAGTTGTCAAAAAAATTTGTATGTTCATGTTTCTACAAAAATATAAAAAGCAATCAAAACAAATAGAAACATAAATGCAATGTTGTATGTAGGTTAGGGTGAACCAAAATGTTTGGTATTTCTTGAGCTTCTCTTGGAATTTAAATCCTTTGAGCTCAAGAATATTGCCAGAATTTGTTCAGATATTAAAATTATATTAAGAGTTTGCGCTCAAAATGGGTCCATTTCCGAGGTTTTAATTTTTTAAACATAAAAATAACAGTTTTAAAAAAATGTTATACATATAGAAATAATCTTGGCAACATTCTTGACCTCCAAGGATGATTATTCCAAGAGAAGCCCAAGAAATACTAAAACATTGAAATTGTGGTCCACCCTGATGTAGGTATAAAGAAAAAATATGTTTACTCTCCCCGATGTCACACCCCTCCTTACAAAATTGCACTGATTTTTACTTGCGATATAGGTACTATATATACTGGAATGCATTCGTACAAAAAAAAAGTTGAGATAACAATCAAACATGACATTACGATGATAGAGAATGAGAAAAAAAGTGGATCCGACAATTCTCTCTGTCTGTCTGTCTGTATGTATCAGAAACCACAGCCTAAACGGATGGGCCGATTCACTTCAAACTTGGTATGTGGCATTTTTTTGGAGACTATCCTTAGACCATTTTTGAATTAATTCTTTAAACCAAAAATAACGGTACCTGTCATACTGGTTTTAGAAAAACTCATTTTTCTCAAAAATGGTTCCTACGATTTTGATTAAAAAAATCATGGTCATTTTTTTGGATAAGGTCTACCTTTAAGTGAAAATCATTTTCTTTTTCAAAAAACGGTATTAACGGTACCTGCCATGGAATCGCTTTTTTTTTAATCTGATTTCCTCCTTCATGACTCAATCAATTTCAACCATTTTTTTACATGAAAGCTTTTAGGTTGACGTAATGTGTAGTCAAACATATTTCCAAAATTATTTTTTCATTTCTTTGAAAACTACTCAATATTTTTTTTCAAAATTTAGTTTTTATTTTTGATAAAGAACATCTTAAAAATGGAGTACCAATTTTTTTAACTATAAGAGCAAGTACGTGCGACCCAGTCGTGTATTTTCTTTTTTTTCTTTTCATTGCTTTTTATGTGGAAACATAAAAAAATATTTTTTGAGAACTTTGCTTTTTTGGCGTTAACTTCAGAGGGTCAGACCTATTAAACAAAATGTCTTGAATGGCTTCTGCTCAAAAAAAGATTTATTTAAATACCCATAAAAATCAGTTCTTTTTGAAATACTGAAAAAAAGTCTGAAAAGTCTCAATAAATCCCATTTGAGACAAAATTTGCTTGTTTATTTTCTTTTATTTTTCCTATAATACTGCAGTAACCTTGTCGTTTCGTAGCATGGACGAAAAGGAGACCTTGTGTCCAATCGAAAACCTGGTAGTATTAATTTTTCACTGAGTCGTTACAACATTGCCTATGCTAAATCCAATTTTTTGACCTCGAGTGCCGAACGCAAAAAGTGATAAATTTTTGTACCTATAGTAATTTTAGCAATGAGGGACTAGTTTCTGTTAAAAGCGCAAGAATTTTCCTTTTTTTTTGCATTTTCCGTTCGAGTATTGGTGTCCATAATTTCCACCGGAAAAAAGGTGAAAAAAATTCAAATTTTGCATAGCTCCAAGTCATCATAAATTTGTTATTATTTTTCTGAGTGTATTGTCTTTATACCTGATAGAGATCCCATTTCTTTTTCGTGATTTTGATTTTTTGTCTTTATATTTTTCAACTCGATTTTATGATTGATTTGATGTAAAAGAAAATCGTACGTGGGTGAAATTTATAGCTTAAGTCATAACCAGAGAGGAGTAAGATGTTGAAATCCGGCGAAATTTCAATCAAAATCAATCATAACACTTGTCGATGTTGATGATGATGATGATGATGAACTTTTGATAACCTATGTCTTCTGTTGAAGTTAAAAAAGAGATTACATTATTTTACAATACCAATACAAAACACTGATCTTGCAGATTTGATATATAATGTAGAAAATGGTACAAGAAGAAGAGATAAAAAATGATTTATGGTTCTTTCTGTTCAGTATAAAAAATATGTAACTCTAATTAGGTTGATCATCAGTAAATGGCTTCATTATGCTACATTGAATCTGTTTAGTTTTGGAAAAATTAATTTATTTTTCTGATGTACTTACATAATTAGTTGAAACGAAAGAATTAACATTATTAATTATGTTCATTCATGTAGGTATGCAAAAGGCAAATTTAAACAGAGTAAGAGAAGAGGAAGTCAAATTGATTTATGATGAGAAAACTAAAAATTGTTGAAATACTTGTTGGAGTTTAAGAAAAAGTAGTAGTCGTTTTTTTTTTGTTTTAAAATTCATTAGCGGCGTTAAAAAGTGAAAACAGTTTTGTGCGGTATTTTAATTTATCAATCAAAGCTTGGATGCAAGGAAGACATTTAGAAATATTCAAAATAAATCTGAAGAGTCAAAAAAGTTATTATTTGGGATTTTCTCAACCTAATTAGATTCAACAGGCTATATAACTTAATAACACATGCACACTTGACTGAATTGTTGTGTCTTTTCGATTAATACTCATAACTGAAAGCCTTTTAAATATTTTGTTTGGGTCAGGAACCATTTAAGTTTGATTTTTTTTTCATTCCTCATAATTTCTTTCTCACTCTACAAAACAGATTTTCAAAACAATACCCAAACCTCGCTGCTAATAACGCTTGAAGTACTTACAAAACCAGGCGCACGTGTAGGTAAATATTAAAATCACCTATTCATGCATGCATAAACAATTCCATCACAATTTTAACTAAAAAACAAATCGATACAAATATTGAAGAAACTAACAAAGATGCAAATGTTTAATCAAATGCCTGAATTCAACAGTTAATATTTATCCTTTTTTTTTAAATCAAATATTTTGATGTTTGCATTTTATTTAAACAGACTTGCCAAACATATCAATCGATGTTTACGATTTACCTGTCGAAGCTAAGATATTCGACACGCTAGGCGAAAAGTTGCGTACAAAAAATCTAAACATGCAAGTAAAAAATAAAGAAATACCAAGTTTTGAATGAAACATGAACTAATCTAACATTATGGTTAGGCACTTGACGCATAACCTCGAAACTTAAGCTCAATTTCTGGTTGAACCAAGTGTTTAAATTTCTGTCTTTTTAAGATTTAATTGAATCGTATTCATTGTATAAAAATATAAATTGCACGACTGGATCGCACGTACTTGCTCTAATAGATAAGGTTACTATAATAAAAAAGCTTAAAATTCGATATTTAAAGACTATAACAACTTCTTAAATGAATTTAACCTCAAAACAAAGTATGGAATTTGATTTCTTCTTTAATGATACGTTTTAAAAAAAAAACAATTTTTTCTATACAAAATTTTGCAAGGACTTTTATAAAAAAAAATTTGGTACACAATTTTTAAGATATTATTTATCAACATCTAAATACAAAATTTTGAAAAAAAAAATATTAAGTAGTTTTCAAAAAACGATTTTTAAAAATTAAAAAAAAATAATTTTTGATTTTTTTTACTAAACATTATTACGGCAATTTAAAAGCTTTCATGCAAAAAAAATAGTTGAAATTGATTGAGTCATGAAGTTTCGCATTCAGAATTAAAAAAAAAAACGGTTACATGGCAGGTACCGCTAATATGTACCGGTTTTTGAAAAAAAATGGTTTTCATTTAAAGTTACACCTTATCCAAATATGCAAATATGCATTCGTACAACAAAAAATGTTGAGATAACAATCAAACATGACATTACGATGATATAGAATGAGAAAAAAGTGGGTCCGACAATTCCGTCTGTCTGTCTGTCTGTCTGTCTGTCTGTCTGTCTGTCTATCTGTCTGTCTGTCTGTCTGTCTGTCCGTCTGTCTGTCTGTATATATCAGAGTCCACAGCCTTAACGGATTGGTATGTGGTGTTTTTTGGAGAATATCCCCAGATGTTTTTTAATTTTTGTTTTTTTACCAAAAATAACGGTACCTTCCATATACTGGTTTTAGAAAAACTCATTTTTGTCGAAAACGGTTGCTACGATTTTGATTAGGAAAATCATGGCCATTTTTTTTTGGATAAGATCTATCTTTAAATGAAAACCATTTTTTTCAAAAATTGTTATTAACGGTACCCGCCAATCAATTCTAATTTTCCCTTCATGACTCAATCAATTTCAAGCCTTTTTTAAGTTGCCGTAATAATGCCGTAAATGTAAAAAAAATAGTTTTTTTTAAAAAATGGCTCTAACGATTTTCAATTTTTTTTTCCTAAAAATGTATCATTTTAGAAGAAATCAAATTGCGTACTTCTTTTTCAGGTTAAATTCATTTTAGAAGCTGTTTTAGTCATTTGAAAATCGAATTTAAGGCTTTTTTATTTTTTTTTCTATATAAAACTGCATTTACAAATTTTTAATTAAAAAGGCTTAGCATAAATAGTAAATTTGTGTATAAGAGCAAGTACGTGCAACTTAGTCGTGCATTTTATTTTGTGTACGAATGCATAACTTGATATATATATACAATACATAGTACCTATATTGCAAGTAAAAGGAGGAAGAAGATCCTAACTGCAACAATAAATATCTTTTATACAAGTGTTTCACATTAAATTTCCCCATTTGCAATATCCTTTAATAAATCCTTTTGCAATTGAATTCAATCTTTTGCAAAACGAATTTACTTTATTGCAATAATTACACTTTTATTATATTATTTAACAAAATATTAAATAATTGTAAGACAGCAAGAAATCAAAAATGTTTTTTTTTCATAGCCAAATAGAACAGTCAAATTAGGAGAAAAAAGGGTTAAGCTACGAAATGAACGCTAACGGTAAACAATCTACCTAATTTAGGGTAATAGAAAGTTTACAAAAAAATCTAACTGATAAGCCCACTGTTGTATACTTGAACGAACCGTATTTTGGAGTTGAGGTCATTTGAACTTCATAATTGACATGTCAAAAACTTAAAGCTGCTATCTGTCATAATCATTTAAATGTATTTGGTACTTGCATCGAAGAAATCAAAAAGATTCTTGGTAAACATGTGCTTGTACATTAAGGTGATTAAAAAAATATTTTCTTCCCGCACTTAGCTCAAAAGTTTTAATTTTGCAAAAAATCAGCTCTTAAAATTAATATTTAGCACGCGTGCAATGCACTTTTCGTTTTTCAAAACAACGTACGTGCGTCGTACATATCAATGAACAAATATCCCAACTTAATGATTATTAATATATAAACTATGTCCAAAATTTGACGCAAACCAAAAATTGGACTATTTCAAGTGTCAACTGAAATTTTAAATGTTACTGATTTTATTTAAATCAAAATATGGATACATTAATGTATGATTAGTTTTTTTTTAATCACAAATTAGGAGCTGTTTTGTTCTTACAAAAGGGGACATTTAGATTTTTTGTGGTATTATTTTTTTTTTGGAATATCTCCACCAGGAATTCTATCCATTGCCAAATAGTTTAATTAAATACAAAACTGCAGTTTAATTTCAATCTAAAAAGTCACTTTCGGAACAAAAGGTGACATTATGTAATAAAATTTCCCTGAAAGTCAGTCAACTCATGGCTTAAATTACGGTAAATAATTCTAGATGCGAACACACAAAAATTAACTGTTGTATTAAAAACAGGGTATTTAGATGCCAGATCAATATTTTGGTTGGAAAAAACTGATGCCACATCATACTAAGTGCTAATTTAGCTTCATTACTTTTTGCTTTAGAATGTTCAACAAAGCTTAAATTATTATTCAATAAGGAACCACTTTTCGTCAGGCCTTCTTTTGGTTTGTCTCGCTTCAAATATTACAATTTTAGTTTTTTTTTTGACGTTTATTTTGAGGCTCCAAGTCTCGCATAATGAAATGAGGCGGTTTATTTGCATTTGTAGCGAGAAAGGATTGTCAGGAATTCAGGAAACATTGTTATATCGTCAGCATAAAGCAAGACTTAAACGACAATATTAGCGAAAAGAACTATCCTCCTGGAAGAAGGTCATACATTTCATCTATAAAATTAAGTCAAACAGTATTGGGCTGAGGATACATCCTTGAGGAACACCTGCTGTTGTTTTGAACCATTTTTGTAATCGTAATAATAATTTAATTAAAGAATTTATTATTAAACATTTTTACCAACAACTTATGTTACTACGAAAAGTTTAAATATAATTTTTTCGCATCAAGCGCGGATTTAAAATTCAAATAGAGTTGTTATTTCTGACGCATTTTTTGATGATAAATAAAGTTATCATGGCTATCAAGAATTTCTGTGACATAAACTAGTCACTGATCGAAGTTCTTGTAATTAAACGTCAGAAGACTTTTTCTTGTGGGGTTACGTAAAACCAATGATCTATGCGAAAATCGCAGATGATTATCGCCTTAAAATGTTGTTGTAGTTTAATAATGTAGTTTATTCACTGTTATATACATTTCATTTTATTTCATGAGATTATTTTTTTTTCTTAAATCTAAACTCCCTACTCAAAACCATATAAAAAAAATATATCCTGCATCATTAATACGAGATGACTTTTAAGTATAATGACACCTTTTATACAATGTTACCAAATCACAAATAGTTCAAGCCCAAATTTCGCTGTTCACTTAATATCTTTGCAAAAACAAATTATAATCTCATTAAGTTAGTGAAACGAAAAAGTTAATTTATAATAATAATAATAATAATAATAATGTAGGTAGGTATTATGCCTTAAATGATTACCCACTGGCGAGTTGAGTGGATTTTAAAAAGAATAATAGACCTATCAAATGTCACTGCAAATTAAAAAAAAAAAAAAATACCTCCAACTATTATAATGTGTAGGTTAGGTAGGTACGTGTGTCTTCAAAATAAAACTGATTTGTCATCTTATAGCACCATAACAGCTATCATGGTCCCAAAACATCTCGAGACAAACTCAAAGGCCTTAAAACAGATCAGGCGTTTGGTGCATGTTCTACGGAACAAAAGCACTTTAAAGAAAGAAAAGATTTGTCTTTTACAAAAAAAAAAAAAACAAATAATGAAATGATATATCATTTTCCTGGGTGCAACACATACTCGTATTCCGTAATAAAAGATTTTACCAAGTCGTGGGTGGGGCACCATTAAATAGCCAAAAAAACAAAAAATCAAATCTTAAGTCTCCGAAAACCCATAGGGCCCTTTTAGTTATATAAGAAAAATTTTACTTTATTTTTTGTTTCTTTTGTTAGATAATATATCTTTCTCCTTGGGCAACAAAGTAACATAAAAATACTTCCGTATATGTGCATTCTTTAAAAACACCTCTATTGTGCTGATGGTGTGCACAATTAAAACTTAATTATTTTATTTTTAAAATTCGCACCTGATTAAGATCGCCATCATAAGGGTGGCAAGGGTGGACTGGAAAATATTGAGCCTTATCACAGTTTTGACATCTTTAATGTATCAAATAAGGACGGTTTGCATCTTCAATGTCGTCATTGAACCATCACTATGGTCAGAGCAGGAAAGTGCCAGAAAATGTGGAGAACTGGCTGCTTTTCAAGCTGGCAAGTTCCCAGTGTTTATGTATTGTCTGGTTCTGCAAATAAGATCATATGCTTGGCATATATTGTAGCTGGGCCAAAAACCTTCTAGATTTAATGGAGTTAACCAATTTTTGTGTTGTTACAGTTGTGACACTATCAATGTCAATATGCTTTATATGGTTAGAATAGAAGGATTCATCTTCCTTTTTTAAATAAGTCCACTTTTTTACTGTTCACAATGTTTACTGTGATCAACAACCCAGAACACTGCCCGTGGGGTCAATTTTTAACATTTGAATACCGTCCCGTCACTACGGACAACGGACACAGCCCAATCAAATTTTAACATAGCGAAATTTTGGTTTTGACCCAAATTTTGGGGACATATCTTGCCTGATTTCTTAGTTATGTTTCAAAATCTGAACTTTTTAAAAATCACTTACAAAATGAAGAGTTTAGTAGGTTTTCGATACAAACATGGCACTCAATTTTTGTACCACAAGTTAAAACAGCTGTACCAAAAATTTTTGTCAGGACCATTGTAAGATATCTTTCCAAGAGAGGAGAGTAGGTAACTTCAAAATCCGTGGCTTAACGTAGAGAGCAGAAAATGTTTCTAAAAGAATAATCGAAAACGATAGTTCGTTTCGATCGGCACTTACATTTCATTTGACATTTGTGTCAGTTGGATTAATTCAATTAACCAGTTCACTTTTCTGAGATCTCTGAACGCTCAGTAATCTGAGCAACTGGCCTTTCAAAAATGGAGGAAACTAAATTTTGCATTCCGTTTTTAGAAAAATCTCTATGAGACCTCAGGAAACCTGAACTGGCTAAATAAGTGAAAGTATTTTAAAAGTGTTTAACTTTGTCTACTCATGGATAGTGCTGCTTTAATTTTTTTTTAAATATATGTAAAAACAATTATGGCACCAATCAAGCTAAATTATTTTTATTTATATTTTTGTAGGTACTTACTTTTGTGAAGACTCAATTTTTTTTAAAATAATCCGAAACTATTTTCTGTTAGAGAGTTACCGAAAAAATCTAAAGCACAACTACAACTGTCAAAAATTGTTTCCTGTATCGCTATGCGTTGATGGGCGTCACATTTTATTGCAAGATTGTCCGATATGTCAATCAGACGGGGTACCTCGGTAGAAAATTCTCCAATATCGAACAAATCGGAACCAAAATTTCTCCGAACTCATATCTCGGCTGAATATATCTTTGGAAATAGGGTTTGGCAACTCAGCAATCTTTTTTCTCAAAGCATGGGTCACACTCAGCTACTTGTCAGCCAAAAATTGCGGTAGTCGATACTGATACACATTTTTTCAGTCAGATGCTGTGGTACCTTTTTCACCGATAACTTTCCCCCTCAAAACACACCCTTTTACCAAATAATTTTTCAGGTCTATCTAGATAGAGCGTTTCATTTGAAACAAGAATAAGTTGTTTCAAATGAAACGCATTTACCGAATTTCACGAGTGTATCATCTTTTTTCATGGGTTTTGGTTCCATTTTACCTCTTTAGGCAAAAATAAAAAGACCTTTGCTAAAAATAGATTATAACTTTTCATAGAGTAGGCTTATTGACATAGTTTTGTCATGTCATTAGATTCAGCATGAAAAAATACTTTAAAATCATGTATCATATGTTTATGTTGCATCTCCATTTTTTTAATTTATTTTTTTAGTCTTCACCTTCGTCAAAAACCCTAAAAAGTTTAATATCTTGATCTAAAAAAATTACAATAAGTACAATCGATATATATAAAAATCAATTACCGTGTGTAAGTCTCGCATTCTTCTTGATTTGTTTGATTTGCTTTTTATGTAGAAATTTTGTATAAACTGGTTTTCGTGTATATATTTCTGATTTGATTATTCAATCTGTGCGGCTGAGAAACTGATGATCGTGAAACCGCGGAAAATAGAAAATGAAGTCATAAAACTGCATTTGGTACGACAGTAAAAAGCATGAAATAGCACTACAAAAGAAGCAAGAAAAGTGTGAAAAGTCGACGAACAAAGCGTAAAAAGTCATGGAAAATAACCGCGGAATATCGTGATGAAAGATCACGGAATACCGTGGAATATAGCACGAAAAACCGTACCGTGGAAAACTGCGTAAGATTACACGGAGAAAATAGAATAAAACCAATGGGAAAAGCTTGGAAAGTTGTAGAATAAACGATATTTTGTGGACTACAGTGGTAAATGCGGGGAATACCGTTGGAAAAATCGCGCTTTTTCCATGATCTTCTAGGCTTTTTACGTTCTATTCTATTTGTGACCTCTCACGTTTTTTCTAAAGTACCCTAAACTTTTTCCCCTATTTTTCAAGTTTTTCCTCAGCTTTCCACATTAAAAAATAAAAATAAGGGTAGGGCCAGGACAACATCTGCCAAGTCAGCTAGTATATGATAAAATGAACACATTATTCAAGTTTTATTCTTTTTTGCATTTATTTTTTTCTATTAGGAGATTACTCTTTGACAGAAATCATAGAAGATCTTTTTTTTTCGAAAGCCACTTTTTTCGACCACCCGACCTCTCTCTTAAAAAAATTTCAATTTATATTGTATCAAAAATCTTGCAAAGACATTTGGTCCTGTTTGTTTTTGGAAAGTAGTACAGGCACAAAATTGTTCGGTTAGAAGTCTTCTAAGACATCAACTCCTTTGCACGAAATCTATGTATTTTTTTTAATAATTTCTTGCATACATTCTGAGTTCATGAACCCCCTACCCTTTTCTGTATACTTGTGAGAAAATATTTGAAGATTACGAAAAAAATAACTTTCACATCATTCAATTAACTAACGATTCCATATCAATACGTTATTTAGTCATGGTGCCCCCACCAATATATAGCCCTTTCTAATTAAAATGTTTTAATGAAAGTTCGCTCCTGTTACAATCAATTACAACAATATACTCGTATTGTGCACAAAACAACAAAATAGGATGAGCTAACTGACAGCAGTGTTTCAATTATGAAGATGTCTATTTCAAACTGGGCTAATTGGTAGATGTCATAGATTTTGTTTTGTTGTTTTTTTTATTGAATAATGAACTATTATCTTGGATCGTGATTTAATTGAAAATAACAAAAAAATACAAGAAAAAAAAGCTGAAAATAAAAAGATTCCCCCCGATGCTATGATTTGAATAGAGAATAAAAATAATTGATTGATTTTGTTAAAGGAATGCGCCGCACATTTTCAATAAAAAAAAATTTGTAGATCGAAATTTCTATGAGAGATGAGTTAACAAACTTACCGCAGAGGTAAAAATTTTAAATGAATTATGAAAGGTACTTGAAGTTTTGACTTACTATAGAACAAAAATGAATTGATTTTTTTGTGTTTCTATCCATTTGCTTTATTTCAAATATACAATGGATGGGGAAATAGCTAAAGTAATGTATCTTTTCAATTATTACCATCTCTAGAATTTATGATTGATATACTTTTTTTTTTTTGAGGTTTTGAAATAAAATTAATTGTTTTGTATAAAGCTTTCGTAAAGAAGTAAAGTGTTGACGTATTTACCAAACAGAATTGAATGAAAAATTAGAAATATGAGAAAGTTTTTTTGTTTCCAGTTGAAGTATTGGAGTAACAAACTTGGAACATCATTACTCATCATTACAACATGTAGGTAATCTCTCTTTGAACTATCTAGAACATGAAAACACCTTCAAAATTGAGCTTGAAGTTATGTATTACGGTGATCAGTGACTGTGGTAGATTATTTCTGGTTATGGATGCGTTTATGTTTTCCAATTCCAATTCCCAATTCTGTTCACTTTTCCGATTTGAGATAGTCGCTGTTATCATAGCTTATTGGTTTTAACACACAAAAATTGGCATTAGTATGTGTATTCATCACTGCTGACAAAGCTTATCACATTTCATTTTTAGCAGCGGACAGTAGGCATCAGCTAGTTCTTAAACGTAAACGTCTAAACGTGTAAAAGAGCTTAAAATTAATGTAAGATGGTTTAAATTTAGCGTCCTTTCATGCCTTTTTATGGTAACGAACAAACCACTTGCTATGTTTGGTTTGGGTGCCTGCACCAAATCCGTTTAATCCAAGGCGAGACGGTTGTATTTCTATAAACAGTTTTGTCAGATACAAAAAAAGGAGAACAGCTGATGGGAAGGTGTTTTTTGATGTCATACAAAATTGTGTTGAACGCTTCCTGCTTTGATTGTATTTTTAATGTCAAAACGTGAATCAACCAACTTTTGGAGAATATCCCTAATCTAAATTCTCTTACGCTTATTACTGTACTGACATTGTATTCTATTTTGTATTTTAATGTTTTGTTTTATTTAGGTATTTTGTATGCGAAAAATGAAAAAAATATATTTTTTGTGAATTTCGTGCCTTTCATCTTTCCAAAAATTATATATTTTTTTTAATTTTTTATATCAAATAATTTGTATGTTATATCCGTATAAAATAATTTAATAAAATTGGTTGAGTCGTTTAAGAGAAACTAAAAATAAAAAAAAGGGGTCTACGTTAGCTACATAATATATCATAACATTTCCAAAAATATTTCTTTCATTTCAAAAATAGGGGAGAGTGGGGCTAAAAGTAAAATGGGTAAGAAGTAACAACTAAAATAACAGAGTTTCTTTAAGAATTTGGAGTTGCATGAAAGAGTATTTTTTTTTTTTTGCGTAGCTACCTGCGTGTCTACTTCATTTGCGGATCGGATGTCAACGAAGGAAGTTCTTGCAGTCTTGTAACTTATGTTTTTCTTTTTAATTTCAGTCTATCACTTCAATCTAAAGGCCATAAATGACAAACTTGGATGTTTAATTTAAAAAAGGTTTGGCTGAATTATTTTCAAAGTTGTAGAAGAAGCATGAGTTTAAGTAAAAAGTGTTTCTTTTAGCCCCGCTCTCGCCTACGGCTTTACTAACAAAAGTAGATAATTTTTTTTTATCAAAATTATTACAGCCGTTTTTAAGAAATTTCAACTTTTTCATTTCGTTATATGGTAGGTACCGTTGATTTTGGACCTTAAAAAAATCAACTTACATGGAATAACACGTGTTTTAATAGTTCTGCTTTTCAATTTTGAACATAATCGTGCATAGCAGGCATAGGCATCAAAACAACTAATATTTTTTTTGGCATTGTGCTTATTGTGGTTTATATCAAAACTATTCGATTTCTAGAGCTAGACTTAAGCTTTCAACCACGAAAATGTCATTCATTAATAGTTCTTCTTCTGGCTTTCTAAAGCAAGACAGTGCGCAACTACTTTTCAATTAGCTTTTAATCTTTTAATCACTTTGCTAATTCACACTGATTGGATTTTTTTATTTAATTTTGTTTGTAAGCGATGCATGCAAGAAAACAAAATCAAATAAAAACATTAACTAATCGTTAATCTGTTAATTAATCAAACAATGAATAATTATTAATGTCATCATAACCGTAGTCCCGATGGGAAAGTAATTGATTTTTTTTTCTCGAATAAAAAAAAAATTAGCAATAAATTTTGATCAGCATTTTAACACAGGTGCATTGCATTCTCACGACAAATACAAGAAAACAAGCTAATTAATATTGCACATGCTGACGTCACTTTAAGGTGGTTAAAGTATTTTTTATTTTTCGTATTTTTGTTCCAGAAAATTTATAATATGTCGAAAAAAAATCAATAACAGTAATTATTTTTAGATGGACATACACACATGCAGTCTTATTTGAAAATGTTTTAAGCTTTTGATTTTCTTTTTTAGAAACAGTTGTGTAAAGTAGATATCACATAAATATGTTTCAAAAACCAGTCGTGCATCAAAAACAAAATGCACAACTGGGTCACACGTACTTGCTCTTGAAGATAAAGTTCCTATTTATGCTAAGCCCTTTTAATTAAAAATTTGTAAATGCAGTCTTAGAAAAAAACAATTAAAAAAGCATGAAATTCGGTTTCCTAATGACTAAAACAGCTTCTTAAATGAATTTAACCTCAAAACAAAGTACGCAATTTAATTTCTTCTATGATGACACATTTTTAGAAAAAAAAAAATTTGAAAATCGTTAGAGCCGTTTTCTAAAAAAACTATTTTTTCTATATAAAATTTAGCTAGAACTATAAAAAAAAAATTAAAAAAAAACGTCTGGGGATATTCTCTAAAAAACGCCACATACCAAGTTTGAAGTAAATCGACCCATTCGTTTAGGCTGTGGTCTTTGATACATACAGACAGACAGACAGAATTGTCAGACCCATTTTTTATCATTCTCTATCATCGTAATGTCATGTTTGATTGTTATCTCAACTTTTTTTTTTGTACGAATGCATAACTTGATATATGGTACCCATATCGCAAGTAAAAAAGTGTAAGGTGTTGAATGGAGATTAGTGTGGACCACAATTTCATTTTTTTTTTTGTATTTTTTGGACTTCTCTTAATATTATGATCCTCTGAGCTAAAGAATATTTCCAGAATTTGTTCAGATTTAAAAAAGCATCGATTTTATGCAAAATGGGTTCATTTCCAAGTTTTTTCACTGTTTAAGAATATACCGTTACAAAATAGCATTCTTTGTTCTCAATTTTTTGAATTTTTGTTTGAGTTGGCTTATTGTTAAAATTTAGTGGAAAATATTTTTGGCTAATACCCTGATTAGCAATTAATAAAAAAAAAAAAGAAAATTGTAATTTTTTTCGGTTCGAACATAAGCATAATTCGAGTAAACACGATGCTGAATTTAGTTTTTTTAGGTTAGGTCAAATAAGAAGTTTTATTATTAAAAAAACAGAAAATTAAGATAATACCAATAAAAAATTTGTGTTTTCAGTAGAATTTAAGATTAAAGAAGATATTTTATCAATTTGATACTTGAAAAAAGTTTTTTTGAAAAAGAGAATTTTACATTTTCTTCATTATTTTTAATAATACGATCTTTAATCATTTCATTGGGGATTTATTAAGTCTTAAATTTATTGTTTCAATAAAACAAAATTATTTAACATCTATTTTCCACAAAATATTATCAATTTTGAATATTTTAAGGCCTGGGTTCTAACAACATTCTATTCCATTCTACAGATCGATGTTTCCTTTTTGATAAGGAAAAACGTATCTATGAATGTTTGAAAAGCAAAAAAGTAGGTCTTTTAAAGAGCTTAAACTGAATTGTTATCAATTCCAAACAAAATTATTTACATAAATGCAGACCGTGTTACTTAAGTAATGACGAAGATCTTTACTTCTCCACACGAGAAATTCTTTCTCCGTCCACAAACTTTGTCTAAGTCGAAGTTGTGACACAAGAATTAAAAGGTCACTGATTTCTTAGTATAGCAGACTATGAAAATGCCAACTTATCTGTCAAATCAACTAAAAGATATAAAATTCTTAACTTGTACGTAAACATAAAGAACATTAAATTGATGCAAATATAATTTGGTACCTACAATTATTTTGCATTTATCTACCATGCATTAAAATACAAGAATTTATACAAACAATAGGCGAAGAAAAAGCAAAACTTCACACCTTATAAAAATATTAATCACTCTCCATCACTAATTAAATCAAACTTATATATTTGATTAATTTAATTACATCCAAATGATATTCATCACCACGCCCTGCTAGACATTTTTTTTTTTTTTGAATAAATTGTTTGTTTATCTTATTTTGTTGCTTCTGTGAATTCTTCAACATCTATAATTCTATTCATGGCATCCTTGGATAATATTTTTGTGGTGGCACCCTCTTTGTTTTTGTACTCTTAAATTGTCTACAATGTCGAAGATAATGAATGGGTACCACCAGCTCAGTAGCAGTAGCAACACCACCATTCCAACCAGGGCTGTCATCACAGTCCCTATTTTTCTGTTAGCGCTTTGGTTGTTTCAGCCATCACACTGATGTGATACTACGCTAACTGCCATCAGCCACTATTGAGCAATGCGCGCGCAGAGTGAGTGATTCAAGTCATTATTTAGTTTGTGAAAAGCTTGCATAATTTTAATTTATCTATGAGAAAGAAGCTTCGAATTTGTTTTTTTTTTCATTTTTCTGTTACCAACAAAAAAAAAAGAAGGTGCCCACCACACTTACACACCAATCCCAAGATAATAATGCAGGCAGGAAAAAAAACGCCACAAGAAATTTTGTGTGTTCTTCTCAAAGTAGGTATAGCTAAGAGAGAGAGAAGAAAAAAAAACTCTAAAATTATACAAAATTTGCATAGAAATACACTTTGAAGGGAACCATTATACTCATGTTTCTATCCACAAGACATTATAAAAAATGCTAAATTTTTCTATTGCTCAAGAATCGCACAAGGCAAACAATTAAAATATTATAGAGCAAGTTCCATTGCAGTGCTGAAGCCAAAACCAAGTTGAAATTGTATCATCATTGTCCACAAATTTTGACAACCATGTAGAAGACCATTAAGAGAAAATCGACTTAGTGATGGTAACCACATGAAACTTATTATTAACACATTCTAACAGCTCGCCGGTGACCAATATATCTATGACAGACATTTTGAATGCGGTCACACCCATGCCCTAGTAGACAATCCCGGAAATGCGCTTTGTAAGCGTTTTTAGAATGCAGTCTAAATCGCGGATGTCCAAATGTTCCGGGGAGCAAACGTAGTCTCAGACCACCGCGTCTCTCTTCATCTCAGCCAGTCAGCCACCAGCAATAAGCACAGGCGACCCAGTACCTAGATATATTATCAACAGGCCATCAGAAGTGCCCCAATCTGATATGTTGGATTTTACAAGGCTGCCACAACGTAACTCCAGGTTCGACAAAGATTGCCGTCTGCACGCATGCAGCTAAGAACGAGACCTATCAGGCAATACTGCAAACAAGTACCAGAGCCACTGATAGTGCTGCTCTACGGGTCAAACCCCGGACAAGTGGTCCCGAAAATGCGTTTTTAAGTATTCCTAGCCTTCCAGTTAACCACTTGAAATTAGTCGGTCCTTGACGCCCTCAACCCACTGATAACAAATTTTCCCATAACAAATGACAGACATTTTTGGAGGGGTCAAAGCGCTCTATACACGGCAATGCGTATATAGAGCGATGAAATAAAAATAATTGAGATGAATCTCCGAATTTATATTAACTTTGTTTGAAACAGAGTAAGTTTAATAACTTGATGTAATCATCAATTAAGTGTCATTCCGGGAATGCTTATTTTGGGATGAATGGAGATTAAAATCATAATGTTTTGGCACTACTATGATACAAAATCGAGAACACTACAACAAAACCTCGAACATATTTTGTTTGATTTAGAGATTTAAAAGTCCTTTCATAGGATAGCCTATCCAAGATACCTTCGCTACCAGGATATTTGCGAATCTTTTTCAGTCAGCTGTTAGTTAACATAGGATTACAACAACAGAAAGGTGTCTGGATAGCTTTAGGTTTTTATGTGAACGCGGCCATTGCATACCATTGAGCAAGCTGTTGAGGCACGACGCGACGGTTTGTCAACAATTTGTTTGTTTCGAGTTTCGAGTTTCAGTTATTTCATTTGAATTCGATTTAAATGAATACCAGTGTAAAATACAGCGCAAAAAACAAAGAAAGTCACAGAAAAAAGCGTGAAAAGTCATAACAAAAGTGTGAAATGTCGCGGGAAAACATGTGATATACCGCGATCTACAGCGTTAAAGATGGTGAAATACGTAGGAAAATGGCAAGGTCATGAAAAAGGCGTTTAGTACAACGGCGCGTAAAATATCGCGGAGAAAAGCCAAGAAAGTCACAGAAAAAAGCCTGGAAAGTTGGGGAAAAAACCTTGAAAAGTCGGGGAAAAATATGCACGACAATCAGCGCAAAATCACATGGACAAAAGCTCGCAACACTAGTGAAGTGGTGAAGGAACTTTTAAATTCTACGTGAATAATTGCGAAATACCGCATGGGAAGTTTTGAAAAATAGTAAAATACTGCGGAAAAAAAAGCATGGAGACACGAAAGAGAGTTTAAAAAGTAGCGCAAAAATATGAGACATACCGTGATATAAAGCGCAGAATACCGTGGAAAAAACTGCGGAATACTGATGACAGATCACGAAAAACTGCAGAAAATAGCAAGGAAGGTCATAACATAAGTGTTAACTACCACTGAAAAAAAAAAATTTGGTATGTGTCGTTTTTTGAAGACTATCCCCAGACGTTTTTTTAATTATTTTTTTTTTTTTACCAAAAATAACGGTACCTGCCATATACCGGTTTTAGAAAAACTCATTTTTCTCAAAAACTCTATGGTATCTTTAAGTGAAAACCAATTTTTTTCAAAAACCGGTATTAACGGTACCTGTCATATAACCGCTTCTTTTAAATTCCTCATGACTCATGACTCAATGAATTTCAACCATTTTACATGAATGCTTTTAAGTTGCCGTAATAATGTTTAGTAAAAAAAATTCGAAAATTATTTTTTTGGATTAAAAAAAAATGAATTATTTTTTTTTGAAAAATCATCAATATTTTCTTTTTCAAAATTTAGTTTTTAGATGTTAATAAATTTATTTTTATAAAAGCCCGTGCATACAATAGTTTTTTTTTAAAGGCTCTAACGATTTTCAAAATTTTCTAAAGATGTATTATTATAGAAGAAATCTAATTGCATACTTTGTTTTGATGTCAAATTCATTTAAGAAGCTGTTTTAGTCATTTGAAAATCGAATTTTATGCTTTGTTTTATTTTTTCTCTAAAAATGCATTTACAGTACATAACGCTTATAAGAAACTCAAAAATTGCACAATATTTGTTTCTTATAACCGAGTGTTTCTTATATTCTTAGAACGGATATAAGAAACAAGTTTCTTATACGGATATAAGAAACAAGTTTCTTATACAAATATACCTTACCAGTAGTACCAAAAACTTATCCTCGCCTAAATATTTAATCCAATTATGTAAAAAATAAACACACGGCCCTAAAGGTGCTTTGAATTTTTCTTAAGGGTCTGTTCATATTTTTTTTTTAAATTCGTGATTTTTTTGAAAGTTTCTTATATCCAACCAACTTTACGTGTGAATAAGAAAGCTCGTGGTTTGAAAAATGTTTCTTATATCAGTGTTTTTCTTATAGACGTGTTTCTTATAAACACATAATGCAACATTAAAATATATGGGAAAGTACACGGTGCTTTTGTTCGAGTTTCTTTTAAGCGAGGTTTTCTTATAAGCGTGTTTCTTATAAGCGATAAATACTGTTCAATTTTTGAATTAAAAAAGCTTAGCATATATGTATGTACAGTAACTTTATCTATAAGAGCAAGTACGTGCGATCCAGTCGTCCAATTATTTTTATTAGAATATGTCTACCATCTTTCATTACTCAGAATTAAATTTGACTCAATTTTGTAGAAAACAATTTGCGATCCATGATTTTTCAGTAGTTTTCAGGTTAGTTTTTGTTAATTTTTTGTGCTTATTTTTTGTATAGGTATAATTTCTTTATTTTGATAGAAAATATAATTTCCTACAAAATGTTTCCTAGGTAAAATTATCAAATTCGTTTTTGGAGTTATACCCGAAAATATTAGAAAAAAGACCAGTGTGACTATTCTATCATAAATGCATGGGAGAATTGAGTCGAATCTTGCGTTTTAAGCATGCTTAAATATCATCAAATATATTCGATAACACAAAAAACATGAGTGCAATAATTTTATTGTTCCCCGCTAAAGGAAAACTTGAATTTATGTAACTAGTCTACCCTTCACATTAAATCAAAAATCTACACAATTTTTTTTTTAAACCTTTGAACAATTCACCATTTATAAAATTGTTTTATATTTTTTTTTTTATTTCCAATGGCTATTGTTTAATTTGACTTAAAATAAGTCACTTCTCAAATTGGCACTTCTTACACCTCAATCACATAAGTCTATAGGGTGAAAGTATTTTCTCAATGATGTGTGCATGCACACGATTGATCCATCAAACTGGCCGAGACTTCTAAGGTTGAAGTTAAATAACTCAGCACTACACTCTGTCTAGAGGCTCATCAAATTCATGTTCGCTTTAATTTTAATAAAATCACAAAACTGCCCTTAAGGAATATTTTGCCTCAATTTTATTTTGTTGTTTTTTTCATCTCATGCTCATCAGGTCAGGGCAAGCAACGTCTTTAAAGTTGGCCATATAATGACGGGAAATTTTTTCTTTCTATTCAGTACTTTCATTGAAATTTGGAATAGATATGTATTTGAAACTGACACATGCTCTGCCCCTGTCAATTATATCTATTAAATCCAAGATGGGCACTTACAGGTTATACAATGTGAGATATTGTCTTATACTTATCGGATATGCGGATATATTAAACAGCCAAGATTGTGATTTAAACTACTTTAGGTGTCGATGAGATATACTTTGTACATAACGCAAATCGGACAGCATGAAAATGAATAAAATAAGGAAAGTAAGTAAAATGTACATTGCAAGAGTCAGTGAGGAAGATTTAAAAGTCTTGACCCGTCCCGCCTCTGCTGTCAGCACTTCTTCGGTTTTTTTTTCTTAAGCTCTACGCAATTGTCTGAAACCAACGAACGTCGCGTCGTCGGTCGGTCGTCGCGTCATCGGTCGTTGGTTGTTGAGCTGAAGGTGGGTTCATAGTTGGTAACTTGCTGAATGGCATGATTAATGAAGTGGAGAAAATTCGCTTGTCGGTTTCCACACTCATTACAAATCATTTTGGTGTGCAGAATGTTGGTATTAATGGAAGAAGTGAGTCAAAGTGTTGTTTTTTTTTTTTTTCTTTCTTTTGTTGATAGCTAGATGTATGATCATTCAGCTGTTTTAGCGGGTATATAAATATCTCTAAGGTGGCAATATTCAATTTTGAATATAAGGTTTTTGTACAAACTTTTAGTTATTTAGTCTACACGCAATGCCCCCTTTTTAGAAAAGCAGAAGTAAGAAGTTTACGGATGGTCATTTATGTTTTCGAGAGTGGAGAATCTAGGTATTCAGTTTTTTACTTAAAAAGTAATTAAAACAATAAAGACCGGGGAAATTAAACACAAAGAAGCACTATGAACATCGGAATAAGTGTACCAATTTTCTAAAATTTACCATTGATTTCACAAGGTCTTTCGGTACTTAACTTATTGCACAACATTCCTTCTCCCTTAAAAAAAAAACACCCTTTCAACCAAAATATGTCGATGCATTCTTTTGGTTCTGATGTGTTCTCATTGCGTAAATTTTCCACTCTTAAGCACGCTTTTCTTTAGCGGTTTTGAAAAACGCCTATAAAAGCGTAGAGATGAGCTATATGAATACAGAGCCATGTCACTTCTCAGTATCCATGCTCAACTCTTAGGTTTGTTCAGGATGACCATTATGGAGAAATACCCATGCTCCATCAAAGACAGTCAGAACTCCACTAAAATTAAATCTCCGAAGTTTAAGACTGTCATGCAAACTCCTTGATATCCTGCTTTGTAAAATTGAGCGCCACTCCAATCAAATCTCAAAACTAGATTTTCTTAATTTTGCAGAACTCGGTTCACTCCTTGCGTTTGCCTATGATATAGAAATCATCGATATAATCAAAGTGAGATGTCAGTTGAATGGTGCATTTACAAGTATTGAAACAGAGGTGGTGAAAATGTATTTGACTGTTAATTAGACAAAAAAAAATTATAGTTAATGCTGGGGCCCACACTATCGAATCGGACAAAAGCAGCAAGGTAGGACCTGATCTTATGTGGCAGCGGCGCATGTACACGAGTGGGTAATGACCTTATTCAACTTGAATTTTATAAGTTAATGCTAAGTTTTGCATTTTATAGGCTGAAGCTTATTCCCAAGAAATATTACCAAATTTATAATAGCTAATTTAATAGTATAACTGGTGTTTCAATTAGCTCTTTTTTCAGCATAAGGTCCTATTTGTCTGTTCAAAATATCAACAATCATAGAAATTGTGTAGAAGAGTCTGTCTGGTTATTTTTGAAGTTATACCGTTACCGGCGTTTATAAAAAATATTCAATCAGTAATATTTCATAGACTTTTTCAGCCCATTATTACTTTTTTCACACCGTAACTAAACAGTAACAACGCACACATTAAATTTATAAAATTACAGAAGTCAGCCAATGTTATTGATAAATCTGGCTTATTGATTTAGGTGGTTTAATGTAAGATTATGAAATTCCATCGGGAAGTTAGGGCACAGTTGGGTAATGTTGAAGAAAAAAAAGTTTTTGTATTAGGGATATACAAGAACTTTTTTTAGGAAGTATGAGGGTATAAAGAATTATGAAATAAATTTTTTTCGATAGATTAATTAAAATCATCAGTATTTTTAGCACACCATGCAATTCTGGAGAATCACGATCTCGAGATACATTATTTTTTTTAGACCTTTAAAAAGGAAGATATTGTAAGTGAATTAGATTTTTTGGAGAAAAACTATTTATACATGTTGATAGATAATGAAAAAGTAAAATTAGGCGTCTAGTACTTAATTTTGAGACCGCATTTATGGGTTTTTGAGCTATGCTTTTTTATTTTAAGAATCGGAGAATAGCGTGGAAAATACGTTTTTAAAGAATGCATACAAAATACAAAAATAAATTTAAAATTTAATAATTTTAAATTTTTTTTAAGCTTAACTTCAAGACGTGTTTATGTTCTAAAACAATGTCATACAAATATTGATTAAATTAATTATTATATGTAATCATAATTAAAAAAAAAAATATCAAAAATGTAAGCAAATATTTTGTTAAACAATTTATTGCAATATCGTCCCGTTTCTACGTGATCCTCGTAACTACATTTTTTTTTAAATATTTTGCTTAACATTAAACATCGCTGGAAAACTATGAAAAAGGAAGATGAAAAACTATAAATGGTAAAATGACCTCAATTAATATGTTTTACAGTTAATTCAATTTCTTTTTATTCAGTCCAATTATTCAATTTCGAGAAAAACAAAAATTTCTTAAAAAACTTAACAAAATTTGCTTTGTAGATACGTGGTTCACTCAGAAACGGGACGATATGATACTCAAAAGTTTCAAAATATCATTGAATAGTATCAAAAATATCATAAATTCGATTTCGTAGGTAACCCAGGTTTTAGACATGAAAATATCAAATTAGATTCAGCACTCCAAAAGTCGCAAAGTAAGAAAAAATAAGAAAAAAATAATAATAAAAACAATACTTGATTTGATTATTGTGAAACAGATCTTAACCTTAAAGACTGTGCAAATAATAAACCAAAAAAAAAAAAAAACCTCTAGACACTCCTAAATGCAGCTGCTTAAGAAGTAAAATCGCGCACATTTGTGATGAAATCTGTATCAATTGATGCATTTCAAGTTCAGTTTGCTGTTGATACCTACAATCTACATACCTTATATCTACTCATTTCATCGTTTATGGTTAATAACGAAGTAGGGGTTATAATTCGCAAATATTGGAACATCTGAAAATGGAAACCTCTTGAATTGAATGTTTACAATTTACCCAATACCTGAATGAATCAATAGATGAAGTTTAACTTTGGGCTAAATAGTAACTATTTGGAGTAAGTTCTGTTGCCAGGTGTCACACAATAAGTCGTGAGCGGCTTTGTTGCAATTATTTTTTTGATTTACTTATTACTTGACGAAGACAAAAAGAACGTTAGCCATTACCCTTTAAATAAAATTGTGATACCTTTTCGATACATATACTTACTTCATTTAAGTTAACACATTGGGCCATATTCATAGATGTTGTCTAAGCCGTTACTAAGAAAGACTCGGGTTTTTCTTATGCAAATGACATAGGATAAACCCGAGTCTTTCTTAGTAACGACTTAGACAACATCTATGAATATGGCCCATTATGTTAATTAAGAGAGAAATAATTAGTTTCTGAAAATTATGTTCTTCAACAAACTAAAATATTTATTTTTATTAATTAAAAAAGTACTAAACCCTTTTTTATTAAATAAATTTATTGAAATCGTATGGTCTTTCAAGGATATCTTTAATAACCGTTTTAATTTTTTATTTTGTAAGTAAATTCTGATTTGCAGTCTTTATTGACTTATTTGAAAATAAAACACCCTTTCACCCAAAATATTTCGATGCATACTTTTATTTGTTGATTTTCATTAGGTACAAATGAAACGTTAATGTCAAATTTTATCGCTACCATTATTGAAGGGGGTTTTATGAGAAAATCATATCTCTGGTGCACTGAAAATATGAATTTACCTAAAAAGTACTATAATACTATTCTATTGATCTCAATAGATTTAGAATTCAAATAAAATATTCTTACATTTAAATGACAGCTCAAGGACAACTAGGTTAATAGATATACCTAAAGCTAAACCTTATGCCCACCTTACACGACTCAATATTACTGCGCAATATATCTACGTCTCTTTGCTTATTCTGTATCTGCCTCGTTGTGGAAACGAAAAATATTGAGTAAAAATTCAGATAATATTATGCGGGCCTTACACGACACAATATTATTGTGCAATAATATTGTCCAAAAATATTGTGCGAAAAATATCGGTCATACACAACTCAATATTACTGAGCAATATTTCTATGTCTCTTTGCTTATTTCTATCTGCCTCGTTGTGGAAACCAAAAATATTGAGTAAAAATTCAGAAAATATTAAACTTTTTTAATATCACTCAATATATTGTGCAAACCGAAAATATTGTGCAATACAGCCCTTACACGATCAATGTTATTGCACAATACTGAGTATTGCGCAGTAATATTGTGTCGTGAAAGGCCGGCATTATGCCGGCCTTACACGACACAATATTATTGTGCAATAATATTGTCCAAAAATATTGTGCGAAAAAGGATCGTCCTTACACGGCTCAATATTACTGCGCAATATAGCTATGTCTCTTTGCTTATTTTTATCTGCCTCGTTGTGGAAACCAAAAATATTGAGTAAAAATTCAGAAAATATTAAACTTTTTTAATATCACTCAATATATTGTGCAAACCGAAAATATTGTGCAATACAGCCCTTACACGATCAATGTTATTGCACAATACTGAGTATTGCGCAATAATATTGTGTCGTGTAAAGCCGGCATTATGCCCGCCTTACACGACACAATATTTTTGCTCAATAATATTGTACTAAAATATTGTGCGAAAGAGGGTCGTCCATACACGACTCAATATTACTGCGCAATATTTCTACATCTCTTTGCTTATTCTGTATCTGCCTCGTTGTGAAAACAAGAAATATTGAGTAAAAATTCAGAAAATATTAAACTTTTTTAATACCACTCAATATATTGTGCAAAGCGAAAATATTGTGCAATACAGCCCTTACACGGTCAATATTATTGCACAGTACTGAGTATTGTGCAATAATATTGTGTCGTGTAAGGCCGGCATTAAACTACAATATTGATGCATTTTTTCAAGATAGTGGCTAAAGTCTCACATGAGATGCATTCGGACTTAACAGATATACTACATATGTAAGGAGGGGTATTGATTCCAACAATAACACTAAGCTCATAAGCTCATAGTTAATGAGGTTATTGATTTTCAATGTTAAAATAACATTTTTGTCGTTCCAGCAATTATTTTTTTTTTGTTAAGTGTATAAAAACAAGCATAATATTCGGTTATTATTAATGTATTCCTTTAAATATTAGATACTGTTTTATATTCAAATTCAAACATATAAAATTTACTAATAAAACCATCAAAACAAAAAATATATAAGTATAAAAAAACAAGTTATTTTATATGACATAATAATAAATTTATTGTTGTCTTTCAGTAAAATTAAAGATTTTGCAGTTATAATGAATAATAACTTGAATGATGTCAATTTTTTTTCTTTTGTTAGACGAAGGTCAATTAGTCATTTGTAGTTTATTTCTGAAATCATTGAAGGCTGTTGAGCTTTTAATAAAGAAAACGGTACATTTAATTTCACAAAGAACAAAAACACAAATGAAGGGATTTATTTGGTTGGTTGGTTGGGCTGAGAAGAACATTTGTCCTGAAAGGGGGGATCAATTATGATGGTTTTAATTGTGTAGGTAGGTACCTAGTACCTATAGTAAGTATATATACTTGCAATTGTTTTGTTGCACGAAACTTACCTACTCACTAATTCAGAAAAATTGTAGAGCGTAGGTACTGAATTAAACTTGACTGCTTTTTGACAAGTGACATTTATGAAAAGTTTCCACGTAAAAAGTATTAACCTCATTTGTCTGAAATAAAGCTCGAAAATAGTGTAGTCATTGTATTGACCTGCAAAAATTAAGCTACAAAGATGATGACATTTTTCGGCTGTTATTGCTCCTAAAAATTACCTGGAACTTTTCGAATTGTCAAGTAATTAGAGCATACAGAATAACTGACTGTCAAAAAACTGGTGGTTCACGCATTGTACCATTGTAAAGCCATCAAAGCCGTTGAGAATCGAATTTGTCAAATTCCGCTGGGCAAACAAAGAATCATGTCTCAAGAAATCAACATTAGTGAGAATATCATCTCACATATAATTCAATGTGATTTGGTACTCGGAACTTACAAGGGACAAAGTAACCACCTGCAAACTAGATTGTAGCATTAATCCATGATAAACAGAAAACAAGGTATGCTTATTATGAACGCCATGTCGCCATTTTGGAAAACTGATGTCATCTCCGATGCTGACAATCGAGTTTTTTTCAGTTTCATTGATGTTGTTTTCAATTAAAAAAAATGTTTCCTCCAAATCCATAACAGATGTTCGGGCGAACTGCCCATGAGAAAGATGATTATGACGTCATAGAAAACATGCATGCATACCTTGTTTTTTGTTTATCATGGCCTAAATCAAAAACCATATTTCTCCAGTATACATATGTAAGTTGAAATTATTTATTGTTAATGATTGGAATGACGTTCTAGAAATCCTTTGTAGTGGATTTCTGGAACGTTCTGTTTCTTTTTAAATACATGTTATCAATTTCTACCGTAATTCCTTTACAACATGAAAATATGTTCTATACATGTTCGATGTTCGCAAAGGCATTCCAATCTTCAAATATAATTTTCGTAGCATACAACCGCTTTTATGCTGCATTGTTCTGCAAACTGCAACTCAAACAACGTTTATCATGAGCAAAAGACCAACGCTAGGAAATAAAACCTTGAAGTTCTTCAAAAACTGGCCATATTTAGTGTTTTACAAAAAGCAGAAATGTTCTTCACAGTAACAAAACTTGCTTTTATAGTGAGGGTCTTTGGAACAAAATCTGACATTTTCACTTTTTGTGTTTTTAATTTTGGTTTTTTGTATATGGCTTTCGATCATGTGGTTTCAATACTATCGATTGCCATGAAGATCAACTTAAAAAAAAAACAATAAAGACTACAGTGAAATTTCAATCCAAAAAGTCACTTTCTAGACAGATGGTGAGATTTTTCATTAATTCATTTAAGTGCTAAGGTAAAAAGTTTTTTTTTTACTTATAAGGTCGTACATATTTGATGCAGGATCCAAGCTCTTTTTTCCAGGAAACAGAAGAGACAACATTTTAGATAAGTTTTCAGAACTAAAAATAATGTTCCTGGATCAAAATTAAATTGCACTGAACTTTATTAATACATAGTACTAAACAACTTAAAGATTTCAGTGTATTTTGGAAACTATTATGGCTACGTTGTCAATTTAAGGCTCAATTTTTGCCAAATTAAGTACTCTTTAACGCGTAAATGCATAGTTGTAATTAAAAACTTAAATAAACTTGAAAAAATTGCGTATGTTCAGTCACGAAATTTTGTTGAAAAGCCTCAGATTCGGGTCCAGCGCCCCCAAAAACATAAATTATTAAAGAATCTTAAATGAACTTAGCCAACATTTGCTATGTATATTTAAGAAAAGAAATAGTTTATGAGATTAGAGGTCTGTTTTAGCCGGCTTTGAAAAAAGAAGAAGAGGTAACCAATTCGACAGTATGTTTTTTTTTAAATTTTTGTTACATAGCTCAGAACTTTTGGCTGGGTATTCTCCATTGGGTCCCATTTCAGTTTGGTTCATTTCTGACAACAGCATTCATTAGAAAACATCAAGGGTCTTAAATTTGAAGTCGGTTGTTACACATTCTTTTGAAAGGTATTATTCTACTACTTAGATGTGGAGGCAAATTCAAATTAAAAAAAATTGCATGACAGGGTCGCCCGTAACGTACGTTAAAAGTTCTTATATGTATATAGTTTTAAAAAATATGAAATCTTTAAAATTAAGTGTAAGAAAAAATAAAATCCATAACTTAAATGACATAAACTTAATTTTACATTGTTTTGAGCTCCAAACTAAGTACATAGGTATGCCATTTGATTTGTTTAAGAAAGATAAATTTTTAGAAAAAAAAAATTGAAATTCGTTGTACTCAGCCGTTTTTAAGAAAATTCAAAATTTCTTAAACCTTGATTAAAAAAAAAAGTTTGTATGCCGTTTTCAAGAAAATATTAATGCACATCTGAAACCAAAATTTCAAATACTTATAGTCTCCTTTTTTTCGAAAAATTGATTTTGCAAAAAAAACAAATTTGAATTTTTTTTTTAATCCAAAAATTATTTGTTTTTAATTGTTAATATGAAATAATTTTAAGGTTATTAACAAACTTTCATACACAAAATTTCATTAAAATCGGTTAAGTCGTTTGAGAGCAACTCAAAAGCAGTTCTATCGTAGGTATCGCTGTTAACATTTCTAAAAACATTTATTTCATTTAAAAAATACAGCCTAACGAACAAAAGTAAACACAAGTTTGTGTATCAAAATCATTGGAGCCGTTTTTGAGAAAATTCAAATTTTCCATATAAATTATATAGCAGGTAGGTTCCGTTAATTTTGGACCTAAAACGTAACCACCAAATTAAAAAAAAAAAAACGCTTCAGGAAATTAGGCTGCAGCTTATACACAGACAGACATTCTCTATCATCGTAATGTCATGTCTGAATTTTAAACTTGCCCTGTAGTACCTAAAAAAAAATAAAATTTTTGGCTGACATCTTTTTTTCAAAATTCTGATCTAGAATACAAATAAAAACATACAGCGTGGTCTTGTACTGAACTCCATTCGGTTTTAATATTTTTTTTCATGTTTCATCTAAAATCTTGAGGCAATTTTTTCTCCCATCTATACCAGAGGAAAAAAAGACCGCTACTCATATACATAAGTGCTATTCCTTAAATATTTTTAAAACCAACTATCAAAAAAAAAAAAATGATTTTTTTTACAAAAATCTATTTATTTAAAAAAAAAATATCAAAATTAAAAAACATTTTTTTTATAGAAATCGGAGTTTTTTTAACTGTTTCCGAAGTAATTTCTTCAGTTACTTCACAAAATTAATATTATTTTAAAGTAAACAAAGATTTTGGAAGGTTTGTGGAAGAAATCCAAAGCTTAAAACAATTTTACTAATTTTTTCGAACGATTTTTGTTTTCAAATTTTTTCAAAGACAAAAACTTTCAATTCTTAATGGTAAATTGATAACGAAAAAAAAAAAACAAAATCATGTCTTCTTTTATCATAATCCCATAATCCATGATTTATCTGTCTAAGCAATTCCTCAATGCTTTTGCACCAAATTTGGGAATTCATGTTTCTGTTGCTCAAAGATATTTTTTTTTTCTTATAAAATTTCATCTCCCTCATGGTCTTGGAAACACCAAATATGGAAACGCAATTTCTTTCACAAGTGAGTTATTATGTAGGTATACCATCATACTAACAACTAAGTTGTCATTTTTGCAATCTCCTTGCAACTAAAATATTTTTCAAATGTAATCTTAAGAAAGTGTTAAGAAAGACATTACCACATGCACTGCACATAGGCGTTATACCATTTATGCATAGACAGATAAACTTGAATAACATAAAATCTTTAAAAAAAACTGAACTAGCCAATAATAATTACTGATGAATTCATATTCCACTAGCTCTAATAACCACCCTCAAGACAGGTCATCAAAAACAAAAATGCTATCTACTGAAAAATCTATATATTTAAAGAAACTAGAATTTCAACAGCATCCTTTGTTTTATAATAAAACATGATGTCATATATTACCGATTGACTAACAAAAAAATAAGAAAAATAAAAATAAAATAACAATATTTATGTAAAATAGAACATAAAACTTATACTCCATAATGCCAATGAGGTAGAATTAAAAAGAAACAAACAAAAACAACAACAACAACAACAACAACAATCCCCTCCACATTTAACTTTGATAGAGACACAAAAATTAAACGGACCAAAAACAATGCCCTAGAGCTTCACACAACACTGCACAAAGATAGGTAGATAGATTTAACTACTGCAACTATAGATACAATAAAGAGGAAGAAGTTCTCACAAAAACTAAAAGAAAAAAACCCAAATGCAGATTCCAAGATGCCCCAAAACATTACAATGCATGCACGATGGGCAAACATCTCCAAATAAAAATATTTCCAACAAAAACAAACAAACACACAACAACAACAACAACAAAAAAACATATATGTATCTTTGTGAATGTTGAATAGAAAAAAAAGGCATGCACTTATGTACATATCTGAACCTTAGTTTTATGCCTTTTCGCAAAACAACAACAACAAAACTAAATACAAAAAACAGACCCATCTAGCAAAATATTAGCCAAAACAAAAAATGATATAACAAAAAATAGTGATAAATGGTTCTTAAGAAGGCCCTAATACAAGAAGATACCAACAAAAGAACTAAAAAAATAACAAAAAGATACAAAAGTATATTTTTAGAAGATGAAGTAAAATTATGCCATTCTTACTAGTTAGTGCCTAATGCGTATTTATGTTTTGTTAGAATTTTTCATTCAGATACATTCTGATGTGTGAGCTTTTTTGTATGTGAACACACTTTGCTCTGATCACGGTATTATGATGCAACAAGACACATCATATAGCCAGCCAACTGGGAAGACGATGCATTTCAGATACTCTGAATGACATTTATAACAATCATATAGATACTTTGCTTATGCGATTATTTGAAAGGTTAAACTTACCCACCAACTGCGGCAACTTTTATTATAAATTGTGTAAGCTTCCTTTAGATTTTGATGTTCTTTCTAAATCTTCTATCTTTCTTTTATAGATAATTTAAACATTCATTTAGCTGAAGAGAAGAAATGAAAACAAAAAAAATAAATTAAACTTTTAATTAACACTATATTCGAGAGTTTGATAATAATTTTACAAAAAAAAATATTAAAACTAAGACTAATTGGTCAAGACACACAACACACACTTTAACTTGTATAAACTTTTTAATAACAGCGAAAGGTCGGAGGTTAGAAACGGTTCGAAAGGGTTTTTCAAAAATCAGACATAAAATATCCTTTCACCCGTTGTGTTAACAAACAAAAAAAAAAAACACAATTACCGGAATGGATTGTTTTGTTTTTTTTTTTGGCCAAAATATTTAAAAAGTGTTTACCACAAAATCAGTTGAAGAAGAGAGATACGTCTTTTCACGATCGTTACCAACATTTGAATGTCTCCGTTGAGATCCAACCGAACAATCTTTAGTACTGTACCATCATCGTGGTCGTTGTTGTCGTGCCGACAAAATGAACCCTCCACATGGATGATGATGAGTGCTTCGGCAAACCAAAAGAAACAAGATAGACAGACAGACAGACAAATAAGACTGTCAAGACTGGTCTGGTTTGAAGATACCTTAAACTGTTGTTGTTGTTTAAATTATATTATAGTAAGTCAAGTATCTATAACCAGTGAAGAAGATCTCTTTCAACTGTGTGTGAGCTGCATGTGGATTGAATGAATTTCTTGTAAAAGAGCAGCCAACACCAGTACTGTGCTGTGATGGTTCAAAAAATGAATTTTTGTAGATTTAACGGGGGGTTACCATATAATTATTATTGGTATGGAAGAGTCTTCTTCTTCTTCATCTTCAAGGTACTCAAGTTTAGTTGTGTCTGCAAAGTGAGTGTCTTAAAGCTTTGCAGATTCAACTATATTAATGTTACCCCCAAACAAAGTGTGGTCATCTTCTTCTTCGTGTCTTCCTATAGTTCTATCAGCAGCCAGCAACATCATTCATTGATCACGTCATGAGTTATAAAATCCTTTCTCACTTTCATATTAGATGGGTCTTACTTGTGTGCCATCACACTTGCTCGGACGATCAGATGATTATAAATTTCTGTAAGTGGATGTTAATTTGGACAGGTATTTTTTATTTTTTTTCATACCTATGCGGGCTTTAAGCGAAAGAAGACGGTAGTTTTAGTGTGAAATGGTGATCTAAGATTTTCAGGAGAATAAAAGATGATGATGATTTTAAAAAGATATAATATGTGTGATTAGCGAGCTGTGGTAAGGTATAAGTTTTGTTGACATACCAGAGGGGATGCTGTTAGTCATGGAAATATGTATGCCGATGTCGATTAGAAAAACTTGTTTAATTTATTATATTTATTTAAGCTGAGTTTTGTTTTGGTTAAGATGTGTTTTTTTAGATTTGGTAGAGATTTTTTTTTATTTTAACTTTTAAACCTAACGCACTTACTTACGAGTTTTTAATACCTGTTTAAAAGGCTTCTAATAAAAATAAATGATAAAGAATCTTTTGGTTGTCCAAGTTTTGTTAAAGGTTTAAAAGGCAATGGGTATTACTTGCCACTTTACTAATAGAAACGCATAATTATTTTTTTGATTTTGAAAAGTATTCCATTTTTTTGTAAATTTAATAAGGTTATAATCCAGTTAAATGGTGTTTACCAGGAAAGTTTTGGGGTAGTTTTAATTTATTTCCTACTTAATGTTTTTGGGAGTGTTAAATCCGAATATTAAGGTTGCCACAAAATTTCGTGACGCAACATGGTCAAAAATGCAAAAAAAATGCAAAATTTTAAACGTTTTTGGAGTTCTTGGTAAATTTTACCATGAAGGATAAGTTTATAGTTACAATTTTGTACCTACTTAAAAGTTCAAGAAAACTTAATTTGACAAATTTTGAGCCCAAAACTGTTTATGTAGCCACAATAGTTTTTAAATTGCACCTTATCAAACTATATCAATTATTGAGACCTCAAAAACTATTGCACTAGAAATTCCTGGTTCAAATCCTATCGACACCAACTTTTTTTTGATAAAAATAACAACAACTAAACAGTATGTCAAAGCTATTCAAATCCAGAAATCTAACCATAACTTATAAACTGCTGCTGTACAGGACCATGGTCCTGCCAGTACTCATGAATGGATCCGAGACTTGGGTGGTAAGCAAAAGGCACTGTGACCTCTTAACCGCGTTCGAGAGAAAAGTCTTACACAGAATTGTTGGCCCTATATGTGAGGAAGGACGATTCCGGAGACGGTACAATCATGAGTTGTACGCAATCTACCTTGAAGCAGACATAGTGACAAAAATTAAGATCGGTAGACTCCGGTGGGCAGGGCACCTAGCTCGTATGAGCGAAGAGGAACCTGCTCGGAAAGTCTTTTGCGGTACATTCTATGGTAGACGGCAGCGTGGTAGACCATGCTTGCGCTGGAGAGATGGCGTAGACCAGGATGCCCGAAGTCTTGGGGTGCGCAACTGGATGGCGTCGGCTCGAGACCGGGATAGGTGGAGAGACTTGTTGAAAGTAGCCAGGACCGGACCCCGGTTGTCGAGCCGATGATGATGATGATGAAACAGAAAATTGTTTTTTTCCCAGACAACAATTTCTTAAAAATGATATGAGATTACTTCAAAATGAAGGAGTCGTGGTCCTTCTTTACGGATTCACTTTGATGTGCTTTTTCATTACATGTATAGACGGTCTATAGAATCGATCTATCGAATCAATTGGCTCCTGGAAGTAGATAAAAAAACACATACAACATACATACGACAAAAATCAATCTACAATACTTCTGAGAAAAAAAATTGATTGATAATAGTTGAATAAACTGCTCTTAACTCCTCTTGAAATTCTGTAATAAGCTTTTAAGTATTTATCCACGATCTATGTCAATTTTGCAGTATTGCTGCAACAAATTTGTATGAGGCATTCAAAAATGGATACGAAAAACCTCTGTAGTTTGAGAGTTCTCTTGTGCTACCCTTTTTATGCATTGGAAAAACTAGGGCTTCCTTGAATTCATGTGGTATATTTCCGACTTCAAGAATATTATTGTAAATTTCCGTAATTGTTTTGGTGAGTTCATTTGCGTCATACCTGAAGAACCTATATAGAAGGTTCTCTATCCGATCCAGCCGTTTTACCATCTTTGAGTCCATTGATCGCTTCGGATACTTCTTCCTTCATGATAACTTAGTTGATTCAAAAGTTCGACCTCATAAGCAGGTTGTGGAAATTGCATTATATTATCTTCCACATCAGATTAGTAGCATATAAGCTAAGGGAAATTATTGTTTGGTTTATAGCAATTAAACGAGAGTCGTAAGCAAAAAAGAAAATCATTTTACAAATAATGATGAGTAAATAAAAACCAAAGGAAACGGTTTATTGAAGGAACTAAAAGATATTTTAAGGACATTTCCTAAAGTTTCATATTGATTACACATAACTACGAGGTTTTTTTTCCATAAGGTTAAGTTGATTTTCTGTATACGGTTGGTATTCTGCCTTTGAAAATGAAAACTGTTTGCATCTATCAGCTTTTGTTTTTGAGAAACTGCATATTTTCAATTTTGTAGACAAATGCAAAAAAAAAAATAATTTAATTTTCGAAAGCAGCCAAAAATGATCTTGATTTAATGAATTTTTTGAATGAGGTAGGTCTCGTTTTAAACTCCAGCAGTAACCTGCCATCACATTGATGTCATATCTGCCCTTTTATCGTTTACTCGTAGTAGAAGTTTCCTTGTAAAATCGTTCATCTTGGTTATCAAGATGTCAAGACGTCAGATGAAAATTTAAATAATAAAGTTTAACGCTCATGTTACAAACTAAATTTTTTGGACATGAAAACATATGCCGTTGAGCCGGATAGTGTCACAACTCCAAAAATAAAATCTTTAAATACTGGATTACAATATTGAATTTAGTGCGTCGAGCACTCACATACGGTTCACAATGTTGGACAATGTACAAAAAGTATGAGAGTAAGTTAACGGCAGCTGAGATGAAGATGCTTCGTATGACAGTAGAAGTTACAAAGCTTGATAGAATTAGAAGTACGAAGATCCGAGGAAGTCTTCATGTTAAAAATACCATCTCCCAAAAAATTGAACAGGACCGACTCAGTTGGTGTTGCCATGTTCAAAGGAGAGATCCTGAACGTTCCAACAATAAGAAGAAAGAAGAAAGGTAGGTCTAAAACTCCTGGTTAACTCAAATGCAAAAACACCAGCATTCAGTTGGCCTCAGAAATGGAACAATACAAAACTGGGAGGTTTGCCGCCGATTTCTGAGGTCACACTGGTGGCGAACCCCATAGGTGGATCACTAGTGTGAAGCAAATACGTGGAACAGTTATTGTTGAAACAGATTAGCAATCAATTAAAATCTTTAAAGCTTAAAATATAAAATTAATGTTACTTAAAATCTAAATTGGAATTAAAAACTTAAAACTTAAAATCTAAACTTGAATTTATGTAAAATCTTCATTAGAATTTAAAACTTATTGTAAACTTAATTTTAAAACTTAATCTTAATTCGAATATAAAGAAAAAATATAAAGTTAAAAATGTGTTCAGAACTTTAAATGCTAAAAATCTTAACTGGTACTAAAATTATATTCATTTTTAAATTTACCGCCTTGAAATTCCATCTGCCATATTTAATTTTGAAAACAACTTGTACTAAACTAAACGAAACAGAAAACTAAAGAGAAATTAAAAAACTAAATCTGGCATTCAAGCACAGGCCATCATCCAAGTTAAATCGTTTTTTCTTTCTTTCTTCCGCTCCACCGTGTCGCTTAATTTCAATTTTTTTGAGTTGATTTTCTTTGAAGACTGTTCAGTGCGTAACAGCTTTAAAGGTAATAAAAAAGATACTTTTATCTGTGAAGACTTATTAATCAGAATACCATTCACGATTAAGGTTTTTGACAGAGCGGGTAAAAAAGGCTTTGCCGGACAGTTATGATCCCCTCGACATCGTAACAGCGTCGATAAAAAGGAAGAAGCAGAAGACCTAATTTTCTTAAATTTTCTTAAATATTTGATTTATTATTTTAAACTAGGAAAGCTTAGTAATAGCTTAGTAGCAAACATGGTTCTGAACCTTGCAAGCACAAAATTATTTTTTTTTTTGAGTTGTGACACTATCGACACTATGGCACTCAAAGTTTGATTATGTTGGAATAAGTCGGCTGAGAATTACAAGGTTCTAACCGCCATTTTTACGAAAAATTAGTTATGGGTATCGTTGGATTCATATTTTGATGGTATCCCTACGAAGCATAAAACGCAAAAAACCAAGGTTCTATCAGCTAAAATGCGGTTATTTTAAGAATAACAAGGTTCTATGTAGCAAAATTGGTAGATAGAACTTTGTAGTTCTCTTTTTGACCAATATAAAATTGCCCATGTTTGTGTTGACACAGAACCTTGTGTTCCTTAGTTTTGTACATAGAACCTTATAATTCTTTTCAGATTGCCCTAAAAACAACAAAGTTCTATTTTGATCATGATATTGCTAGTGCTTTGCTAAAGATTCTTAACCTTATTATGCAAGATTGTTCAAGAATTACGATAATTATACTTTGGAGTGATTCATGTGTTCCTCAAAACCGAAACTCATTGGTAACGTTTATATTAATTGATATTCTTAAGTATCACCCAGACATCCAGCACATACATTTCAAATTCTCTACTCCAGGACATTCTACAATTCAAGAGATAGATAATGCTGATAGCGACTCGCGACTTTTATCGAATTCTTTTGAAAGTGACATTCAAAAAACAAAATCTTACAATTTTGCAAATGCAAGTCATAGATTTTAAGAATGTTTCTGAGTGTTGTAAGGTTTTAAATTTTAAACTAATACTATTTTTGAAAGTAGTTTAACTTCAACTTACACAAAACCTTACTTAGGTGTTTTTTAAAACTTCCCACCTTGCAAAATATTTCGAAAGCGCTGATTAGAAATATTCAAAAACTTTAAGAACTAAGAATACCGTTGCCACTTAAAAATGAGCTTGCATCAAGAAAAATTAAATCATTTGAAGCAATGCTTAAATGCATGCCTGCAATTGATAAAATCCAATGATTGATTAAAATTTTTGTTTGTTTAATTAAATTACTATTTATTTTCCATTTATTATTATTTAAATGAAGGTACCTTGCATTCATCCAATCAATAATTAAAATTTTAGTTCGATTCTTTTTATTATTTATTCAATATATTTTCTTATTTACTTTAACGAACTATTAAATATATAAAGTGAATAAAGTGTACTAGTGCTACATGCATTTTAAATACTATCTAATATTTTTCTGTAATAAAAATGTAAAAATCATATTTTTGTATTATATTTACTTGGAAAATCATTTCAAATACTTTATTCTGCTGCTTTTGTACTCTGAATACTATAGTTTCTTTCAACGATTTAACTAGATATTAGAAATCTTCATATGCTTTAATATGAATTACAAGGTTCTATGCTGTACATAGAACCTTCACCGAAATTTGAACTACTTGTAATTGGCTTATAGAATTTTGTGCAAAAAATTCAAACTGCAATTAAAAGGAAATTCCTTAATATATTAACAAATAAATTGTATTTTAATAATTATACTCTGTCCAATAAAAATTGTCAGTACGGGTCTTATGGGAGAGCTTTTTTCTTACAAAAGGTGACGGTTAGTGGTTATATTCCCAAATCACCTACTGAAAAAATATACGCAACCACTGACTTACCCTTCAATTGCTGTTGTAATTTCGCTTTGACGATCGTACATCCCCCCATAACCTGCACCGTGCGCAGCCTAAGCCACACTGAGTATGTGACATAATAATTCTCTTTATTATCAGAGTTACCATTCCCACGTTAATGCAAATCATGGTGATTTTTTCTTTGAATTGTGCTTGAGAGATTTCAGAATGTGAGCTTTTTTAAAGCTTATTAGAACAAATATATCAATGGTATTGTCGCTTGCCTTTTTTATTGTATTCGTGGTTTAAATGTTCTTTTAATGTATGGAGACAATAAAACGCTTAAAAGCAGTTAAGAAGATTTTGGATGTTTTCTTTAAGGAAACAAGTTTCTTTGCGCTAATTTAAAATTAGGTGCGGTTTGAAAAGTGAAGTTGATTTAGTATTCTTCGAAATTAAATGAGTTTAAATGAAAATAATTATGAATTAAAAACAGGATAAAAAATAGTGTTTTTGTTCATACAAAAAAAAATCTCTTAATATTTTATAATCAGTGCCAAGAAAAACTTATGAATTTTGTTAAATTGGATTTTGATATCAACCCATTTTCAATTTTCAAATCTAAATCAATAGTTGGTAACTCTTTAAATATTTATCAGAGCTTTTTCGAAATCTATAATGTGCTGTAATATTTGCGCTCTCTTACAGCTTAATGAAATTTCACTGCAGTCAGAGTGAGAGGTAAACGTCCTATCTTCTCTGTACTGACTATTTTTGTTGGACAGAATATAGTTATTATCAATTTATCTATCGTTTTTTATCATTCAAACGTAAATCAGTAGTCATATAATACGAAATCTGAGCATCAAAAACTAAACGATCTATCGGCTGGTTAATTTTTACTTCAAGGAGTTGGATCATTTCAACATAATTTTTAACCCGAAAACATCCCGTTTTTGTTTTATATGAACCAAATCCTGATAGAAATAAACGGCTAGCAGATTTAAATTAACTGCATCGAAATACATATAAAGGAAAAATAAAAAAAAAAATTGGGAAATTTTAAAAAGTTCAATTTTATAGGTATGTGTTATGTGTGGGAATACGCAGGTACCCCTTAGCGTAATGTTTAGTGCAATGGACTAACAAGCTGGGAGGTCTGGGCTCAATTCCCATTTTCCTATACTTTTTTCAGGGGTATTTTTCCTTGCGTTGAATGGTTAGAATCGAAGACTTGTTAGGCTGATGCGTTGATGTCCGTACGCTCCACGTGTTCAGGCACTCTCAGCCGCTGTATTTTCAGCTTCTTTACGAGAGGTCAACGTCGCTGTACATAGAACCTTGTTCTCGTTGAAAGCATCTACTTTGTTTGGTCTTCATTAACAGGTCTTCATCAATCCACCAAGCCCAGGTCGCTTTGATCTAAGTCGCCTGGAATAACCAAGTAGTTCAACGGACTTTTGATAGATTGTACCAGAGGTATTGACTTGTGGTCTGCGTTCAACTGCTTCGAGAATGATGTTAAAAAGATGAAACGGTACAGTGGTGTTCCTATACCATAGCAGCAGGATTTATTCATTGCCATCTTGCTCAAGTGAACGACTTTGTCAGAGATATGCCGAGATTCGACAAAGCTCTGTATAAATCGTCTCTATTTACGCCATCATATGCGACCGATATTTTATCAGATTGTGAACATTTAATCAACAACAAGTGTTGATTTACCTGGCCATAAACCACACCGATTGAGTTAAATCCGATCGTTAACAAAAGGTTTTAAGCGATCACACAGTATAGCCGACAGGATTTTTTTTCCGGCGATTCAACAATTAAGGAGGATATTCCTTTGTAGTTGGGACATGTCAGACCAACTCTTTTTTTCTCTTCTATTACCTTTATGTAGCTAAAAAGTACAGCTAATTTTATCTTTGTTCCTTGGTAAACATAGGTACAATCAGTTTATTCACACCAGTTGACGGGTCATGGCCATTATATTAATTTCAATAAATTCCCAAGATTGAAATGAAGCAAATATACTGCAAAGGCCTTTAGGTTTCATTCAATGTAAGCTTGGCCTGTCATTAGTAGTATTATAATTCATTTTGTATTGGAATCTAATAGATTTCTTTTGTATTTTGGCTACATTGTTTGGCTATTGTTATGTTGATTATTTTTTTTTTTTATTTTATTATTTCACACCAAGATTGGTGGATGTCATTCTTTCAATATTTTTCTTTTCTTTTTAACCAAACCAACTTGTATGATTGTTTTCTTAAACAATGCATTGAATTCATTTTATAACTTGAATTTGATATTTTATCCTTATCTTTATTTATATAAAAAAAAAAACATAACCAATAGACTGGGAGTACACAGGAAAGTTTGGGTTTGTGTATTACCATAAAATCACTGGTACCTTAAGATAGAATCTATACATACTATAATCAAACATAAAATTTTGGCATACTGTATCTGGGGCGTTACTGAGCCTGAATTTAAAATGAAAAACCTTCCAAGATTCAAACATGGGAACAAATGAATATGTTTTTAAAAAATCGTCAGATTCAGAACATCATACGTTCTTACATTTTGAGCGAAAGCTATCTACAGTTGATAATTCTATCAATCAAAACGCTCCACTTCCTTCATCTATTTGTTGCTTCTACTGGTTCATCTTCACCTTTAGCGAAAAAACTCGATCACATAGCATACAATCTTTTCCAACCGCCAATCATATTGTTATGTTTTCGAGAAGTTTTCGTTAATCATGGAACTGATTTCAATCTTCGCGCTTTGATTGATTAAGAACAGAAATTTCTTTTTATCTAAACACTTTTAGGTAATTATCGATCTGTAAACTCAAGCTACTCGTAATAAAGCCCGAATGTATGATATAGGTTCTTATAATGTCAAAGAGTTTAAGATTCATGGTCAAGCCTTAGTTCTTAAAAGGCTGACATGTAATTTACCTGCGGTTGCCATGGAACTCAGTCAGATGCATTTAACTTCGATTTTTCTTTGGCAGATCCTTTTTTTAGGACCTTATGTAAATGCCAACATAGTTTCAATTTTTTTTTTAACTTTGTGACACAATACAACGATTTGTCAATAGATCAGAAACATCAAAACTTTTGGAAATTTGAGGAGTTACCTCAAGGTCATATGCTTACTTGCTCTAACCAACCGTGCGAGGACTAATGTATATCGCAACACAACTTTTCAAGATACATTGACCTTCTTTTTTAACATTTTTTTGGAGAATCCCATTTAGACGGGTTTCAAGCATAAATGGACCGATACTGCTACAATTTCACGTTCGATATTCGTACGAAGTTCATCAATCGTCGCTGGCTTGTTGGCATAGACAAAAGACTTGACGTAGTCCCACAGGAAATAGTCTAACAGCGTCAAATCGCACGACCGAGGCGGCCAAGCGACTCGACCATTTCGTGAGATAACACGTGCTCCAAACTTGTTTTCCAATAAATTGATTGTGACATTCGCTGTGTGGCTTTTGGCGCCGTCCTGTTGGAACCACATGTGCTCCAAGTCCATATCATCCAATTGGGGCCAAAAATATTCAGTTATCATTGAACGGTAGCGATCCCCATTCACAGTAACGTGCCGGTCTTGATCATCATGGAAGAAGCCCGGCCCAATGACGTTGCCAGAAAATTGCAAAATTCGACACAACGACCTCACAGAGATGCCCAACGCTTGAGAACGACGTGTGAAAGACACATTTGGGCTTTCTGCAACTGAAACCTCAGCGGCAGCAATATTCTCGACACTACGGGCACTGTCTCACTGGCACGGGAACATTTTGTACTGTGGCTGTTGATTCAATTTTTTCCACGACCATAAATTGGACGTAGCGCTCTTAACGTTGAGGCCACTGACTCCGAATTTCGGTAGTAAATTTTAATAATTTCTACTCGTTGTTGGCTCGTATATCTTTCCATCATGAATGGCAGATTTTATTGAAGAGAAATTTCAAAAGAGCGGCAAGAAATATGGCGTCGTTTGCTGTCCCTGTCGCTCTACTTTTGTAGCGTCCCTGTTGAAAAACCCTTTATATAAAAATTCTCAAACCGTATTTAAGAAAAAAGTTGGTATGACATGTTTAAGAAAATATTAATGGACGTCTTAAAGCAAAATTTCCAAAAAAAAATTATTTACCCGTTTTCGAAAAATCGATTTTGAAAAACAAAAAAATTGAAACTCTTTTTAAAAATCCAAAAATGTAGTAAAATAATTTTATAAATAGTTCAAACATTTGTATAAAAATTGTCATCGAAATCCGTTGAGTCGTCTAGTAGAAAATCAGAAAGAAGAAAAAAGGTACTCTTATTGATGAATCAAAAAATATTTCTTTTATTTCAAAAGTTCGATGTATATAGTTGTAGCATATGGCAGGTACCATTAATTTTGGTTTTAAAAACAAAATTTTAATTTTCCCTTTTGAGACTTATCCAAAACGCTTAACTACCAAGTTTGAAGAAAATCGGTAGACAGACAGAGAGACAGACAGAATTGCCAGTCCCACTTTTTTCGCATTCTCTATCATCGTAGTGTAATGTTTTATTGTTATCTTGAGTTTAATTTTTCTGGCACTCATGATTTTTCCTAGGCACTAGAGATTTAAAATCGAACTTATCACTGCACTTCAATCTGTAGATTTAGTTTACGAAAATGGACCTAATCACGCAGAGTTGTTGAATCATCTTCCAAGCGATAATAAAGGTTTTTTTTTTTAAATTGGATGATGGATATTCCACAAAAAACCTTGATATTCTTCCGACACTTTTTTTTAGATCTTTTAATGATTTCTATCACAAAACGATCGGTCTATCAACTGTCAACAATTGGTAAGCTTTATAATCCTGCTTGCTGCAATCGTTACAACTGCAAAAATTTTAATGCAACAAATTTGGAAGCACAAAACATAATGGGATGGAAATCTTGCATGTCTTTCCGAACAAGGTTGGAAATCTTTTTTGGAGTTTGAATAAGTTTGATTACTTAAACGTCACCAAGTTCATGGAAAACTTACATATATCACTAACAGGACCTCATAAATGTTGTTAAATGTTCCTGGAATCAAATGGAATAATGTTTTCTCTTCTTGAAATCCCACCAATTTTGACATCAAAGTTATTACTAAAAAACTTCTGTTTTTGAACGAAGACTTATTTATGATTTTTGTTGTTTTTAAACCAGCTCATGCTAACTTTCATTGAATCTGCTTGCGAAATATTTTCTTTTGTTTTTCAAAATAATTACGTATACGCCAGAGTATCTACTGTTTAAGATCTTTGACCAAAGGAAAATCCAAATTGGCCGACCTCCTCATGCTGATTTAATCGGTCAACTTGTTTGCCTCCTGTGTCACCCGCATATCCATAAATATACATGGCTACCTATAACAGAATCTATTCCATTTGATGGATACATCAAAAAAAGTCGCCGTCTTAAATCGAGACTTCATAATAAATCACATCGAAATCAACTGCGCGCGTTTGCTTTTCTAAAGATAGCACAATGAAATTTAACCAAAAAAAAAAAGACGAAAAACAAAAATTAATAAATCGTGATCGTTATTGAAGCTGCCACCACAACGAGTTACATTACATGCATTTATTATGGCTTCCTCTTCTTGCAGCATTCTGGTGTGCTACCATGGCAATTAGGGCCACCACAATAAACTACTGCACACCATATTCAAAGGCAATGGAACAATTTAAGTGCAGTTTCTAACAGAGTTGACCCATCGCAAGACCCCTTATTCTTCTCGAAATTAATCTTCGACAAAGCATTGTGCAGCTACATAATCCAAGACCAAGAGACTGTCTGTTCGTTCATGTCCAGCCCTTTAACCATATTCCACCTCCGCTTTTGAGTATGCTTTTGTTTTTCTACTCTGATTGATTTTATTATTGTTTTGGACCATTCGATCGAAAAATCCAAGATCCAACAATAAAACCGTTATGAATGAAAATAAACTATAAAAAGGCTACTCATTATTTGGTTATACTAATAAAGACGATTTTATTCAATGTTTTTTTTTCGTATAATTGGACAAAAACAAAAACAATGAAAATAAAACTTGAGATCAAAACAAAAGTACCGAAACTGCAACTGCAACAAAATAATAAGCTAGAATGACATTTTTCTATTCGATTTACAAATATAAGTGTACTCACATTATGTTAAATTTATAAGCTTTTGAATGCATTCAGTTCAAATTTTTGGAATTTACTGATGATAAGATGAGCTACAATTTCAACAGACACGACAATATAGATATTAAGTTAGTCATCCTTTTTCGAGAGTTCTTCCACCATTTTTGCACTGATTTGTTTTAATTGCTTACGAGTTGGAACATTTTGACTTAGTTTCCGTTCTTGAGTTTCATCTACTTCTGGATCATCTGAAAAGAATTTTTAAAATTTAAAATAATGTAACCTATTCACTAATGTCCTAATTATTTAAATTTCAGGTAGACAAAAAATTACCAAAGGACCATAAAATATTTATTATACAGGTCGTAAACATTGGATTATCCTGAAACGGCAAACTGTTGTCAAAAAATGACTTTTCTCGTGCTGTTAGTAAATTAATTTAAAGAAAATTATTTTACAGGGTGTTTCGGAATCATTAATGGAAGACAGATTTTCTGGACAAAGGAAATTAACAGAAAAACAATTAAAGCTCAACTTTTAAAAAAAATCTCCTTAGTCTTGCAAGCTTTGTTAAAAACAAAAACTATGACCACCTAAGTGTTCAAAGGGTGTTCCTATTTCTGAAATGTTTTTATTTAATACTAAAATTGAATATTTTTGTTTTTTGCATTTATTGGTCTAAAATAATATTTTATACATTTTTTCCAGTGATATATTAATCTGTATAATGTGCAACAGTAAAGGGAAATAGAAAACAGACCAAAAATTTAAAAAAAAAATCGAAAAGTATACAAAACATTACATTTTTAAAATAAAAATAATTACATACATAAATCATCTTCGTAAACAATAATTTTTTTTTTTAATTGTATTAACAAATGATTCAAAACCGTCCAAATAAATTAAAAAAACGGAACCTTGGATTTTCGTCACCAATGCAATAATGGACTGATTTTCGTAAAAAAGTATTGGCCAAAAGATAAACCAACAAAATAAAACAAAAAATTTTTTTTATTTTTTTGGTTTGTTTTGAATCTTTTCAATACTTTTTTTGTTGAAGCGAATAAAAAAAATATCGCCCTTAGAATTTTTACAGACAAAGCTATTGCACTTTAGTTTTACGGCTTCGGTGGCTGTTCAAACTTCAGCGGACAGTTTTTTTTACAAAGTTCAGGATCCTAATATTTTGAGAATAAAAATAGGATTATAGTTATTGTAATACAAATGGCCCTTTTTACAAGCTCAATTGCATAAATATAATTTAAAAACAATGTTTTTAAATTTTAACGCCGAAACTCTGAAACTTTTCAAAAAACAAATATTTTTCCATCGATTTTTAAAATAATCAAACCTGAAATCCTTCGACCGATTTGAAAATTTCGCTCGGCTTTTTAAACTTGCAATATTTCCTAATTCAATTATATAACTTAGTTAAGGATTTTAAGCACAGATGAAAATAAAATTTTGCAAACACTTATGCTGCAGCAAAACTCTAGTATAAGTGAAGAAGAAGAAGGTGCAATACTACGCAAAATGCATCTATTGGACGTTGGGCAAGACCGAAGCGTCACTTTCGTGCCAACACTAGCTGTTCTTTGTAACCTTTTAAACTTATTGATATGATTTGATTTGCTGGGTGCGGACCACTATACTATCGAACCAAAAGTAAAGGATTTGTCATACTACTGCTGTGTATTTTTGTACGTCCAGAAAATCAATTTCGATTGAATACCCCACTTTTCACCAATTACCTTACAAAAAAACAATTGGCGTAATGTTAAGTGTGATGGGCTATCCCAGATGTCTGATTGCCGGATGTCTGAGTTCGATTCCCATCCTATGCTACCTTGACTTTTCTCAATAGTTCTGATTGTCCAGAAAAATGAGTCTCAGCCCAGTAAGCAGTTCGGAAGCGACAAAAAATTGTACGTCCCCTCCATTCCTTTAAACCACAACCACGCAGGAAATGGGAAATGTCTTTCACTAGGCATTGGTTCTTCGTTAGCTAGTCGTGTCACAATATTTATTTTTATTTTGCTACAGTCCTAGAAGACCTTATATAAAACCCCCGCCTTTCCCTAATTTTCAGTTTCCATTTCCAGTTGGAATCGAAAATGAAGCCAAGAAATTTTGTACTGAGAAAGAAAGTTACAGCTCGTGGCCCAGTTACTAACTTTCCAAAAAGCTGCTTCCGTAGTTTCACTGATCAATGAAACCAATAATACCGCTTATGCAAACTCTCTCTCTCTAACTTAATAAGCGCTTTAGTCATGACTCAGAGCCATAGTAAAGATGATAGAACACCACCCTATGGTGTTCCTCTACATTGACAAATTTGTTCTTGGTTTGTTCTTTGTTCGTTTATATTTGAATTTTGTGAGTGATATTTTTTTTATATTGGAATATATTTGGTTTGGAACAATTCATATTGGATTTATTACCTAAGATACCTACTCCTAATAACTAGTTGCAGTAAAATTGTTTTGAACAAATTCATTAAGTCTAGGTGAATTTACTTGTTCTGATGTCAATGTAATAAAAAAAATATACACTAACCTGACTCTTTTTCCGACCAATTATCTTCAACATCAAGACTATTAAGAAACGATTCATGATATTCTTTTTCCAAAGCAATTCCTTCTTCTTTACTTAATTGTTCTTTGTAGACTGCCATAATGGCAGTAACTCTTCTTTTGAAATTTTGTAAAAGAGAATCAACTAAATAATATACAAATTTTAAATTTATATTAAGAATAAATTAATAACATTTATCTATTTCATACTTTTTTCTTCATAACCATCAGGGGGATAAGCTTTCATGGTTAGATTTTCAAACTTCAATAGTGGTAGTTTTAAGTGTGACGTTGGAAACTGTATTTTAACGGCCTTGTTTGAACGTAGTACATGTCTTAAGATTTCATTATAATTCCACAAAACATACCTGGAAATATAAAAATTAAGATTACAGACTCAGTCTCATGTGCGCGGTGCTTTAAATAAGAGAAATCAAGAGATATGCCAATGCCATCAGATGCGGTTTTATTACAAAATGAGTTATTTGGTGTGCTCTGGTTTTCTAAAACTGCTGACCAATAGAATACGTTGCGTCCATTGCATTTTATCTTTATCCCAAACACACAAATCGGCTGACGTTTGACACTTTTCACGAACTTGCTCTACCTCAAAAGTAGGAGCAAAAAATGATGCCCTAAACTGTTTTAAAAAACTTCATGGAACACAAAGTGTTCCAAAAAATGGCGTATCAAACTCAATTAAACAAAATCTGCACATATAAACAGAAGTTGTAAGAAAACGAAACAAATACAACATTGCATCACATAATCAGCGACTGCACAGTAGTATGAACTCTAAAATGGAGTCCGTATTAAATACGAGAAGCAATGTTTGGGGACTAAGAAGAACCAAATGCGACATGAGCTAATGGTCTAAAAACCACGGAAAGTATTACAAGTCTAAAAGTGATTAAAACATTGAGAAAGAAAAATCAGTTGTCGATCTTTCATAGATTGCTTTTCAGATTTCGAGGAGGTTTTACTGAGGTAAGAGTCCCAGGCTACTTGGTGTCGATTACTGCCAAGTGTCTCAATTGCTTTCAGGAGAGATTTGAGAAAAGCCGCGTAAGTTGTCTCAGACTCGAGAATGTACTAACTAAACTCCCTATTTACACCTCCCCGTGGTAGAGAACGGGACATATGCTAACGTGAAAGGTGCCCGAACGGCTGCCGAAATAAAGAAAATAAGCTAGCATTGCTGGTTGGAGCACGATTCTCGTCCTGGGATTTGAAAAATGTTCCCTAAACGCAGATGAACTACGGTCATTGGCATGAAAGTCTGGTGGCGGAGAAGCCTATATTGAAAAGCCAACGGTAGTAGCAAGTAGCGTCTGTTTGTAAACAGATGTGGGCACATACAGAGGTTGACACAATGGTGGCCACAAAGAGAGGTGGACACAAAGGTTTCTTGAGATCTCAGAGATTTGGCCGGAGTTGAAAAACGAAATCAAATTTTTTTCAGTTCAGTTTTGGACAAGCAATCCTGATAAGGTTTCTGAGATTATCAAAACCTTGAACTGGCTCTGGGTACACTCAGAAAAAAATCATTGTTATTCCAAGAACTTTCCATTGTTGTAAGATTTTGAAAAAACAAAAATTTCTTGAAGAAAATCAAAAGTGTCAGTTTAACAATCAAAAAATTCTTTCAAGAATGACATTGTTGGCCCAACAACTCGTTATTGAAAAAGCAATAGCTGTGTTTAATGATTCTGTTCTGTACTGTTCGGAACAGAGAAGTAGTACAATGTTCCGGTGTTTAATGAGAAAATTTCTGTTCCGAGCCGAGCTATTTCGTGTTTAATGAGTCTGTCTGGAAAGTTGTTGGTCCAAAGTATAAAATTCTTAACTTTACAATTTTGTTTTCGAAGTAATCTGTGGTGCTAATATGTATCTCGTTTTCGAATTTCAAATGTACACATGGTTTTTATTTTTTCTCACTAAATAAGAATTCCCCTAAGAAGCTCGACTTGGTTGATGCTTTATGCCATATTGTTTTGTTCGTGTTATAAAGAAAATCGAGTTATAAAAGTCAACAAAAATGTACTTATGAGATTTGAACATGATTTTGTTGAAGCTATAAAATCGAATTATCGAAGTTAAAGTTATAGAAGTTTGACAGTAGGTATTTGGCAAAAGTTTTGAAAAATAATGAGATTAATTGTCTAGTATACTTTACCGATACCTATGTAACAGATCAACAATAAAGACACAATCCTACCTTATCAATAGAAAAATTTGTCCCCGGTCTTTAAGGTATGCAACGGCTTCTTGTTCAATAATCTTTTCTTGTTTAATTTGATCCTTAAGATTTTTAATTTTTTCCATTCGTCTGATTAAACAAAAAAAAAATAATAATGAAAATGCATCTTAAGACAATTTATTAAAAAAAAAACTCTTACGCCAATTCCTCATTTGTTAAATTATGCTCTAAAATTCCTCTCATTACATCAGCTCGTTCAAGCTTTTTCTCTGTTAATTGATGCACAACCACATCTCCATCCAGGACCTTATGCAATCTTTGATTATCATCAATTTGTTTCTTAATTCTAGCAAAAAAAAAAAACAAAAATAAAAACAAATGCTTGTCATTTGAATCACCCATTTTCCATATTCTCTCACCTTGGATGGACTTCTGTGGCCTTGGAACACAATGTGGCAAATTTCACCCGTTTAATTGTTGTCTCAATCGACTCTAGTTCCCACTTAAGTTCCATCATACTTGGAGTCTCTCTAACATATCGTTTGAAATAATTTATGGTTCCCTTCATAACAAAAAAAAAAAAAAAAGAAAACAAAAAAAATTAGAAAAATGGGAAAGGTTGTTAAATTTCTTGAAAAGATAATTATAGAGCACTTAAGCTTGGAATATGGATATTTTCCATACCTCTCCTTTGGCCTGCAACTTTCGCAAATCAGCCTGACGTTGCTGAGCTCGTTTCGTGTTATTCTGTACCCATTGCAATTTCGATGAAATATTCCGACGTGCTTTGTCCTCTAGTTTCTACAGAATTCGAAAAAACAACAACAAATCCACATCATTATATTTATTATTTCATAAGCCAACAATAATTAAAATGCAAAGCTTTATTCCGCGAGGTGGGTATAAGCGTTCTCTCACCCGATGCTGCTCAGTGATCTCTTCCAATTTCGTAATTGCCGGCAGTCCGAGCTCGATGATGTAATTTGTAAATTGCATCTGATTGTCGATATCTTTTTGAAGTGACCTCAAGATTGGCTCGTAATATATTTCATCGGTTATTAGAAGCTTGATGGTCCTTTTGTAGGCGTCATTTAGGGTTTTTATAGCATTCAAGCGAACGTTAGAGCATTCGATTTTATTGCGAATTTGCTTTGACTGGATTTCTTCGTCGAGAACAAATTCGTTTTGATATTTAATTCGGTTCTCTAGGGTGGACTTTTCAATCTTAAAAAAGTCAAATAAATTAAAAGAGTTTGCAGTTTATGTAAACAAGTTTTTGGGTTAAGGTAACAAACAAAATATTCGGAGTTGTTAAAACTGCAGTCTTTTTGGTACTGCAGTTAATTGACTAAAAAGACTAAATATCTCAATTCTTTTAACTTTCAAAAGTACCTACTTAGAATGTAAAACTACAGTCAGTAGTTAGTACTAAAAAAACTAACTGAAAGCAGTAAAATGAGCTCTGAAAGTAACTCCATGTTAAAAGAACACACAAAACAGTAAATACAGTACAAAAAAATTTCGACTGACTAAAAGACTAAAACCAGTGAAAAAGTACTGCAGTTAATTACCTTTTAGTCAATTAACTGCTTTCATTAAAGTACAGTCACTATTTTAGTCCTGACTGCAAACTGCTTATTTGCAGTTAAAGTAGTAAGTAACAGTACTAACATACAGCTAAAATTAAAGTTTATTAACTGCGACTGCATTACCAAGCATTACCAATTGACTGCAGTCATTTACAGCTCTGGTAATTATATTTGTTTACGAAAAATCTGTTCACGCTCAGAAAAGAGGTTTGCCTATATTTAATAGTGCAAATACCGCTGAAGAGGGACCTACCCTCATCGAGTTCCATGAAGCATTCACGAGGGGTCTGTAGAGGTGGCAATTTTTTTTTAATACACAATACATATGGAAATCATAAAAAGCACCTGTTGACATGTTTTGAAAGAAATCGGTTGAGCCAGTAATAGCCCGGGAAAAATGTACATTTACCTTTATTTTGGTAAGTAAGGAACACATACACAAAAGTCCATTGAAAGATCATGTGCGCGTCAAAAGTTATTCAGGGTCAAATGTCAAAAATATTGTTTTTTTTTCACATATACGAGAACATAACTATTTTTAACGGTAGAACCTATCGAAGAGTATTTCAGTTTCAGGCAAAACTTGTAGATCATACGATTTTCTGCAAATAAGCGTTTTTAAAGGCCTTTAGTCCATACAAAAATAATAAAATATATTTGTTAGTCATTGAAAAATTCAGCTTTTGGAATATGTATTATAATATATTGCAAAATAAAAAAAAATATCCAAAAAAATATTTTATATTTTTTTTTTCTTTTCTGAAAAATTAAATACACAATATTTTTCGAAATCATAAGAAGAATCTGAATTTGAACAAAATCGGTTGAGCCAGTAAAGATATAATAGGAGATAACAATAAATTATGGCGATTTGCGCAAAAAGCGTGTTCATCATATTTTCGTTATTCGATTTTTTGGAGAAAAATACAAAATGCAGTATTGTTACAATCACTCATAACATACCAAGTTTAATCAAAATCGTTAAAGTCGTTTTCGAGAAAAAGCCAATAACTCAAAACCGTTATATGTTAGAGATATGAACATTGCAATTCACAATAATTTTATAATTTACGCTGAAAAACTTACAATGTAGGTGGATTTTTTGTCTATATTAATTAATTGATTCCAACTAATAAAATAATATTTAATTTTTTAAAAATAAGTTGACCATATTTAAAATGGCAATACATAAATTCAATCAAAAAGTTTCATCTTAAAATCAATTATGTGTGGGGTAAGTCGTTACAACTTCTTAAATCAATTCAACCTAAAAACGAATTTGATTTCTTCTATAATCATACATTTTTAGAAAAAAAAATTTGAAAATCGTTAGAGCCGTTTTTTTTTTTTTAAACATTTTTTCTATATAAAATTTTGCAAGGACTTTTATAAAAAAAAATTGGTACACCATTTTAAAGATTATTTTTCTACACCGAAAAACTAAATTTTGAAAAAAAAAAATATTGAGTAGTTTTCGAAAAAATCATTTTTCAAAAAAAAAATTTTAATTTTTTTTCAAAAATCCAAAATAATAATTTTCGATTTTTTTTTTACTAAACATTATTACGGCAACTGTAAAGCTTCTATGGTTGAAATAGATTGATTTATAAAGGAGATAATCAGAATTTAAAAAAAAACGGTTCTGGGGCAGGTACCGTTAATAACGGTTTTTGAAAAAAAATGGTATATGGAAGGTACCGTTATTTTTGGTCAAAAAAAAAATTAAAAAACGTCTGGAGATAGTCTCAAAAAAACGCCACATACCGTTTAGGCTGTGGCTTCTGATACATACAGACAGACAGACAGACAGACAGAATTGTCGGACCCACTTTTTTTCTCATTCTCTATCATCGTAATGGCATGTTTGATTGGTACCTACCCATATCGCAAGTAAGAAGTTGAGATAACAATCAAACATGACATTACGATGATAGAGAATGAGAAAAAAGTGGGTCCGACAGTTCTGTGTGTCGGTCTGTCTGTCTTTTTGTCTGTCTGTCTTTCTTTATAGCCTAAACGGATGGGTCTATTTACTTAAAAAACTTGGTTTGTGGCGTTTTTTAGAGACTATCCCCAGACGTTTTTTGAATTATTTTTTTTTTTTTGCCAAAAACAACGGTAAAACGGAAAACCATTTTTCTCAAAAATGGTTCCTACGATTTTTATTAAGAAAACCATGGTCATTTTTTTGGATAAGGTAAAATGAAAACTATTTTTTTCAAAAACCAGTATTAACGGTACCTGACATAGAACCGTCATTTTTAAATTCTGATTTTCTCCTTCATGACTCAATCAATTTCAACCATTTTGTTTAACATGAAAGCTTTTAAGTTGCCGTAATAATATTTAGTAAGAAAAATTTCGAAAATTATTTTTTTTTGATTTTTTTTTTTTGAAAAATCATTTTTTCGAAAAGTACTCATTATTTTTTTTTTTTTAATTTAGGTCTTAGATGTTGTTAAAAAATATATTTAAAATGGCGTACCAATTTTTTTGTATATGTATCATTGTAGGTATATAAAAAATAGTTTTCTTTAAAAAAACGGCTCTAACGATTTTCAATTTTTTTTCTAAAAGTGTATCATTATAGAGGAAATCAAATTGCATACTTCGTTTTAGGTTAAATTCATTTAAGAAGCTTTTTTATGCTTTTTTAATTTTTTTTCTAAAACTGCATTTACAAATTTTTAATTAAAAAGGCTTAGCATATAAGGTAACTTTATCTATAAGAGCAAGTAAGTGCGATCTAGTCGCGCAATTTATTTCTTTATAAATTTGAACCAAATCTATTAGTCCAGTAACCTTGTCGTTTCGTAGGAAGTAGACCTTGCGTCAAATCCGGTAGTTCTGATTTTTTGCTAAGTTATTGATGATGTAAAGCCGATGTTAAATCCAATTTTTCGACATCGAGCGCCGAACGTAACATTGGTAAAAATGTTTGCGCTTTTTTACAGTAAATAGCATTTTTAGCTATGAAAGGTTAGTTTTTGACTATAAAATATGTTCAACGGTTTCACTTTTCTTTTCTTTAATTCGAGCCTAACACTATTTTTGTAGATTCAACAGTTTCCAAGATACATATATCTTTTCAAAATATAACAATAAAAAATGTATAGCAAAAAGAAGTAGAAATTAAAAGTATATTACCAGATTCTGAATGTTACACATAATATTAATCATACGATTAGAACGTGTTAATTAGGTCAAATAAAAAAATGCGAGGGGAGGGGTGTCTATATCCCTTGGTTCAATTTGCAAGGTGCAATTTTCTAAAAAAAAATTACTTCATATGCTAAAACAACTATTCAAAGTCAACAGTAGTTGTATTGTAGTTAAGCCTTAAGCCGTAGCGAAAAAAAATACAAAAATGGTTTAAGATTCCAAAAACTAAGTTTGGTGACATACATAGCATTGAAATTTTTTCAAAGTAAAATAGTGAGTAAACTATACGTTTGAAAATTTTCACTTATTCAAAAAGTGGCTGTTTTAGTTAAACTTTAACCTTCAAAATTTGATAGGTCAAAGCATAAAATTCTTGACGTTATGTAAAAATATTTTTTCTGAATGTGTTTTAAGGTGACACCCACTCCATACAAAAAAGAAAAACGGTTCTATGGGAGGAAACTATTTTTGAGCTTTAGTTACTCGACTATAAATAAACCAAAGCTTATAAGTTTTTTAGAGTATTCGTTTTTTTTCCCAGACTGTATTTTGCCTCCAGTTAGACTTAGCAAAACTATTTGCATACAAAAGAGTTGTGCAGTTTTATGCCTTAAATTTTTTATATAAAAAAAAATTAACCACTATCAACTTATTGGGTGAAATGCACTATTTTGGATCGAGCGACGCACGCACCCTTGAGGTCGAAAAATCTCACTTTTTATTAAGGTAAAACGGCAAAATATAAATGAAATTAGATTTGCATGACCTATTTGTATAACAAAATCCCCAATTAACTTTAGGGTAAAAACAAACATTAGTAATTCAAGAGATAAAATAAAAACTTGTTATTATAGCAATCTAAATCAAATTAAAAAAAAAAAAAACACAAACGAAATTAGAAAAAAAAACTTACCAATTTTTCTTCATAAGCAACAGTAAGCTGATTCAATCTATTTCTCAATCGGTCTCTTTCCTTCCTCAAAACAAAAGTTTTCTGATTGATATTATCCTCAACCAAATGAATAGGCATCGAATTATACAAACGTTGCATGTCCTTGTAGTTCAATAAGTAATTTCGAATCTTTTTCGAATTGGTCGTATGCAAGGCCATTTGCAATTTAACTCTGCCGTCACGGCATTGTTGTCTTAAGTTTTTGTTTTCTCGAATATATTGTTTTTTAAATGCAGCATTTTCATGTCTTTTGTATTGGTAGTGCTTTTCTGTTGTTTGATGGAAAAAAAAAAACAATCAAAAAATAGCTGCCTTATGATATGTAGTAGAGTCAAACTAGAGTCGTTTAACATTGCAGAGGTAAAGTCATTCTTTTTTCATGGATCGATAGGGTTTCATTTAAAATCCTTTGCACCACGTCACATCTCTTCTTACCAAAGTTATGCAAGAAAATACATTTTTTTATAATTTATTTTATTTGTTTTTTTTTTAGAATATTTCAGTTTTATTATGCCAAAAAGTAAACAAATAATAAATAATTTTTTCTTTCATTAAAGTAAAATTTGTTTTGATTCATATGCATCCGTACGAAAATATTGAATTGCTTACTTACTTAAAGTGGCGCTTACAATCCAGGAAGGAGTACGGCCTCAACCGACATGCATCTATAGCCAGCTCTGTCCTTAGCTAGCTGCTTCCAATTACGCACGCTAAGTTGGTTAAGGTCGTTCTCCACTTGTGTGCGCCACCGGTTACGCTGCTTCCCTCTGCTGTGTACACCATCAGGGTTGTATTCGAAGACTTGTCGGGCTGGTGCGTTGATGTCCATACGCTCTACGTGTTCCAGTCATCTCAGACGCTGAATTTTGAGCTTCTTGACCAGGTCAACGTCGCTGTACAGCCCGTACAGCTCGTCGTTGAATCTTCTTCTCCATACTCCTTCGATACACACAGGACCAAAAATCAATCGAAGAATGTTTCTCCCAAAGCAACAAAGCAAATTTTCATCCGAATCTTTTAATGCCCATGCTTCTGTTCGATTCAGCAAAACCGGGGTGATTAAGGTCTTGTATAGCGTTTCCTTGGTTCTATGAGAAAGGGTTTTACTACTCAAATGCCTCCTCAGCCCAAAGAAACAGCGAATGGCAAGAGTCATTCTCCGTTTGATCTCTTCACTGATGTCGTTGTTTGAGTTTATAGTGAATCCCAGGTAGATAAAGTCCTTGACTGCTTCGAAGTTATAACTATCCATCGTGATGTTTTGGCCGAGCTGTCGATGTTTAGACTTAGTTTTGTCTTCATTAACAGCCAATCCCATTTTTGCCGCCTCCGAATCAATACTGGCAAATGAACCAATCACAGCAATGTCATCTGCATATGCAAGTAGTTGAACGGACTTTTGATAAATTGTACCAGTGGTGTTGACTTGTGATCTGCGTATAACTGCTTCAAGAACGATGTTAAATAGGTTGCATGATAAAGCGTCGCCTTGTTTAAGACCTTTCTCAACATCAAAAGGTTCAGAGGTGATTGTCATCCTGCACAAGCGAACGAGTTTGGCAGGGATGCCGAGATATGACATGGCTCTGTATAACTCGTCTCTATTCACGCTATCATACACGACTTAAAAATCTATGAAGACGTGGTGTTATTCAAAATAAAATGGTCTAAATGTCAATTTTTGTGCCGTTCAATTGAATATTTAGGGTTCGATATTTCAAATGGCTCAGTTGCACCTTCGAACCATAAAACAAGTGCCATAAAACGCTATCCCGAACCAAATTCCGTGGAAACCATCCAAAGCTTCCTTGGCCTTACCGGATACTTCCGGAATTTTACCTAGAATCGCTGGATGGGCGTTAGCCTTGCAAGACTACGACTATTCTATAGAACACCGATTTGGAATCCGCATGAAACATGTCGACGCATTAAGTCGATATCCAATGTGCATGGCGATTAATAGTGAATTTCTTCACCGATTGAATATAGTTCAAGAAAAAGATGACCATATAAAAGCCATAAAACAGATTTTGCTAACACAACCTTACGAGAACTTCTTGGTCGAGCACGATCTTCTCTACAAAGATGATGAAAAAGGGAACAAGTTACTCTACGTTCCAAACAATATGTCGAGAGAAATTATACTACAAGTTCATGAAGAAGGCCATTTTGGTACGAAAAAGCTTGAAGAGCTCTTAAGTAGGGGATTATTTCATCCCAAAAAGAATGAGCTGCATTCGTTGCATTTTAAGTGAAAGAAAAGCTGGGAAACAAGAAGGCTTCCTAAACCCGATTCCCAAGAATGACTTACCATTGGATACCTATCACGTCGACCACTTAGGACCATTGTCACCCACGAATAAAAAATACTGCTATATTTTCTGTGTTGTGGACGCTTTTTCGAAATTTGTCTGGATTTATCCGTGCAAGTCTACTTCAGCATCAGAAGTTATCTCAAAGCTTGAGATCCAGAAGGGAGTTTTTGGAAACCCATCAAGAATCATATCTGACCGTGGATCAGCCTTCACATGGAACAGCTTTAAGGAATATTGCGAGGAAGAAGGTATCAAACACCTTCTTATAACAACTGGTGTCCCTCGTGCTAATGGGCAAATAGAACGCATCAATCGGATTATAATTTCAGTTCTAACCAAACTATCTAATGATGACCCAAGCAAATGGTTTCGCTAAACCACTAAACTACAGCTGCTGTTAAATTCGACATATCAACGAAGTCATTTCGAAGTTTTAGTAGGGTTAAAAATTAAAGCTAAACACGACAATAATTTGGCACAAAGTTTTGATGAGGAGATAAGAAAATCTTTTGAAGTAGAACGAGACCAAATTAGAGAAGATTCGCGGCAAAACATTGATAGGGTTCAAAAAGAAAACTATAAAACATTTAACAAAAATAGAAAAGAAGCTTCAAAATATCGTTTAGATGATTTAGTAGCAATAAAACGCACTCAGTTTGCCACTAATAATAAACTTTTCCCCAAATTTTTAGGTCCATATCGTGTAACCAAGATTTCTCCTAACAACCGATACGAAGTACGCAAAGTCGGGAACCAAGAAGGTCCCCGAGCTACGACTACGAGTGCCGGTTACATGAAGCTTTGGACGACTGATGAAAGTGAAGACGACATCCCTGAGACTGAAAATGAAGCGTTTTCCGAAGTCGATTAAATCTGCTGAATCGGAATCAACTAAGACGATTAATCCTGCCAAGACGTTACTACCTGCTAAGACGATAATTCCTGCTAAGACGATATTCCCTGATACAACGAAACACTTACAAGATGATAAACCCTGCTTAGACGAAAACTAGCTACGATGGTGAATTTTGCTATGACGGAAACCTTTTGTTAAGACGAAACACTAAGGCACCCTAAAGATGTCAAAATAAGATGATTTAACCAAAAACAATTGAAGATGATATCCTTAATTTAATTTAATTTAATTTATTTCAATTCGTTAAATTCTAACGTGAATATACTTATACATATATACATAATACTTAAATCTAAATTAATTACTCTAAACTATTGAAAAAAATAGTTTTGAACTTACTGGATTTAAAATTGTCATTTACAGACTCGATACAAAAGTAAAGTTTATTGAATATTGTTATCAATTGATTGAGGGGGCTATTTGCACCATAGTTTGATCTACTAAAAATAAGGCACAATGGTTGGTGTAACCTTATACTTGTGCGACTGTAACTGAAATTTAACCGACTTAGAACCGATGGGGATGATATTGACCCATTAATAATTCCAACAATAAAACAAAACTGCAAATACTTTCTATGGTCAGTAAGTGAAGGAAGATTAATTAATCTGAGTCTTTGAGAGTAAGGGGGAAGTAAATTATCATGTGACCAAGGAAGAAAACGAAGACAGAAACGCGAGAACCTTCTCTGAATTGATTCAAGTCTTGTTATATGAGTGACATAGTAAGGTGACCACACTACACAGCTATATTCGAGTATTGGTCTTACAAAAGAAACAAAGAGCAGTTTTAGAACATAAGGGTCGCGGAAATCGCGACCAAATCTCTTTATAAATCCTAGCATTTTATTAGCTTTTTTAATAATGTAGTTTAAATGATCAATAAATGTTAGCTCAGGATCAAGAAAAACTCCTAAGTCTGAAAACACGAGGACTTTACTTAGGTGACATAAATCAAACGAATAATTAAAAACAAACGGGACTTTTTTGCGTGTAAAACTCATAGTTTTACACTTGTCGACATTAAGAACAAGACGATTTTTACTGCACCATTCCCTAAATAAAATTAAGTCTTCTTGTAACAGTAAACAGTCAGAAATACATTTAATACTTTTGAAAAGCTTAATGTCATCAGCATAAATAAGGACAGACGAATTTTTAATGATCGAAACCAAGTCATTTATAAATAAAATAAATAAAATTGGACCTAAATGGCTGCCCTGAGGGACACCTGAATTGACAATAAACTGGTTCGAACACATATTACGAAATACTACACTATAAAGCCTATTTTTTAGATACGAGTATATCCAATTTAAAAAACTATTATTAAATCCAAGATTGCTTAATTTTAAGATTAATGTTTTATGACACAGTTTGTCAAAGGCTTTACTAAAGTCAGTGAATACACAATCGACTTGCCCACGTTTTTCAAAAACATCTAAACAAAAGGACGTAAAGTTAAATAAATTAGTAACGGTAGACTTTTTTTTGACGAATCCATGTTGTTGATCACAAATAATTGACGTACAGTGAAAGGTAAGTACATTACATACAATTGACTCAAACAGTTTTGGTATCACAGATAATTTAGCTATAGGTCGGTAGCTCATTATTTCGGTTTTAGGACCTTTCTTGTGCACAGGAATAATGAATGCACTTTTCCAGATATTAGGAAAAAGAGAACTTTCTATAGACTTATTAAAGAGAACACATAACGGATATAACAAATAAGAAACACATTTTTTAAAAATACAGGATGGCACACCATCAGGCCCTGGACTGAAACACTCATCCAGTTTTAATATACTTTGTGCTACGGTATCTTCGCTTATTTCAAAATTAATAGAATTTAAGTGAGGGAAATTCACCTCAGTAGAAGAAAAGTAAGAAGGATTCTTTGAGTTTGAATCTTCGAAAGCTTCTTTAAAGAAGCTTGCAAACATATTTGAGATTGTCTCGGGTTCATGACTAGTCGACGATGAATTTTTCATGGAGTTTGGGTAGCCTCTAGTTTTTTTCTTACAATTAACAAATTTCCAAAAATTATCAGGATTTGATTTAAGATCACGTTCAATTTTAAAGATGTAATTTTCGTATAAAGAATTTGAGTGCTCTGCAAATAGTTGTTTTATAATTAAGAATGTTTCAAGATCTTCATCGGTTCTTGTACTATTATATTTTACCCAGGCTTTGTTTCTTTTATTTTTTAAGTTTTTAAGATGTAAATCAAACCATGGTGGAACATTAGATTTGCCACGTCCTCTTTTAAGTGGAATTGTCTTACAAAAACAATCAAAGAGTGTATTATAAAAAAGGTCACACATAACATTAATATTGCAATTAGAAAATAATTGATTCCAGTTGATGGTACATAATAAATTAAAAAGTTCTATATAATTACATTTACTAAAATTAAATTCAAGTTCGTTAATAGAGTTTTGGTGAGGAGAAGACAAGCTTAGATTAAGCGCAATATCCAATGCGGGATGATGTCGATCTTCGTCAATTAGCTTAACAGTCGAGGCAATGACTGCAGTTTTGGTGCTAACGGTATCACAGAAAAATATTAAGTCTAGTGTTCTTCCTAAACTATTAGTCACTCCGTTAAAACTGGCTTAGTCCAAATGACGACATACCATCAATTAATGAAATTTCAGTTGAGCTCGAGGCATTTACGGGAACGTAAAAGTTATCGTCATCAATTTTAACCCAATCAAGGTTTGGTAGGTTAAAGGCACCTACAATCAAAATTTCATCTTCAGGTTCCAAAAGCACATAGATACTTTCTATGCAGTCATTCAATTTTTCATAAATTTCTGTATTAGAATTTGGAGGAATGTAAGCTGCTATAATGAATAAATTTCCAGAGTCAAGTTGAATTTTCATGCCCAAAGCTTCAATATTGGCTGATCTAAAGTCGTTGATCACGCATCCAATAAGTGAGTTTTTGATTGCAAAAAGTATTCCACCACCTACAGTGTTGGAATCGTCCAAATCGTGACGATCACGTCTAAAGACTTGATAGGAGGTATCCAAAAGCTCAGAGTCCACTAAGATGAAGAAACTGCAACGACTTTTTAACGAGTCAAGATGAAGAACTTGCTACGACGAAACCCAGAAGATGATCAACTTACCAAGATGAAGAACCTGTTACGACAAAGCCCAGAAGATGATGAATTTATCAAGATGAAGAACCTGCTACGACAAAACCCACAAGATGAAATACTTACCAAGGCAAAAAATCTACTAGGACAGAGAACTTCATTCCCGAGGACGTAGGAAGGAACCAGGACGGCCGAATTTGTAGGATCACCCTGTTTACTCACCACACCTACGAGAGAAGAAGAGAAGAGGAAGAATGAAGAGCAGTATCACCTGCCTTAGTGCCTAATAAAATATTATTGATTAAAGTTAAATTAAGTTTGACTCTTAATTTTTATTTCTTTTGCCAAAAACGGAAATCCCACATTTATAAAATTGGCTAGCCACTGAAGCACATTTTTAAGCATTTTAAATCTTCTATTAAAGTTCTCTTGGATACACAACATTTTTTTAATTTTCCACTTGAACCATAGACAAATTAGTGTGTAGTTTTTTCTGTAGCATTAGCAGGCTAAATAATACAGTTGTCCATTCTCATGTGAGAAACATGGAACAATACGGAATACCAAGGAAAATACGTGAAAAGTCACTAAAAAGTGTGGAGTTCCTGAGAACATCTGAGATCGTAAAAAAAAAACTGCGCTTTTATCCATGGTATTCTGTGATTTTTACCGTGCTAGTCTTCGATATTTCACATATTTTCCATAATGTTTTACGCAATATTCCGCGCTTTTTTCCACGGTATTCTGCAATTTTTACCACGGGCAAGGTATGTCTTATGTTTTTCCGCCGCGAATTTTCATATTCTCTTCTGCGGTTGCACGCTTTTTTCTGTAACCTTGTTTGTTTTTTCCGCAGTATTTTACACTTTTTCTCGTGATAGTTAGTACTTTTTTCACGACTTTCCATGTGTTATTTCGCGATCATTCACGTGGTGCTCAAAAGTTCTTTCACCACTTCATCAGTATTCCGCGCTTATATCCACAATAATCCGCGCTTTTTGCCGTGCATACTTTTCAACGACTTTTCAAGCTTCTCCGTGAATTTCTTTCGATATTTTACACTTTTTTTTGTGGTATTAACACGGGATAGGTCTCCGCTCGTATATATTTTTTTACCCTGTTTTTCCCAGAGTGTTCCTTTTTCTGGTTAATTTTTATACCAAAACTTGATGGGTTTATTTTATTTTAGTTTAGTTTATGTTAATATATCTTCTAATTTTGAATGCTGTTGATAACCCTCTATTGCACAAGAAGCCACATATGGCTTTTGATTTTTAAACGCCGACTAACGGAATTACGATTTACTAAAAATTACCGCTGTGATCAGTAAGGATAGATATTTGTGAATGTTCTTTGTGTATTTGGTTTTGTGTTTTCTTTCCACAATAGTGAAAAATAAAATGTTTGTAATGTGGAGTCAGTATAAAATGCTTGAATCATAGGATTGAAGACCCCCGAAGACTTCTTTCGTTTTATTTAAGCTGGAGAACTATTTGACATGATTTTTAACAAATCCAGCATAAAATATTTCAAGGCAACATTATTCGAAGTGAAATGAAACAATTCGATGGACTTTCTTTATTCACGTTCCTTATCGAATTGCCTCCACAAGATGGTATTGAAGCGTCAACTAGGATGGACTTACTCAAAAAATAGTCTTTTGTGTATGAGACCATGCCATGTTAGGTGTTGGAAAGAAATAGAAAGATGTAAAATAAGGATTGCGCTCCATTCATGTGTAACTGCACAACCAGCCATATATGACAAGTGTTAAGTTTCCTGGAAAATATGTAACTGCACGAGTAGCCATATATGGCAAAAGTTGTTGACACAAAAATACGCCATGAATTTCCCATGGACAAAATGTATGCAAAAAATTGAAAATCATTTAGGGAGTTCTAAATACTGAAATAAAAGGCTCAAATAAAAAAAAAAAAAAACAGCCTAATGTACAAACATATTATTAATCTTTGAACAACAACAACAACAACTTGAAGGTATTACCACCAACATGGCTAGAGTTATAGCTATTTCGAGGGTGCCAATCCTTTCATCAGACTCCTTTTTCCGTCAATTTCATTATGTTTGTGGTGCGAAGCCTTAAAGTTATTCATTTTATTCGAAAAACTTTCCTCCTTTCGATTAAAATGAATAATTTTGAGTCTTAACACCACAAACATAATGAAATTGACGGAAAAAGGAGTCTGATGAAAGGATTGGCACCCTCGAATAGGTGGTAGTACCTTCAAGTTGTTGTTGTTGTTGTTGTTGTTGTTGTTCAAAGATTAATAGAAACTGACGGAAGAGTGCAGCCTCACAGCAAGTATGGAAACATTAAATTAAAGTACAAACGTATAGTTTTTAGTAACATACCCATCACATCTGCCATAAATTTGAATTGATTCGTAAGGCAATTGGGATTCCAACGCTTATCCATCATAAGATGCGTCTTAAAATATGGTACTCCAAAGAATCCATGATGGCCAGGTGCCGTTGGCTGCACCGGTTTATTTTTCGTTCTTAAAGCCATTTCAACTGTCAAGTTTCAGAAAACAAAAAAAAAATAGATCTTAAAAATTTCGATTTTGAAACAACACTTTTTTCTATGCTAACTGTATTCAAAAACAAAACAACCACAAAAAACACCTAATACCTGCGCTAACTCCGTGAGTTAGCAAGTTGTTAATATTTTAACAACAACAAAACGGGACCTATTTGATGACCCGATGTACTGATTCGCACCACACCACATTTTCTGCTATGATAGTCTTCTTTTTCATGTTGCCCTTAGGGATATAACAACTTTGAATAGGTACACAATATCTTCATGCCAACTTAAGACTTAACCGATTTCCCTGCAAATTGGATAATTGATCAAAATAATATGGAAGTTGTGCATCACAGAGAAGAGAACACAGAGATAATTAACTTCCTTCTTCACCCCTACCGCCACCAATTTTCTTCCCCTCAGATCGCAAAATCGGTATCTTCTTCAATTTTAATTTAATTTTATATGTTTTTTTGTTTTCGTTTTTGGATCTTTCTAAATTGCCGGGAAAATCTCTCAAAGATGAGTTTCATAACAACCAACAACCAACGGTTTCGGCTCCTCTTGACTGTGTTTTGAATTTGGACAATCATTTGCCATTGCGCATCACTATATCAACCAAAAGCTGTGTGCCATTGTTGTTGCACATTCGAAACGGGGACGGATATATTACATTACAAGGCACAAACCGACAACAACGATTATTTTGTTGGATCACAGCTCACCACTGACTGGTACTTGTAGATCATCGAACAGGACAGGAGGAAACTAGGAAAAAGCCAGCTATCGCATAGAGATTCCTTCAATTCAGATCCAAAGATAGAAATAAAAAAACAGACCGCGGCGGCGGCACCACGAGTACCTGTAGTTGGGGTATGCAAATTTGATAACGATCATCAAGTGGAACAGGCTCTGCCTTAAGTTCCTCATCATCATCATCTTCATTTTTTTTTTGTTTTTTTTTCTAAGAGAATTTTTCCTTTTGAAGGAATTTTGGATTTTAGGTTTTTTTTTTATGGAAAAACGATTTAGTTTCCAAAAAGTCTTGTGGAGAAGATACTGTTAGATGCCGACACTCTTTTGAATGGCCAAAATGAGAACGAGTGTCTAGGATTGCATTCGACGACCTTAACTGATTGAATTGTTATAATGGCTTGCAAAGGCGAGATTATCGCAGATAATTGTTAAGCTTAGGTAATAATATAACGGGAGGGTATAACCTATACTCTGGCAGTATTTCGAGTTACTTGGGTTATAGATTGAAGAGCTGGTTCCAGGCTCTCTCTATGAGTAGATGCAGTAGCTCACTTCATTTCGTTGGTGCTGCTTGTAAGAGCTCTTCTCTACTGGGAGGTGTGGTGCGAATTCGGGAATTTGTTGCTTCGGACGGGTCATCAGGTATTAGATGCGCATCGCTAGCGAACACACGGTTTAATACCGAAGCGAAGTGTTTCTTCCACCTTCTCAGCTGGTCGTCATCCGAATGGAGCAGGGAACCATCTACATCTTTCACCAAATGTTGTTTTGAGCTTTGTACACCAGTAAGCTCCTTAGTGATTCTATAAACAGTTCTGCTGTCACACCGATTTGCGGCCTCTTCTTCTTGTAGTTACGCTTGTCAATCTTACGCTTTCGTCGATCTTTTTTCAGGTTTCTGCTGATAGCGAAGCACTATATCTGCCTTGTGTCCGACCGACTATTCTTTCACCACCGGTTATGAACACATTTTTCACAGCACACCATTGGTCTTCGATGGAGGTAGGTTCAGTGCTGCTGATTGTTCTCAGTCCTTGGGAAAGATGGTCCCCTAGTTGTTGGCGAACTACGGGGTCCTAAAGCCTCTGTGCTGTCTGTATTAAACCTGGGCATTCGAGTGTTTGCTTGGGATCTCCGAACTGCAGCTGTGCGTAATATTACGAGTGCTACCATCAGATGGTGGTTCTATGTCTGCTGCTCTTCTGTTCCTGACGTCCAGGAGACTAATTCTAAAACGTCGGCTGATCGAAAAGTGGTCAATTTGGTTGGAGGTTGCTTGCTATCATATCGGACACCCAGCTTATTTTGTGGCACGTCTTGTGTTCAAACATGGTGCCACCAATTACAAGACGGTTCGACATTGTCGTTGAAATCCCAATGCCATGCTTTCCCTTAACATGCCTAAGTCCTTCGTTGTTATTGCCAACTCCTACATTCAGATCTGCCATAACCATTATGATGTGTGGTGTATTTTTGCAAGCAGCATTCAGCTGGTTATAAAAAGCGTCCTTTACTTCAGTAAGTGAGGTATTTGTTGGGGCGTAGTACTGTATAATGGTGACCCGAAGTACTCTAGCCCGAAACCTTGCCTTTAGTATGTTATCTTCTAGAGGCTCCATGAAATCAGTTAAATTTGCGCAATTTTGGTTAGTAGTAGCCAAACGCCTGATTTCCGGACACTTCCGGGCTCTTTTCCGGAGTAAAGTAGTATAGTGTTGCGGTTTGGGGATTTATATTTGCCCGAGCCCAACCATCGAATTTCGCTTAGTCCTAATGTGTCCAATTCCTCAATTGTTCAAGTTGGAGAAATCCGACGTTTTGGGGCTCTTGTTTAAAATTGTCGACACAAAGCCATCTTTGTCCGGGTACAATAGCCAAAAGTCGTCATCGTTTGATCAGTCCTTATCCGAGGCGTAGTGTCGGTTTTGTTATCGGAATTTGAGTCGGTTACGAAGAATGCTAGCCTCCTTAACCTATCCTAGAAGTCTAAGAACTTTTGTATTATATTGTTCTTAATTTCTTTCGTTCAACACTCGCGCTTATAAGTTAAGCAGGTCAAGTCCGGTTGGACGAGACCAGTATCCGGTGGTTACCACGAGGAGGTAAAATAAGCACAATTGATGTGTAGAAAAAGTTTCGGATCACTGCAAGCCACCAAGTTAACCCGGTCAGTGTCTACCCGATTTCAACACACCCAACCACCTACAAGTGAAGTGGTGAACGATATTTGATGTACTGATGCTTGGTTATGATCCGGCATTGAGAAAGTTTGTCCCCTTGTTCTTGGTGCACTGAGAGATCCTATCGTTTATCAGCTTGCATCAAAAAAAGATTTATTTTTTTTATAACGGAAAGACTAACGCTAGAAGTCTTGGGTTTTAATGGCAACATTTCAAAACATGACGTTGATCTGTGTTAAGGCCACCCATGAAGAGACGAATGATCCAATTAAGAACGAGTTCACTGATGATAAGTGCCCATAGTACGACGACGAGAAGTCAAGATTATTCATGGTGACTTCAACACTAGATTTGGTAAGGAGGACGTCCATGGTTCAATAGCCGGAAACCATGGCCTGCATGACAAAACGTCCAATAACGGACTTAGGTCGAAATGTCATTGTTGAAAGTAATTGATTCACACACTTCGAAGAAAGAACAGGGTGCACGAAAAGCAAGCATGCGAATCTATTGAAAGATGTTACGATAGGGGTAAACCGCATAAGGCGGCTGGTTCAAATGGCCTTTCGGACGAACAACTTAAGGCAGCGGGACATGACTTGGTCAGCAGCATGCATCAACTCATCATTGGCCGCAAATAAAGTTCTGTCAGCTATTTTGTGTGTCTGCTTAGAACGATCCGAGCGGATCCTACCAGTGTGGTTCTAGGCATGGAAAATCAACTACCGGTCAGATTTTCATTCAGGAAGATTCTACAAATAATTCTGAAACACCAACTCGATTCACACTATCTCTTTATTGACTTTTAAGTCCCCTATAATAGCGTTAGTGTTAGTAGAGACGAGCTGAGCTAAACAAATCCATGTCAAATCTCAATATCTTTGCCAAATTTGTCTCCTTGTGCGGGATGACAATGGAGGAAACCTCGTTTTTCAAAGTCGTTTTGATGTCGAAAAAGGTTTGATACAGGGTGATGCGCTTTCGTGCAAAAATTTTTGAGCAACTGAGAAGTCAACGGCGGAGCCGCAATTTTTCAAAAGTCCCTTCAAATACTAGCTTATCTTGATGATATGACATTGACATCATTCTTGGGCAGTTATTTCTTCGAAGGCGTAAGACCTTAATCATCCCAGTCCTGCTGTATGGGGCACAGACATGGAAACTGTCAGTTTTGGATGAAAACCAGCTGGGTTACTTTAAGAAAAAAAATCTGCGAGTAATTAAGAGTTGTCTGTTCATCGATGGAGAGTGAAGAAAAAGATACAACCACGAACTCTATGGGCTTTATACAGTGATATCGACCCAGTCAATATGCTTAAAATAGAGCGATTAAGATGGCTTGGTCACCTGGAGCGTATTGAAGAGCACCCGAAGATTCTACGCATCCAACCTCGATAGACGATGACATGACAGAGAAAGGCCTCATCTTAGGAGGAGCGATCAAGTGGTGGACGACCTTAACCAACTTGGTGTGCGTAACTAGTTTTAGAGTTTAAAGCAAGTATGAACTTGCGGGGTGAACTATGCTATCAATACGAGGAACTACCTTACCATTTCCAATAACACACTTCCTCACCTCCGAGTTCTGCAGGCGAAAATATGGCTGAAATAAGTGCGAATTCCGCCGCAACACATTCGTCGGATTTTATAATAGGGGCGAATATATTGACAGTTTTTAAAGAGAGAAATGTGTAAGAGTTAAAAAAAAACACAAAATATTATTGTAAACAAGTTTCATTTATTACGAAAATTCTCTACAACTGATGCATGATTAAACTTAACACATTTATAATGTCACTCAATTAATTAACAATTCGTGCGCCAGTTTGTTGCGATTTTGAAACCTTGGTCAGGTTCTCTTATCCCAAATACGACAAATGGTGTCCGGCAGCATTAGCAACGGCGTTAGCTCCATTTGAAATAACATTAGAAGCTACGTTAACACCACTTGCAAGAGCATTAGCAGCAACGTTAGCCACACCTAGAGCAGTACCACCAATTAGTCCAGCACCAGCACCAAGCACAGCTGCAGTACCTCCAAGGATGTCTCCAAGAGGACCAACACTTGGTCGCTGTGGGCTCACTTGTACCACTGGTGCGGGTTGTTGTTGTTGTTGTTGTACTACTGTATCAGAAGTATAGTATGTAACTCCATCGCTTGATTGAGAAATGGTCTGGGCCATTGAGTTCCCGATGACAGCCACTAAGGCAACTAAGAACAAACTTGTTTTGAACATTTTGAAAAGATTTTTTTTGTTTTTTTTTTTAAGTTGCTGATACTTTGAGGATTGAAGACAACTGACACTTTTTAGAAATAAATTTTGAGCTTTTATACAAAAACCTAGATGATTTTCATTCCCATGCATAATCATGTCATACGGAAAAAAAACAAACAACAGAAAAAAACCCACATTTGAACAAATGTTTGTTCTTTAAACTTATTCTAAACTAAAACAAATTTCTAAAATGCGACACCATAAAAGCGCATGGATTTTTGATGTTTCAGGCTTTTTTTGTTTGTTTTTGGTGTTTTGTTTTTTTTTGATAAGCAAAACGTGTAGCAAATATTTTTACAAATGTGAAATTTTTGAGGCATTGTATAACATGGCAACAGAGGCGGGCTCTGCATCTTCATATTTAATTGACTTTGTTTTGAATTAAATTGCTACGTGGTTATTGAAAACTCATGCCTACATGAAAAATTTGAGGGATGTGGGACTTTTTGACCTGAACCCAATAAATTTTGATCATTTTTTAAATGACAAATGGGTGCTGAAAACACCCACAAAGGGTAATTTAATTATGCAGAACCAAGTAGACCCTGGCGGTTTTTTCCTCAAAATTGGACTCTGGCTACCAACCGCTACTCTCACCTCGACGCACGTGGTGAACATTGAGTGCCTAGAACTTCGTTATCTGGAGGTAAGGGCTCGTCCCTTGTGGATGGTTGTTGGGGGCAGTACACAAGAGGGGAGGAGTGTTGACCATTAAGGCACTTCTCCTTTTATCCAGGCGTCAACAGCTGAATTCCCCTGATGGAATCAACGGTGGCATCTTTACAATTCCAGTCAGGCTGAGCTGAACTATACTTAGTGAACACCGCGTAAGGCTCTATTGGGTTCCTGGTCATAGTGGTATCGCCGGAAATGAAGACTGGGCACCTCGCCCTAACACCTGCAATTCCTACTCTTACGCTGGAAGACAACAACACAACGAACCAAAGCTACCGAACATCACATAGGCACCTCGCCCTAACACCAGCAATTGTCGCCACTGACGTGCGAAACAGAACAAAAATGTTGTACGACACAAGTTTTATCATACATAGGTTTCAACATATGGGAATCACAATCCCTAGGGTATCACAATGGATCTACATTGATCTAAGTGTGACGGTAACAAGAACAACTGTCAGCCCTTTTACCTAACCTAACCTAGTGAACACCGTTATATGGGTGTTTAATCACTACGATATTTTCGGAGCGCAGGCCGATAAGGAGCGGTTTTATCCAGCTCTTAATGGTTGCAGCTCTTAATTGGGTTGTGCATCGGGGTTACTTCGCTACCAAGTAAAAAAAAAAAGGATGTGTGTCATGGGACACTCGGTTAGAACGAAGTTGGTTATACACAGGTTGTCCGGTACACATTGGATAATCCTAAAACAGCGTAAAGCCTGCTTTATGACTGCCCTGAAACACGAAATAAAAAGGCTCTATCTCAAAGGGTTCTAAAAAAAAGGTGCATTTTTGTTGTCAAGTGAATTTTTATTATGTTTACTCTACATTTTTGAATACCACGACTACAAATGAATGAATTCCATAATTTTTCTATTACTGCAATTTTAACACCATTGCATTGGTACCAAAACATAGTTGGTTAAAATTTTTATAACTATCTTCAACTTTTTTTTGTTAAAAATAAATTAAATTTGTTTTTTTATCGAAAATTCAAAAAAAAAAATATTGAAAACCCCTCCCCCGACGCCAACGCGACGGTTGGAAATGCTGACTGCCATGCCCCTGCCGAGTTATCCTCTATTTGGCAGTTGACAGTAATGTTGGCTCATTTCTTTCTAGCGACGGTGTAACATTCGCGTTGCCTGGCGTTCCTCACCATTTTCATTTCCCAATACTTCTTAACTCCCCTGAATCAAGGTGTTGCATTATTATTGTTATTATTGTACTATTCGTACTGGAATGTCAGCTTATTAGACTTAACCATTCTTTATTCCGTCAATTTCATTGAATATTTGAACAACAACCACAACTTAAATGCGCTACCACTCTTGTTTGGCTGGAGATATAGCTATTTCGTGCTTTGCCACTTATGCACTCATCAGTCTCCTTTTTGTGGTGCCGAGCTTTAGTCCAATTTTATTATGAAAAACTTTCTATGCACACCATAGGAATCGAACCCACGCATATCAGATTTGCTCAGTCTTAGAAGCCGTGTGCACTACGCACTCCAGCACTTAAGACCACTGACGTCACAGAGATGTGTGTCTTGTTTATCCAATGCATTTGGAGTCTCAGCATTTTTATCAGCGCCTGTAAGTATGCTGTCTTGTTCGGCCTCCATTTTTTCTCCATACCTTATTTCGCTAGACTACAATTCGTAGTACGTATCGAAGGGGGAGAGGTTGGAATATCGGTAACGAAAAACGAACCAGGCTATTAAGTAATTATTATTGTTATTATTGTACTATTCGTACTAGAATGTCAGCTTATTAGACTTGAACATTCTTTATTGCGTCAATTTCAATTTTAGTTTGACTGAGAGCCCAATTTCAATTATAGCTCAGTCGATAACAGAGTACCCGGATACCTGGCGACCTCCGGATCAGCTAGCCCGTTCTGCATTCACTAATCTCTGTGCTCCTTCATTTGGGTAAGCCTTGACGTGAAACTTAGAGCTATGCGATGTCGTGGAACTTGTTTCTGCAGAAGGGCCTCTCCCATGGTCGACAGGTCAAAGTGGAGTAGAAAGTCGCTACTAATACACCCCCCCCCCCCACCAAGGCACTCCCAACAGATTAGACGGTAGCGGAGTTTCCGGTTTTGACTCGGCTCCCCGCTCTTGCAGTTAACTAAGAGTCTGGTCCTCCAGGATGGGGGTAACTTCGTGTGGAAATGATTCAAAGAGCAGGGTCAGCGGCTGTTTGTTTGCGGATTTGGAATATGTGGAAGACTTAGACAAGAAGTCTTGGACTTTAACGCGGTCAAGGCAAAATTTCAGAACGTGACGCTGATCTGTGTTCACGCCACCCACGAACAGACGGATTACCCAATTATTGAGTTTTACGAGCTCCTCGAGCGCACGTACGATAAGTGCCCCAAGCACGACGTCTAGATTATTCTTGGCGACTACAAAGCCAGATTTGGTAAGGAGGAGATATACAGGTCGATAATTGGAAAGCACAGTCTACATGCCGAAACGTCCAATAATGTACTCAGGATGATTGACTTTGCGGAAGGGCGAAATGTCACCATTGCGAGCACCCAATTCCCACACCTCAATATACTCAAGGGGACATATGTGATCAAAAAACTGTCAACCAAATTGATCACATCGCGATTAACGCCAGACATGCTTCCAGTATCTTAGATGCCCAAACGTTCCTCAGAAAGAAAAAAAGAGAGAGGACGAGAAGCGGACAGTGAAGTCTATTGGAGAATGTACCTGCAGAGGGTATGTTCGAAATTTCTACCAAAGGGTAAGAAGATCTACCCAAGACTTCAAGGTCAGAACAGAAGCCTGACGAGATGAAAGGGTTAATATGTTTATTTATTTATTTCGTTAATTTCTAACTGTAGGTATATAATAGAGAAAGGTAATATTAAAAAAACTTAAACCTATTTTTAATTATATTGTATAAAAAACATGTTATTTGAGATTTCTGATTTAACATTGTCATTAATTGAATTAATAAGATCATAATTATTATTAAATACATTGATCAAAAGCTTTAAAGGACTATTAGCGCAGTAATTAGATCTACTGTATATATTATTGAGGGGCAGTTGCTTTCTTAAACTATAACGACTAGCATTAAAATTCAGCCGACTAAGAACTGATGGAGCTGATATAGATCCATTAATTATACCTATAATAAAACAGAATTGTAAGTATTCTCTATGACTTAAGAGAGATGGAAGATTAATTAGTTTGAGTCTATGAGAGTAAGTTCTATCTGACCAGGGAAGGAAACGTAAGCAAAATCTCATAAATCTTCTTTGGATACATTATATTCTATTAATATGAACTCTATAAAATAACACACCCGTAATCCAGAATTGATCTTACAAACGAAACATAAAGTAGTTAAAGGACATAAGGATCATGAAATTAACGACCTAATCTTTTTCTAAAACCAAGTGTCTTATTAGCTCTTTTAATCATAAAGTTAAAGTGCTCATGGAATGTAAGTTTGCAGTCTAGAACTACTCCAAGATCAGTAAAACAAGATACGTTACACAAAGGTGACGAATTCGATATATAATTATAGCTAATCAAGCTATTCTTGCATGTAAAACACATTGTTTTACATTTGTCAATATTTAAACTTAAACTATTATTACTGCACCATACCTTGAATCTCTCTAAATCTTCTTGTAAGAGTTCGCAATCTACAATTGAGTTAATTATTCGAAATATTTTCACGTCATCGGCATAAATAAGGGTCATAGAATTAACTATAACGGACGGGAGATCATTGATAAATAACAAAAACACCAGAATTATCTATAAAACTTTTAGAACGTTCACCTTTAAAAACAACACTGTACAATCTTTAAGATACGAAGATAACCACAAAACAAATTAATCATTAAGACCAATTCTTTTTAATTTGGTAAGCAGAGTTTGGTGACTTAATTTGTCGAAAGCTTTGCTAAAATTGGTAAATATACAATCAACTTGCAGATTTTTTTCAAAAGTATCAATTCAGAATGTTGTAAATTCCAACAAATTTGTTACTGTAGATTTATTTCTTACAAAACCATTTTGGTTATCACATAGAACAGATGAACAGTGAAAAGACAAAACATCACATATAATACACTCAAACAATTTTGGAATGACTGATAGTTTAGCGATAGGTCTATAATTTCGCACTCAATCTCTTTTACCTTTCTTGTGTGTTGGAATAAGAAACGAACTTTTCCAGAAAGCAGGAAATGTACAATTATTTATTGACTGATTGAAGAGTAAATACAATGGATACGACGACATTTTTTCAACATAATTTGGATGACACGATGGCCAACAATTCCGTCCCCCTGACCTAGATGAAGTGCGCCTAGCGATTGCCAAGCTTACTAGCCTAATTTTCAAAGCAGCAGGAAATAGGTTAGTAAGGACAAGAAGTATGCACCAACTCATCTGTAAAACTTGGCTGGATGAAAGCATGCCCGATGAATGGAACCTTGGCATAGTGTGCCTAATCCACAAAAAATCAGACGCTCTGATATGTACCAAATTCAGAGGAATCAGCCTCCTAAACGTCGAATACAAAATCCTTTCCTCGATACTGTGTGATCGCCTGAAACCTCTTGGCAACGATCTGACTATCAGTGTGTTTTTAGGTCAGGCAAGTCAACAGTCGATCAAATGTTCACACTCCTACAGATTTTGGAAAAAAACAGGGAATTCTAGATCGATACACACTACGTCTTCATAGATTTTTAAGTCGTGTATGATAGCGTGAATAGAGACGAGTTATACAGAGCCATGTCATATCTCGGCATCCCTGCCAAACTCGTTCGCTTGTGCAGAATGAAAATCACCTCTGAACCTTTTGATGTTGAGAAAGGTCTTAAACAAGGCGACGCTTTATCATGCAACCTATTTAACATCGTTCTTGAAGCATTTATACGCAGATCACAAGTCAACACCACTGGTACAATTTATCAAAAGTCCGTTCAACTACTTGCATATGCAGATGACATTGCTGTGATTGGTTTCTTTTGCCAGTATTGATTCGGAGGCGGCAAAAATGGGATTGGCTGTTAATGAAGACAAAACTAAGTCTAAACATCGACAGCTCGGAAATAACATCACGATGGATAGTTATAACTTCGAAGCAGTCAAGGACTTTATCTACCTGGGATTCACTATAAACTCAAACAACGACATCAGTGAAGAGATCAAACGGAGAATGACTCTTGCCATTCGCTGTTTCTTCGGGCTGAGGAGGCATTTGAGTAGTAAAACCCTCTCTCATAGAACCAAGGAAACGCTATACAAGACCTTAATCACCCCGGTTTTGCTGAATCGGACAGAAGCATGGGCATTAAAAGATTCGGATGAAAATTTGCTTTGTTGCTTTGGGAGAAACATTCTTCGATTGATTTTTGGTCCTGTGTGTATCGAAGGAGTATGGAGAAGAAGATTCAACGACGAGCTGTACGGGCTGTACAGCGACGTTGACCTGGTCAAGAAGCTCAAAATTCAGCGTCTGAGATGACTGGAACACGTGGAGCGTATGGACATCAACGCACCAGCCCGACGAGTCTTCAACAACTTGGCGTGCGTAACTGGAGGCGGGTAGCTAAAGACAGAGTTGACTGGAGAGGCATGTTGGTTGAGGCCGTAATCCATCCTGGATTTTAAGCTCCACTTTAAGTAAGTTAGTAAGTAAGTAAACTTGGTCGTACACTGCTGGCATATTTATCTACCAACATGACAAAAAATCAGCGATCTGCAATTTTTTGCAACCTAAAGCTCTTTATTTGTTTTGTACTACTGGTCTGTGTACAAATTTTTATTTCATAAATTTATCTTACAAGAAAAAATTTTATTATCTTTTTTAGTTTTTAAGTTGTACGTTTTCTATTCTTACCCCCACTTTACCCTATTTCATTAAAATACCTATCTTTTGATACCATTTTTTTTTTCTCTTAAGGGTATTTGATTAAGAACTTGACAACTTTTCTTTGAAATAAAACGCAAACCATTTGAGATATTACGAAAATTTTAATTTTATTGGCTTGAAGTACAATCAAAACATTTTTTAATTGAACTCGACTTCGTTCATATGGCCACCGCGGTCCCGTTTGCAGCGGTCGATTCGTTGGACCCAATTTTCGACGACTCGGCCACACATTTTGGCCGGAACAGCCGCTATTTGGCTTTCAATTTTGGCATTGAGCCCTTCCTATGTCGTGGGCTTGTTGGCGTAAGCCAATGACTTTACGTAGCCCCAGAGAAAATAGTCTAGAGGTGTAAAATCGCACGAACGAGGCAGCTAATCGACTGGCCCATTTCCTGAAATAACACGCTAATAAAACTTACTCTTCAATAATTCGATTGTGAGGTGTGGTGTGTGCTGTGTGGCTTGTGGCACCATCCTGTTGAAATCACATGTCGTCCAAGTAAGTATATATTCCAATTCGTACCAAAAATAATAGGTTATAATGGTGCGATAAGGCTGGCCATTCACAGTAACGTGACGATCGTTATTGTCGACGAAAAAATATGGCCCAATAACGCCGCCGACATGCAAACCGCACCAAACAGTTATTTTTTTGTGGTAGAAGTGGTGTTTCTTGAAGGAAATGTGGATTTTCACCAGACCAATAACGCATATTTTGTTTATTAACGAACCCATTGAGCCAAAAATGAGCTCCGTCACTGAAGATGATTTTGTAATGAAATTCATCATCTTTGCGCATCTTCTCCAGAGCCCAATCGGAGAACGTACTTCGGTCGTTTCAAATGGTCCATCGGCTTCAATTCTTGAGTCAGCTTGATCTAGTATGGGGTAAACCAAGATCCTTAAGCAAAATACGCCATAATGTGGTCTGAGTGATACCCAATTCTTGAGAACGCATTAGAATTGACTTTTTTGGGTGGTTTTCTACGGACGCCTGAACGGCAGCGATATTTTCGACACTTCGACCAACCCGTGCTTCACTGGCACGGCAACATCACACAACGAATATGCAGACTCAAATTTTAACACTAAACTTGTTATTGCCTGTCTACTAGGGCGAGAATTACGACCGAAAATTAAAGCCACGGTCACCGACTCCGAATTTTGATAAAAAAAAAAATTAATAATTTGCAGACGTTGCTCAACCGTATACTTTGTCATGATGAAAATGTTGAGTTTACTGAATAAATTAACAATGACAGTTCGATGATTTGTGAAAGGATGTGTTCCAAAGTTGTCAAGTCCCCATTGGAAAACCCTTTATAAATATATTAAAACATACAAAATATAAGACTCAATTTTCTTTTATTATAATAAGAAGCTTTTAAGCTGTAAAGGCTATAATGGGTATAACCGATGCAGGATTCTATACATTTTCTGCACCAGTTTTGGCACTCTTAAACCCTCTTGCGGTTCTCTTATCCTAGAATGCCTTGAGCAATGTTGGCACCACCATTGAGCACACCTCCAGCTACAGCAAGCGGAGCAGCAACAAAGAGATTAGCGGCATCATTCAGAAGACTACCGAAAAAGCAAGGTTGCTTTTGAACTACCTGGGCGGGTTGTACCTGCACTTGGGGCTGGGGATATTCTACAACTGTTCTAGTGTAGTAAGGTCCATTTCCATTATCGACTAAACCGTCGGAAAATTGAGCCATCGAAATGCCTATGACAGCCACAAAGGCAACCAAAAACAAACTTGTTTTGAACATTTTAAAAGGAATTTTTGTGTGTTTGAGACAAAAAAAACAACTTATGCTTCTAATTGAAACCACTTGAGCTTTTATACAAAAACTCAAATGATTTTTATGAAATTGTACGTCGATGTATTAAAAAAAAAATTAATAAAAATATAAACAACACATATGTTTATGTATGTAATATTTGAACAAAACTGTTTGTTCTGTGCACGAATTCTAAGCCTGAACAAATATATTTTTTTAAGACTGTGTATTAAATATATGTTTTTCTTCTGTGCAACAACGGACCGCACCCAAATGAGTTGGTTGAAAAAAAAAAAGACAAAAACGTTAACCAAATATTTTTACAAGTAAAACAATTGGGTACATAATGTAGCCTGCCCCCCAGGTCTTTGCAGCACCTCCTCGTCAATCTACGAACTACATTCAACTGAAATACGACATTCACGCACATGCTAGACTTTCATCATAATCATTACTTAACCTAACTTGCGAGACTTCATATTAATTATGAAAAGCGCGCGCTTTTTAACATTTTCCAAATGTTTTACACTCAAAATATACGTGTGCGGAGACCTGTCACACCCTGATTTCAAAACGGTATGTACAAATTCCGTAACACCGACAAAATCAGAAGTTAAGGGCATTTTACCCATATTAGAGTTTTTTACTGTTTGCATTAGTAGACACTTTGAACTTTTCAACAATATAAAAAAACATGTGGTTTAGTTCAAACGAAATTTATGCGGTACAAAAAATAAATCAATTTTTAACCGTTTTTTATAAATAATATCTCCTTTCGTTAAGAAATAAATATAATATTAGAATATACATATGTATGTATTTTAAAAATGGCTGGTTGTTTTGAAAACATATGCTCTGAATTGATGCCGAAATTGTGTTAATAACGAAAAAATGGAATCTTTGAAATTGTTCAGCTTATACAGTCTAGGACTCTACAAACTTGATCTGAGGTCTACGAATTTTATTAAAACAAACGTGGAAAATCAAGTGATATGTCAACTTTTAACAAATAAAGAATTTTATAAGTGTTTTCTTGTGACGTCTTTAAATTTTTGACGTTTTAAGACTGTACACATTTGAATAATACACCCCTTTTATGACCGGTTCTAAAAAATGCTGTCAATGGAGTTTTCCATTGAAAAAAAAAATTATTATTGATTTGGATCTGTCAAAAAGCCTTTGTGACAGTTAAAGTATACCATGGGGCAAAACAAAATATGTAGATCTTTTTAAAAATCTTAAAATAACATGGTAAATATGGTAAACTTATGTATGTAGTTAGTTTACCATTTAATAACGCTGGGATGGTTAACCAAATAATTTATGGAAAGATTTTTAAGGCCCGTTCAAGAAATATCTGTCAAAACCATTGAAGAAAATTATATGCAAAAGTCTGCGATGTCGATTTTCAGAGATTTTTTTCTCCTCCGGCAACAGGTGATTTTAAGGCACCCGGATGACGTTTGAAATCGATCAAGTCAAGAACTGTCAAATTCTGTTGGAAGATGGCTGCGATATTGACGGATTAAAAAAAAAAACACCAAAAAATCCAAAATGTTCAGAGTTTTTTTTTTTTTGTTTGCTCCAGGTGATTTTAGAGCAATTGGCTGACATTTGAAACGAAATATAATATTTGCTTCAAAATATATTTTATCTCCAACTTGTCAAGCAGTGTCTCCTAGATACAAAAACAAGGTATTCCACTTTTTCTAGTTTTGCGATATAAAAAAAAAAACGTTTTTTGAGACGAGGCCTTAGAGAATGTAGAAATTTATTTGTTTTTATGTTTCAGATTAGATCTTCAATCCTTTTTGCAATGTCAATAACATTGAATAATAGATTTCAAAAAAATGAAGTAAACTGCGACTTTAACTCTTTTTTTTAGAAAAGTGGAATACGTTGTTTTTGATTTTAGGAAACACAATTGTCAAATTCCGTTGGAGTTTGGCTACGATGTTGATGCATTAGCCAAAAATCCAAATTTTTTTTTTTTTGTACTGCTCCGGAAACGGGTGATTTTAGAGCAACTGGATGATATTTCGAACGAAATATAATTTTTGCATTCAAATATAGTTTATTCCCGATCTGGTAAGCCATGAACTGTCAAATTCCATTGGGGGATGGCTACGATGTAGATGGATTAAAAAAACACTAAAAAATCCGAAATTTGCTATGGAAAATGCTTGTTTTATGGCAATTGGCTGACAATCGAAATTTTTTTTTTTTTCAAAAATCGATTTTTCGAAAATGGGTGAATGTATTTCTTTTTTTTTTTTTGAAATTTCGGTTTTAGATATCACTTAATATTTTCTTGAATATGGCATACCAACTGTTTTTTTAAACATGGTTTGAGAATTTTAATTTATAAAAATTATTTTTTTTTTTTTTAAACGGCTCTAACGATTTTCAATTTTTTTTTTTCTAAACATTTAACTTTCTCAACAAAAACAAATGGAATACTAAGTTTGGAGCTCAAAATTTTATGTTTTTTTTTTAATTTCTTATAAAATTATTTATTTTTAAAAAGTTTGAGTATATAAGAAGCTTTAGCAGCCACAGCAACCTGGACCCTAAGAGCAAGTACGAGCAACCCAATCGTGAAATTTATTTTTGTGTTGACTTGTTTGCATGTGTCCGAAATATGCCACGCAAAGTATGAATTTCAACTGCTTCTTACGGGCAGATGAAATTATGTAAACTGACTCGAAATTTTTTTTTTTTTTTGTCATCATTATTTAAAAAACTGCAATGTTATTGCACTTTAGATTCCAAAAACCCCAGCTACACACTACAAGAACTCGACATTTCGCATCAAAAGACTTTTCCAAAACAAACCAATATCTGCTGATGAATTTCTTCTACAACTTAAGGTCAGGTGCAGGATAACTTTGCCCGACTGTATGGTAAACTGGTGCACATTCGGCAAATTTGTTTCATCGTAGCCTCTATTTTAATTATTTATATCTACTGTGAAAACTCCGAACACATTTTTTGTTAGCTTAACCTATTTCAATATTACTCTTTAATTTTAAGAATAAAAAGTTTTTATTTTACCTACCAAAAACGTTTTTGAATATTCAATTCTGTTTAATGAAAATTCTCCGGCCGACCGGGGCAGTTTTGACATTCAATGGGGAGCATTTAGCACTAAAAGAAACTTTTAGTATTTATATTTCTTTCAAAAAATACAATTTAAACAAAACAAATGTCCTCAATTGAGAACCTTGCAGTAAAAGGGATTCAAAACAAAAAAATATAGGGGGGAGGATCAGGGGGCTCGCTCTCTTATGCTGAGAGGTCATCAATTGAAGTTTTCATTAATTCTTCGTTTATGTGAATCCTGTTTATTTTCCTCAGGGGCGTATACAGCTTTACTTCTTGAGGGGGGGGGGGGGGACGTTGTGTACGTGATACCGACAAATTTTATATATACATGACCCAAAAAGCAAATCTTACTTTTTCATACACACAGGGTATAATGATTAAAGCGACTTTCACAATTTTTCAATTTCTTTTTTTTATAAATAATCAATTTTATAAAAAGTCATGAAATGCAGATAAAACAGAAGTTTTAGGCATTTTCCTTTGGAATTTTTTTCTTTTTAATCCACTTTTACTCGTATTAAAATCAATATTTGAATGGTTTAAATTAAAAAGTTTGTTCATACGATTAACAGGCTCATGCACACCATAGTTTGTTCTATGGAAGTTAACATGTAGTAATTCAAATCTTCGTAGCTGGTGAGATCCTCTCGGATAATTAATGACAATGCAGGCTAATAAGTCAGAAGCGTCAATTTGGCCATTAATTAACTGATGAAGGAATACCAAATCATTATTTACACGAATTGAAATAAAGTTTGCATCTGAAGTAATTGAATTCGTTGTTCATAAGGAGGCAAGTTGTAGGGTTCAGACCAGGGAAGACCTTTCAGAGCGAAGCGTATGAAGTTATGTTCTACTGATTCGATACGTCTTATATGCACTTGATAAAAGGGAGTCCATACTTGTGAAGCATATTCAAGATAGGGTTGCACGTAGCAATTGTACAAAGAAAGAGTAACATATGGATCGTTAAATTCCTTTGCCCAGCGTTTTATAAGACCAAGCATTGAGCTCGCTTTATTTACTATGAGATTAATGTGTTCCGTGAATTCTAAATTTGAACAGAATTGGACACCTATGTCCTTGAAAAGTTTGCATCTGAAGTAATTGAATGCGTTGTTCATAAGGAGGCAAGTTGTAGGGTTCAGACCAGGGAAGACCTTTCAGAGCGAAGCGTATGAAGTTATGTTCTACTGATTCGATACGTCTTATATGCACTTGATAAAAGGGAGTCCATACTTGTGAAGCATATTCAAGATAGGGTTGCACGTAGCAATTGTACAAAGAAAAAGTAACATATCGATCGTTAAATTCCTTTGCCCAGCGTTTTATAAGACCAAGCATTGAGCTCGCTTTATTTACTATGAGATTAATGTGTTCCGTGAATTCTAAATTTGAACAGAATTGGACACCTAGGTCCTTGAAACTAAATACAAAGCTTGTGTTGCGAGATGCAGTAGTCAAAAGCATTCGCAAAACGCTTCCTAGGGAATGTAATTATTGTCTGGCATTTTACTGGTTTGAGAGAGAGACCGTTTTTCCTACACCAAACACTAAAATTGTCAATATCAGACTGAAGTTTAGGCGGGAGGGGCAATTTAAGAAAAAAATCACTTAAAACGGAAAAAATATTATTTAAAAATAACGGTTATACCTACAGAGTCGTGCTATTGCATTTTGAAAAGCCAAAACCTATACATTAATTTAAATTTTAAAGTAAGTTGTTCAAATGAATAGTTTTTGAAATATTAATTTTCAAAGTCAAATTTTTTTTATTTAAACCATTTTTTTTCAAAATTTTACGTTATTAAGTAGTATTTTTCTGGCTTATTTTCAATGCTCTTATTTATTTTTAATCAAACACAAAAAACCGAATGTCAAAATAACCTGTAGTAGAGAAAATCAAAAATTACAGAAACTACTTTTTTCAATTTTTTTTTTAAGTTTTTTTTCGTTATTGAATTTTCTCTTTCCTTTTTTTATTGAGAACACCTGCAGAACTAAGGGTTATAATTAGCTTGTGATTGTTTTTTTAATCATGCAACACCACGCGCTACCTAGCCAGTGGAAGAAAAATGCAATTGCGAAATAAGAAAGCCTTAATCTTGAAATCAATCCAAATTGAAATACTTGCATATTCAGATAAAAATACTAAGTTACTATTTATCATAATATTTTTATCTAAAGCTTATTATAAAAAATTTTCCATATGATCCCCATTTTGAAGAAGGCAAAGACTATAGCGCCTTCTTATTGCTGCACATAAATTTATACCTGATAAATTTTCTTGTAATTTGACTGCAGCCGTTTCAATCCGTTGTTTCAGTTCAGCAAAAGATTCTATTTCCTTTTCGTAAACAAAGCCCTTCATGAATCCCCAAGCATAAATATCTAACGGAGTTAAATCTGGTGATCTAGGTGGCCATTCTGTGGGACCTCTTCTTCCAATCCAACGGTCACTAAAATGGTCATCAAGCCAGTTCCTTACAATGCGGCTGTAGTGTGCTGTAGCTCCATCTTGCTGGTATATTAAATTGTCTGCTATGGCCAATGGAACGTTGTCAATCAAATCGGGCAGGAGGCCTCGTAGTAACTGCAGATAGGATTCTCCATTTATAACTGAACTCAGGAACCTGGGTCCAATAACTGTTTGTCCAACAATACCAAGCCAAACATTACAGCTAAAGCGGTGTTGAGATTTGGTTTGTACTTCAGTGATGTAAATTGTGGAAATTTGTTACTCCGTCTCTGGTAAATTGAGCTTCATCCGTCCAGAATATCCTTCGAAAGTAAGTGTGGTCAGTTTCATATCTTAGCAATAATGTTCGGCAAAATTCAGCTCTTAATATCTTGTCGTTGGCAGTTAGCGCCTAAACTGGTGTAGTGTGGTACGGGTGCAACTTGTCGGTATGAATCACTTCCCATACTCTAGTTTGGGGCAAATGAAGCATAGTAGCTATCCTCCTTGTGCTAAGGGAGGGATTTCGTCGGACCAATCCCAAAACTCTTTCCTCTGTGTGCACGTCTGCGGAAGATGCACTCTCTCGCCCACGTTGCTCCAGTACTCCACGTTCTCGAAGACGTTGATGAATTCTTGAAAATATCGTATGGCTGGGATGCCTCCTATTGGGATACATTTCAGCGTAAAGTCTTTGCGCTTCTCGACCTCGACCATGAGCCATACCGTAGCAGTAATGCATATCAGTTAATTCGGCCCGAGAGTAATTTGACATCGTAATATGTTGACGACTTGACATTCAAATTAGAATTAATTTGTTCAACAAAGCATTCTTGCATTTTATATGTCCTTAGGTTAGACATATTTTTATTTTAGTGTACAAAATTACGCGACGTTTTGTTCTTGAACTCAACAGGCATCGCTTGCCAAACCGACCCCACCGCAATAAAAACAAGTTGGCAGGTCAATGTCAATTCAAAAAAAAATTCGCGCGAATTTTTAATTTTCAGAACACAAATCCATACTCCCCTGGCAAAAATTGTTTTTCCGCTTCGCTTTTAGCTTCCTCTTCATTACTTAAGACAGCGGCTTTAGATTCTTTTTTAAGTTTATCACTCACTTACATATATCTTAAAATTAAACTAAATAAGAACACATCTTTTACACACACAGGCGAATTTATTACTATTACTTTGTTTTCTTAGTTTCAATAAAGTTTTTTCAAACATGCATTATAAAATTAACTTTGTTCTATCATGGTAGGAAAAAACACAGAAAAGCGTCAGGGTGCCAAATTGGCTTTATGACGCTTTACAAAAGCGACATTACACCAAACGCTAAAGTTCGGCACAATGTCACTTTACCAAAGCGTCATTGTGCCAAATTTCTACATTTGGCATAATGTCGCTCGGCACAATGTCACGGCACCGTTTTGAAGACTAATAATAAAAAAATGAAAAAGATAAAGTTAATCCTTTCTTTCGTAAGTTCATCTAAATATCCAATAACGTAAAAACTAAAAGAAAAGGTTTTTCTCAGAAAAAAGTAGTTTTGGTCATTTTTGGTTTTCTCAAAAACTACAGGTTATTTTGACATCCGGTTTTTTGCAGCATCCGGTTTTTTACAGCATTGAAAATAAGCCAAAAAAATACTACTTAATAACGTAAAATTTTGAAAAAAAAATGGTTTAAATAAAAAAAATTATGTTTTTTTCTCAAAATTTTGACTTTGAAAATTAATATTTCAAAAACTATTCATTTGAACAACTTACTTTGGCTTTTCAAAATGCTATAGCACTACTCTGTAGGTATAACCGTTATTTTTAAATAATATTTTTTCCGTTTTAAGTGATTTTTTTCTTAAATTGCCCCTCCCGCCTAAACGGGGGAAAATGGAACCCCCCCCCCTCCCATACGATTTTTTGCTTGTCTAAGTCCAACCTCCACACCCTATCTTTTTGTCACACCTTATGCAAATCACCCTGTATATGCAGTCAACTTCATTTCCCTTTTCTAATGCATTTAAACAATTGTGCAAGAACGTAAGAAGATTAGTTACCGTTGATCTATTTTTCACAAAACCGTGCTGTTGTTCAACAATCAGATTTTTACTAACTTTTTTACTTTTACTTGTTCAAAAAGTTTTGGAATGCAAGATAGTTTTGAAATAGGCCTATAATTTTTTATATCTGTTTTGTTCCCTTTCTTGAAGACTAGAGTGAGAAATTTTCCTGATTTGATAGAAAGTTGAAACAAAAAAGTAAGAGGCTGAACTAGTGAATTTTTTACAGTTTTTTAATAAAATTGGAGGAATACCATCTGGGCCAGCTGAGCAATTATCATTTAATGATGAAAGAAGATCCAAGACAGTACTCTGTCTATATTATTACAACTCGTTTGTGAATAGGTGTGTAGATTTTTAACAAAGAATTCATCAACATCAACAGTCTCACTAACGAATGAATTTCTAAAATTTGTCGCGAACGCGTTGCAAATATCAACAGTATTTTGCAATTGAATGTTTTCATAAGTTAAATTTGCCGGATAACCATCTGAGTTCTTTTTTGAGTTTACGAGTTTCCAAAATGATTTATGGTCGTTTTTTTAAGGAACACCCCTTATCAACCAAGTAGTTGGCGTAAAGAGCTTTTGATAGAGTTTTAAAATTCTTCAAATAGTGTAAAATAAAGAGTGTGATCAACTAGAGAAAGAGTTTTTGAAGATGAAATTATGTCAGTTTCATAGTATTTTCAGTTCTTTCGTATACCAAGTGTGGCTGAAATTCGTATTATTTGATTTTTTCATTAGTAAGTTTTATTTGCTGTAAGTCAGTATAGAAAATTTCATGTAAAAAAGCAAGTTCCGTTTGTGAAGAAGTCAAGGAAGCTTCTTGGTATGTTTCATCTTCAGATGGAAACCACTTGATGTGTGGTAAGTTGAAGTCTCCTAGAAGTAATATTTTGCTTTTGGAGCAAGACAGGTCAAGTACGAAGTCTAATGCAATGGAAAGCTCAGCATAAATGGAGGCTGAACTTTTTGGAGAAATATATGCGTTTAAAATATAAACAAATTTGTTTTCTACAGATAGTTTAAAGCAAATCAAATCAGTTGAGAGTTTAACCGAACCGCTACTAAGACACCTCCTCCCAGTTGTTTTGTATTTCCAACATGGTGATCTTTTCTATAAACTAAGAACTCTTGACAAAAAAGTTTTATAAAAAGTATCCCGTTTGATTTGGAAATAAACATTTTTTTAGAATATATTTTTAAAGCAGCATGTTATCTTAAAAGCATATGCTTTAAATTGATATCGAAGTTGGGTAAATGACGAAAAAAATGGAATTTTTGAAGTTGTTCAGCTTATACAGTCTAGATGGTTTAACCACACCATGTGTTTTTTTACATTGTTGCAAAGGTCTTCTTTCCAAAACAGTAAACAAAAATTTAAACTGGGTAAAAATTTAACGAAGCTAGATTTTAATAATGAATAAAATTTGAAAAAACGTTTTTTGTCCCTATCTCCAGACTTTGGGAGTGTAACGGAGTTTTTACATACCATTTTGTAGTCAATGCAACAAGCTGTACAAATTGTGATAGGTCTCCACCCGCATCGATTTTCTAGTATACATACTTTTTGAAATGTTGAGTACTAATTTGTGGTGGAACTATCTTGATGGTAGTTTCGGCAATAAAATCGAGTTTTTGGTTCATTGAGATGGAATAGATATCAATAACATTAGAACATTGAAATTTAATTTGCTAAAGCAATAAATTGTGACTACGATTTTCAGTTTTTTTTTTAAGTCTAAAAACAAAATAAGAATTACTTTTCCGTACAATTGGCAGGAAATTGTTTAGGATTCTAATGTTAGAAAACTTAAAATATTGATTTTTACAATACATCTTTTAGTAATAGGATCTTATATGAAAAGTAGGTACAAAAATGTTTTATTTAAAATGGATGAGATTTGAACCTCGATACTAAGATATACTAATCAAAAATGATCGTTTTACAAATTTTCAACGCCAACGACTCACGAAGACAATGGCACGAATGGGAAAATGTCTCAAAATCTTTGCGTTTCATATGCTTTTTTATGATGAAATAGGCAAATTCAATAAAAGAAAAATTACATTGGTAATCTCAGACTTTTGCGTTGCAATTCTAGAGATGTTCTATGCAAAACTGAAATTTTTTACGGGTTCTCATGCGTGATTTTTAAGCAAAATGTAAGGTGCATGTGCATTGTTTATAGTTTTTGGAAAAAAAAAATTGAACTAATCAATTTTTTTGTTTAGTGTCAAAAAAACAATTTAGAACTTAATGTTGCTAAGTGCCAAGCTATTACATATTCCCGCAAGCGTGCCTGCCCGGTACAGCGAGACTATTATATCAATGAAAGTATTGTTTCGAGAGAACAACTTTAAGAGGACTTCCATGGGTTAATAATTTCAACTTGCCGCCCTATCAAGATTGGTTGCCGCTTATTAACTTACAATCTCTTGGAAAACGTCGGGAAGTCGCAAATGTTATTTTTGTCCACCAAATTTTATCGTAACAGAATCACCATCCCTCCTTCAGGCAATGAGTATGAACGTTAATTCTCACTCTCTAAGATCAGTACTCCAATTTCATCATGCAGCTCTCAGAACTGATTACGGTAGAAATGAGCCAGTATGGTGGATGTTAGGAAGGGTAAATGATAATTCAAATATTTTTGATTGCAGATAGCAAACAAAAATCTTTTGGGGGGGAGGTAAGAGGCGTGGCATATTTTAGTCTTAAAATTTATTCAATTTTGAAAAAAAAATCACTTTGAAAAAATATTTGTTCATTTAAGCCAGTTCAGCGCAAAAACAAAAAAATAAATTTACAAAACTGTTTTCTGTCTTTTATGTCCATCGTTTTTATTATATAAAAAAGCAAACTTGTTTGTCATACCTCAGATAACACGAAGGATATTTTGCATGCTAAAAAAAAACAAAATTGCATTTCTAGCCTTTAGTACCAATTGATATAGGAAAAAAAGCTAATTTATGTATTGGTTACGGTGTTTTTAAAATATAAACATCAAAATATGGTACAAAATTATGCCCAAAACAGACTAAAATTAGCTTTGAATATTTGTTTTTTTTTTTTTTGTTTTTGCACGCTGAAACTGTAAACTAGCCTTTATTTTCAAAAGTAATAGAATTATTTTTGAATTTATTTTTCAAAAACTTAAGCAACTTTAGTTTTTAAATTTTTTGAAAACATAAATCAGATTAAAAAGGAAGATTTGCATTTATTTTTCCAAATTTTGAGTTTGATTTTAATTAAAAAAAACTGGTGGTGGAATCAACTTCAGAATAGAAATATCTACCTTTTGAAAAAGTTATAATTTGATATTGCATTGCCGTTGGAGGGCAAATCGACCACTACTTTCGTAAATTTTTTTTCAGGTTTTGAGGCATTTAATAAGAGCAAGGGTAAAAGGAGTCATGACCGTGTGAACCCCCCGCCCCCCCCCCCCTTCCTGTATATGCCATTGATTTTCCTCTTATAATTTCGAACTATAAGTACCTATAAAATTGATATTCGGGACCTTCTTAGTGTGCCCCCATCAACATGACGAATCTAACCCGACTCAAATTTAATTTTAAACACACTTGCGCGCTGTACTGATTCCAGCCGTAATTTGTTCGAACTAAGCAACATTATTTGTTCACTAATAATAAATTTAATAAATTTTTGGTTAGAAGTAGACGGGTGACTGCCCTAGGAACTCATTTTTGATTTCTTGTTTTGTTTCGGCTTTCAAATCACTGAAATCTCGATTTGCTAGGTCATTTTAATCTGAGCAAATCGATTTAGCTCTGAGCTAGCTCAGATGTAAAAAATGAAACACACTTTTTGTGGTCTGATATGTCTAGGCTAAAAAAGAAAAACAATTTTTTTATTTGACAGTTCCTTGATCTGCTCAGAGCTTAAAAAGAAAAACGCCATATGACTTATTAAAATTCTTTTTTCTTATTTTTGTAAGTAAAAAAATTATAACAATTTATTATATACAAAAAAAAACAACTCTTTTATTTTGAAACCACTTCACTATAAACGATTGCAGCTTAGTAAGATATAAAATCCATTTGGGCAGGATTTGCTCCATTAATAGCTCACTCAGTTCCTTAGAGCACATTTCGGGCTCCACCGCACGAAATAAGTTGACCAGCGCCAGCAGCTCTACTTGCTGCTACAGAAGCCTTATCAGCTGCTTTAGCAGCTCGTTTGGCAGCTATAGCCGCTAATTTATTTAGTAGATCAGTGCGTCTTTGGTTATGGCGTTGATTTTTACTGGATTGTCCATTATTATCCATCTGTTGACTGTTTTGGGCTGATATACTGGATTGTTGACTGTTCTGATTTGAAATACTGGATTGCCCATTTTCAGATTGTTGACTAAAGGTGGTAACGCTATTGAATTGTTGGTTTTGGAATTGTTGATTATTCGGATCGGTGGACCAAGTATCTTGAACTTGTACTTGATCCACAGAAACTGGCACATACTTTGTTACATATGTAACAGTATGACTACCCGTAACAACTTGTTCTTCAGGAAACTGTAAATCTTGCTGAGCAATTGAAAAACCAACAACAATTGCAAATGCAATAAAAAACACACTACTTTTGAACATTTTGATAAGAGATTATTATTTGATAATTGTTACCGTTCGTTGGTAGGTACTCTAAAGAGTGAAGCTGATAATTTCGTACAATACAGTTTTGACTATTTATACAAAAACTGTTAAAGCAATTCAATGGATTGGGAACAATAAAATTAGAATGTGTTCTTATATTGCTCATAGTAAAAACATTATTTGTATAAAATAATGTAAATACGGATTCAGGGCAAATGGCATTTTTTTAAAAACTTTGTTTATTTTAAAGAATATCACTTTTTCGCGTGTGGTGTAGGGTATGTGTTTTTTTTTTTTTTAACCAGAAGGAAAACGCTCAGCAAATATTATTACAAGTGAAACTTTTTGGTAGATGATGATGACGTCACTTCACTATAAAAGAAATAACCTATATAACCACTAAACCAATGCTGGGTTAATAATCAGGGCGTACGTCTAAAAAGATACTTACTTACTTACTTAGGTCGTCAGATCATAAAAAGTCCGTTGTGATCCCCTTAAGGGGCATAGGTAGGGCCTCCACTACTCCTACGCGCCATCGTACGGTTTCTGGAAATATAACGTAGTTCTCTCCAACTCTTCCCCAGCTGTGCAGATTCACTTTAGACTGTCCTGCGTCATGTGCTTCTCAGCCGACCCGATCCTCTACCTGCCTGTATGAGTGGGTTCCATTGCATCGCTTCGCCAGTAATGCAATCGTTGCCTTTTCGAAGCGTATGACCAATCCACTGCCACTTACGTCTGCGAATAGTACTGTCAATGGATTCTTGACCCGTTCTTCTATGAAGTTCTTCATGAGAAATACGGTTGGGCCAAAAAATCCTTAAGATGTTTCGTAGACACCTTTTCACAAACGATTGCAGCTTGCTTGTGACAGTTGTTAAGATTTTCCAAGTGCTGCACACATACAGAAGCACGGATTCAACATTGGAGCGGAACAGTCTTAGCTTGGTCTTTAAGCTTATAGCGTTGTTTTTGTTCATATTTTGGACAGCATTCCGAAAGCAGCCTTTGGCTTTTTGATACGGCTGTGGAAATCTTAATCGGTTCCGCCTTTGGTAGAAACAAAACTCCCAAGATATTGAAAGTCTTCTACTTTCTCTACCGGTTGTCCAAAAATATTGACTTGAACGGATGAGTTACTTCCAAGGCTGATCATTTTTGTTTTTGCCGTGTTATTTTCAGCCCCACGATTTCTGCTTCTCCCTCCACCCTTGTTGTCAATTGATGGAGATCCATGATCCTATGAGAGAGTAAGCATACGTCGGTCGTCCGCGTAGTCCAGATGTTTTAATGAAACAATGAACAGCAGGTAAAGTGGTGATCGATATTCGACGCACTGTTCAATAATGATCCGCAAGGTGTTAATATGGTCAACACAGAATGAACCAGTGAGGAAACCTGCTTGTTCGGCGTCGAGTGTGTCTTCTAGATGTTCTTTTATTCGCTCTAATATAATTTTTGCTGCAATCTTGGCAACCGCAGGCAGAACGCAAATTCCTCTCCAGTTTTCACACTGCATCAAATCTCCTTTCTTCGGGAGCTTGACGATCATTCCCTTTTTCCACTCCTCCGGGAAGCACTCAGAGTTCCAGGCTCTCGTTATGAGTGGATGCAGTAGCGCACTCGAAAAGATAGATCCTTCGTTTTTGTTCGAATGATAAATAAGAAGATTTTCATACAACTATTACAGCTTTTTCAAGGATTTCAGGGAGCAATTACGATTTTTGATGGTCACCAAATATTGTAGTGTGTGGTTTCATAATATTCAACACTTGACTTTGTGCTTCCTGCTTTGAAACAATTGCAAACATAATAGTTGAAGATATCTCTTAGTTTGACAGAATTACAGGTCTTGGAAATTCCATAAGGATAATGCCCGGATTCACAGCACAAGAGTAATAAAAAGCGAAGTAAAATGTATGTTTACAGGACGAACCACATACGTAGTTGATTCTATCTATTTCTAGCTTTTATTCTAGCTTTTACGATCACAGGATTGTGAGGCACCAATCCCGGGATTTCCCGGATTGAAATCAGGTTTTATTTAATACTTATATTGTAGTCATTGTTGTCGAAAGTACTACTATAGTAGTATTTGTACTACGCTCAGCTGCTCCGTACGACCATAATCCTCCTTTCATATTCATAATACTATTTTTGTACGGAAGTTAATCAAAAAAATTTAGTGTCACAACAACATCATTTCAAATTTAACGAAGTTAACTTTAGCTAATGAAATCCTTCGAAATTTCTTTTAAGAAATTTGTAATAAGTTTAGTATTTTTTAACAAGATCTGCTGTCATATTGTGGTTTTTATTTTTCCAGTGTGGTTTTTCTATCAAACTTTTTTTTTTTTTTTTTGTGGCAAATGATGAAATTGTTAGTTTGATGGTGTGCCAAGTATTCTGTCAAAAATAAACCACAACAACCATTCAAATAAATATCAAATTTACTAGTTTGCGTGAAAGTGCGTGCAAATTTTGTATAAAAATCTCAATTTCCAAATCTGAATTGTAATTGTAACCAAAAACAGAAATACTAATGAAAAATTAAAAAGTGGTAATTTTGTTTCACGCGTTTGTGTAATTTTGCATAGTTTTGACTGCATGAAAATTTTAAAGATTGCGAAATTCGGTATTAAATAGACCTAAAGTTAGACTGCCTGATAAATTTTGGAAGAAACGCACTATGGAAAACATGAGCCCGTTTGCTGATTAAAAATCTAAAACTTTTTTTGTTTTTCAAGATATTGATATTGAAATTTTGTATGTACATACCATAAAGTTGAATATATCACAATCAATATTATGTTATACTTCTGATACGAACAATTTGTTCACTTATTTTGATTTTTAATTTTGAAATCTGATTTTTGGAAAAAAAAATTATTTTAACAAATTGATTCAAACAGTTAAATCAAGAATTAAGAGTGTTTGCTTTAATGAAAAAAAATGTTTAAACTTTTTTTCCATAATAAATAAGTAATTAATTTCATAAAAGTGCCTCCCTCTCCAAAACCAGAGGAGATAAAGCCCTCATCCCATACAATTTTTTTTCTAAGAATATATAGTCACAAATCATTTCCATTACACTTTATATTCAATTTTTATGACAACGACTTTTCCTATACATTGCTGTGCACGATATTAGGCGTAACTTCAAGGTCTGCAAATATCCGCAGCTGATTTTTATATAAATATGTTGTAAGTACAAACCTTGTCTACATTTACATAAATTTTAGAACCTAGGAAACGTTAGCTAACCTCTAGAAGTTTCATTGAAAGTCAAACTTCAAGAAATTTTTAGTATATTTTTGTTTAACTTTACTGCGTCATTGAATAATCCTAAAATTTAAAAACAACAATTGTTTATAAAATTGTAATTGTTATACATATTTTACTGATGGAAATCAATTTTCATCAGTAAAATAAGTAAATGCTCTTTTTGCAAAAAATATTTTTTCCTGGGATTATTTTTTGTCAAAAAAAATATCTTAATTGATTTGCCATCGATTAGTATTAGTTTCATATATCAACTATTTGTATAACATATAAAATTATCTAAAAGGAGATATTTACCGATCGCTATAGCTGGCCCCTTAGCTACTTCTTTCTCTCAACGCTTCCATTAAATTTTAGTACATCAGAGACTTTTTAGTACCATTACAAGAATTTCAAAAAAATTAAAATATTGATTTTAGTTTAAACGCTTAAGAATTAAGTGAAATTAATTAAGGTTTTTAAGGTTTTTGGATACCTCCATTAATTTGAAAATCAGTTATAATTGCTTACTGGATATAAAAAAAAATGAAAATTTGAGGTTCACCCTCAAAAGTGACATATTTGGAATGAAATGTGCGAAAAGGTTTTATGCAAAATGTCTCAATTTTGAACTTCACCTTTCTAACAAAAGTTATCGTAGATATTAAAAATTATCAAGACGGAGTATTTAAATCTTTATATGAAAAGAATAATGAAAATTCAATTTTGATTACTATCACAAAATCTTTGAAAACTTGTACTTTAATTGCTTCAAATTCCTGTATTACCCCAAAAATAGAGTGTACTTTTTTTAAATGATCATCACACTTATATAATTTTAATGGTCAAAAATGTCAATTAGTTTTATAATTTAGTCAGCGATAGATATTTTTATTATTTATTTATTTATTTATTTATTAAAAAAAAAAATATCAACATCGAAACTATTCTTCAAAGCAATGAAATTTATTTTATTTTAAGCATTTATTTATTGAATTCACTCAACTCAAAGGAGAACTTCCAAAACGAATCGTCAAGAAAAAGAATGAAAACGGTAAGGGTCAATAAACTGAGGAAAAGGTTATCCTCAGATATAGATTACATTTTAAGAATGGAAGGCATAAATTTATCTTTTAAGAACTTTTATGAAAATTCATAACGAATTTTTGTTAGAAGATTCAAATACAATGGGTGGGCTAGGGGCCATTTAAAAAATTAAAAGTACTACAATTGGAAAAAAAATCATTAAAAAATAACGGCAATACCTACAGTTTATAATAATACGTTTTTTTTGTAAGCCAAAACTCTGTTCTATTAGCCAAAACAGATTATTTGTTTCTTTGTGTTAGCATCTGATCATATATTCAAATGAAGAAAATAAAAATGGGAGAGACCCATCCAAAGTTCAAAAAGTGCTAAAATATTACAAATATGTCCATATTCAATTATGTGGGCTCCATATTTCATATATGTGGGCTGCAGATTTTTTGACACACCCCTTCGTACACTTTTTACCTTTTCATTTTTAGTTAATTATTAGCTCACTTCAGCTTCGAGCTAATAAAATTTATATATAATACAAACTTATATTATTACACATTACAAAAAAACATGACACTGCTAGTCAAAGGCTTAAATAGTTATAGCTATTTTACTGGGATAAAATTTTTGTACGAATCCTCCCCATCCGTGGGGTACCTTCGTACAGCACATGGGGCACATTCGTACGACATAGGGACGACATGATTTGTCAAATAGTAAACTCTATGTTTTAATTGATTAAGCTTGACCCATTACTACATTTAATTCTGTTTAAGCAAAAAGATATTTAAGCTATTTGACTTAAAGTTTTTGTATAGGGAAATTATCAGATCTTAATTTTTGAAATATAACACATTTCAACAAAGTTTAATTTTTTGTTGTGTCCCAAATTCAGATAAACGTTTCTAAAGGTTTTTGATGTTCTGAACTCGAATCCGTAGTCGGACTTTTTAAATTTGGCTTTTGTTTTTGACATATTCTTGTCACAAAATCACAAAAAAGGTATTTTTCAATATTTTTGTTGCGATGTTATAAAGTGAGGTAACATTTTACTGCTAAAATTGGAACAGATTATGAAAGCATTTGTTTTCTTCTTTTGTTTCAGTTCAAATCATTTCGATACCTCTATTCTTCACCAAGAAATCATAAGTTGAAGTTGATGTATTTTTCATTTTATAATGTCAACAAAGATTTTTTGTACGAATGTGCCCCATGTTTGACTGTACGAATGCTCCCCAAACTGTGCACAATACACAAAATACGATGTTTTTCACAACTGTAATTAGATTTTAAAATATAAATAGTTAAAACATAACATAATTAACACTATTTTTAACAATTCCTCATCACTGTTTAGCCAAAACACGTACAAAACTTATTCACAATATGTCCTCGAACTTAAGCAACAAAATTACTCAGAGCACCCAAAAACACAATATGTCTTGTCACCACAGAATCTGTTGCACTAACGATTCAAAACTTAAGGCCCAACTATAATAGACTTAACCGAGCTGAAGCCAGCTTAAGGGAACGAACCAATACGCAGCCTTTTTATGTCACTAACCATAATAGACGTTCTGCTCAGTTTCGTTAAATTTCGCTAACTTTCGCGCAATTAAGCAAGAGCCATAAATGGCTCGAGCTTAAGCAAATGTCAAATTTTGTGTATACAAAATTGTGTGTAGATAAAAAATTGCTCATTATCCAGTTTCTTAATTTTTTGGAACGTGACAACAAAGAAGCCATTGGTCTCTCTATCGCTATTTATAGGACGAACACTACAAGATCGCCTTTTACGCTTGTTTTTATCATTTAATTCTTTAATTTGAATTAATAATTTAAGTGCATTGAATGCAGGCGGTCAGCCATCAGACGAATCGGGGGAATAACATGTAGCATACGAAAACATGCACGTGCCGTAACTATTCGGGACTGGTGGAAGTGTGATCATAGCCTCTCCGCGGCGGCCGCTAGAAACAAGCCTTTTAAAAAAAGGTTTGGCTAATATGATCAGGCTGTTTCCACAGGTTGGCGACAGGTTAATTCCCTGTCCCGTAAAACTAAAAGAATTACGAGACCGACAACAAGCCTCGGAAACTGACGGATTTCACGACGACAACCCTCGCAACGAAAACGGCAAAACGATTTACGAATTTTCTTGTGGAACGTACGATCGCTCTATAGAGCTCGAGCTACTCAGCAGCTAGCCGATGCCCTGTCAAAATATAAAGCTGGCATAACAGCGCTTCAAGAAATAAGATGGACAGGGAATGGTGTTTTACAGAAGAAAGAATATGACTTATATTACAGCTGTCATACAAAACACCATGTGCTCGGGGTAGGCTTCCTAGTCAGCGAAAAAATGAAGTCTACCATCATCGGCTTTAACGCTATAAGAGAAAGGCTATGCACCCTTCGCGTGCGAGGCAAATTTACAAACATCAGCCTCATTAACGTTCACGGACCTACGGAGGAGTCCTCAGACGAAGAAAAAGAGACTTACTACGAACAAGTCGAAAGGCCCAAGGTATGACGTCAAAATCATCCTTGGGGATTTGAACGCAAAAATAGGTCGGGAGCCGGTATTCAGGCATTACGCAGGCACCCATAGTTTGCATGAGAACACTAATGACAATGGACTTCGAGTTTTAGAATTGGCAGCATCGAAAAACATGGTCGTTGCGAGTACCAGGTTCCCGCGTAAAGATATCTACAAAGCCACCTGGGTATCACCTGATGGAGTCACTCGTAACCAAATAGACCACGTGTTGATAGACCGTCGCCACTACTCGAACTTGATGACGGTACCAACGTGCCGAGGTGCCATTATCGACTCGGATCACTATCTTGCCTTGAGGAGACGCATTGCATCCGCCGATCAGGTTCGAATCAACACGGCTGCCCTACGCAACGAAAACACCAGTAACACCTTTGGTAATGCGTTAGGGCTCGCCCTAGAATCACTTGATTTAGGGAGAGTAAGTCCTGGAGCCAGTATGCTGGGCGTAAATGAGAACACTGTCATTAGTACTGCCAACTCCATCTTAGGCAGCAGTCGTAGAAATCGGAACGACTGGTTTGATGATGAATGCAAGCTAGCGACTGAACGTAACAATCTCATAGAACGCGGGCACGCGAAGAGGAATATAAAGAGCTCAGAAGAATAGAAAAACGGCTTCACAGAGCATACTGGAGCGATGGGAAGTGTACTTTAATGATTTGCTAAACGGTCAGCTCACAGCAGAAGTGGAGGCTCCACTACTTCAAGATGAACACCCTATGCTACCACCACCAAGCATAGAAGACGTTGAGAAGGCTATAGGACGGCTCAAGAAAAACAAAGCCCCGGGAGCCGATGGCATACCAGCCGAATTATTCCACCACGGCGGGCCATCCTTACGTCAAACAATTCATGATATCATAGTGCACGTATGGGAGCATGAAGAAATGCCAGAAGACTGGCGAAAAGGTATCATATGCCCCATACATAAGAAGGGAGATGTCACAACGTGCAGCAATTATAGAGGTATCACGGTGTTGAGTACCGCCTATAAGATACTCTCCTCTATCCTACAAGACCGGATAAGCCCATACTCTAAAACCATCATCGGACACAATCAGTGTGGTTTCATTCCAGGCAAATCAACAACTGATCAGATTTTTACCCTTATGCCGGCCTTACACGACACAATATTATTGCGCAATACTCAGTATTGTACAATTATATTGATCGTGTAAGGGCTGTATTGCACAATATTTTGGGTTTGAACAATATATTGAGTGATATTAAAAAAGTTTAATATTTTCTGAATTTTTACTCATTATCTTTCGTTTCCACAACGAGGCAAATACGGAATAAGAAAAGAGGCATAGAAATATTGTGCAGTAATATTGAGTCGTGTGTGGGCGACCGTTTTCGCAAAATATTTTTTGGACAATATTACTGCGCAATAATATTAGGTCGTGTAAGGCCGGCATTAGGCAGGCGATGGAAACATGTCTAGAACTTAACATCCCAACATACCATCTGTTTATAGACTTTAAAGCCGCCTATGATAGTATAGCCAGGGTAGAACTTTACAAAGCCATGAGAGAATTCGGCATCCCAAATAAATTGACACGACTATGTAGGTTGACCATGACCAACGTAACAAGCCAAGTTAAAATAGCCGGATTGCTATCCAGACCAATCAACATCTTTAATGGACTCCGACAAGGGGATGGTTTGGCCTGCCTCCTCTTCAACCTGGCGTTGGAGAAAGCAATCCGTGACTCTGGCACGGCAACAAGAGGGACCATCGTCAACAGGTCCAGCCAGATACTGGCTTACGCAGACGACATCGACATCATCGGAAGAACCGAACAAGCTGTACACGATTCCTTCATCCAGATCGAGCAGGCGGCACAAAATCTGGGGCTGCATATTAGTGAAGGTAAAACAACGAAAAGAACAGTTGGTCAAACAATAAAGGTAGCGGAGCACGAATTTAAAGTGGTGCAATCCTTTAAATACCTTGGGTCAACAGTAGCAGCCGATAACAACATAGAAGAAGAAATACGGGGGCGGCTTCTCAAATCCAACAGAGCCTACTACAGTCTGTCAAAGCTATTCAAATCCAGAAATCTAACCATAACTTCAAAACTGCTGCTGTACAGGACCATGGTCCTGCCAGTACTCATGTATGGATCCGAGACTTGGGTGCTTAGCAAAAGGCACTGTGACCTCTTAGCTGCGTTCGAGAGAAAAGTCTTACGGAGAATTGTTGGCCCCATATGTGAGGAAGGACGATTCCGTAGACGGTACAATCATGAGTTGTACGCAATCTACCTTGAAGCAGACATAGTGACAAAAATTAAGCTCGGTAGACTCCGGTGGGCAGGGCACCTAGCTCGTATGAGCGAAGAGGAACCTGCTCGGAAAGTCTTTTGCGGTACATTCTATGGTAGACGGCAGCGTGGTAGACCATGCTTGCGCTGGAGAGATGGCGTAGACCAGGACGCCCGAAGCCTTGGGGTGCGCAACTGGATGGCGTCGGCTCGAGACCGGGAAATGTGGAGAGACTTGTCAAAAGAGGCCAGGACCGGACCTCGGTTGTTGAGCCGATGATGATGATGATGATGATGATTGAATGCAGAATGCATCATTTCTAATTTTTTTTTAATTTTTGAAGTTTATTTTTATGGTTCATTTTTCAAATTTTTTTCACAGAAAAAAACAATAATTTACAAAAAACAAATCCAAAATAAAATTTATATCAACAAATTTTAATTCGAAGTGACATTTGCGTTTGACATCTGATTAAGTTACTAGAATCCATTATAGTTACTTTTTGTTTTGACGATAACTTCTGATAACTTTTCGTTCGGTTTTGACATTAGCTTACTTTCGGTTGAGTCTATTGTAATGTTTTTCTGGGTTCAAAATAAAACTTATTTCACTTTTTACTATACACTTTTATTTACTTGCAAATTAACAAACACTTTTATCTATTACAAACTGTTTCACTATTACTCTTTACAATTTACAAAAATTAACACTTCCAAATTACACTTTCACAATCACTTATCTTTATCACTGTCAAAATTAAACTCTCTCGATCTCCTTCTCCGACCTCGTATTTATACTCCTCTCATTACTTCTCGAAGGATCCAGAGATCTCCAGTTTCGTTAAGTAAAAGAGAAAAATACACACAGACAGATAGAGACAGATATAGACAGATTTTGTTCCGCTCCATTTCGTTCCGTTCGAAGTTTGACGTTTGGATGAAAGCGTTCAGAGCTTTAGTTATTTCGCCTGGGTGTGTTCGCTCCTACATTCGTAACATTGCCCCCTTCTTGAGATTGATCGTCCCGAGCAATTTCATCACTTCTTTCACCTTTATAGCGATGTAAACGGTCACTGTGAACCACCTTTAGTTTCCCTCGGACTCCCCTCTGGATTCGGTATACCACATCATTGATTCTTCTTACCACGGTGTAAGGGCCTTCCCAGTTTTGCTGCAGTCTCGGTGATAGTCCCCTTTTATGATGAGGATTAAAGAGCCACACAAGATCTCCTTCATGAAATCCAGACGATGTTGCTTGTGCGTCATACCGGGTTTTCATCCGTTCAGAAGACATCTTAATATTGGCCCTTACGGGGATCTGTTTTTGAGACTTAACCTCTTTCTGTGAGCTAGCAGCAATGATTTTCGTTATTGCTGACACAGATTCGCATTGCCCGACAATTTCACCCTTCTTCAGCTTGACTTCGTACGGTTTGATGTTAAGAATTCGAATAGGGACCATGTTGTTATCTGTTGCCACAAGTGTCTTCCCAACGATGATGTTTTGGGAAGATTGTTCAGATTCTGGTTCCACCACGAGGTATCGATGGCTTCCAACGTTACCCTTTAATTTTGTCCAAATGAATACCTCTGAAGAAGGAGGCACGGTCAAGTCTTCTTTGATGACATTCCTGACAGCGGATGCATTTTCATTGCCATAAACGATTGGAATCTCCACATTTCGGTATTTCAGAACTTGGTTACCGAAATCCAGTATCACACCATGGCCTTTCATGAAGTCGATTCCAACGATGCACTCGTCACTTATATCTGCTACCAGAAATAGATGTGAAAACTCCAGATCTGCCAATCGGATCTTCAGACGGACTTCTCCGTACACCCTTGCTGCTTCTCCAGTTGCAGTCCTAAGACAGTAGCTATTGGTGTTGTGTAGCCATGTCATTTTCACTAGGTCTCTAAGCACAATGGAGGCTGTGGCACCGGTGTCAATTGTAGCCACATATTTGTTGCCGTTTATTAATGTCTCCACTGTCAAACTTTTGTTGTCTCGTTTTGTTTGGGAGACCTGGATGGTGGTTCTGGAGTCTACGATATCAGAAACCGGCTGGGAAACAGGTCGAGAAGTAACATTGCTGTTATGGTTACTCTGTTCTGAGGAAGCCTTCCTGCTTCCACAATGCTGACATGCAGATCTTCTTGGGGGTAATCTGGCGCTGAAGATGTCCGGTCTTGTTGCAGTTCCAGCATCTTACAGGCCCGTATCGCTGGTTTCTTTGTAAATCAACTCTCTGGCAGATTTTGTTCCGCTCCATTTCGTTCCGTTCGAAGTTTGACGTTTGGATGAAAGCGTTCAGAGCTTTAGTTATTTCGCCTGGGTGTGTTCGCTCCTACATTTGTAACACTATTATAGTTGGGCCTTTACTGAGCAACTCGGCGCCTATTATGTCTATTCAAATATTAAGCTCCTGTTTGAATACCGCTTAGTTTTTGTTTTATGCCTTATGTACGAAGGGTGACCGTGTACGAAGGGTGACCACTTCCCCCTACCTCTGTTACCAAAACATTTTTTTTTTGTATGGTTACACCCCCTAAACCAAAATCTGGCCATATTACTAAATACGAAACAAAAGGTAATAAAACGATAACCAAGAAAAACGATAGTCACAATGACAACCGATTAATATTTATTACGAATGTGTTATTTTGTAGTTTACTCATATTTTTCATTTTTTCAAACAGCAGAACAAAAAAAAAACGATACCAACAAACATGAATAGTAAGAAATGAGTAACATCTAAGTCAAATAAGCTACAATCGTCAAAAGCAGTCGTAAAAGAATACGTATCGTTTTAGGAAAATCGAATCGCCATTTAACGAAAAATTAGGGACTTTTGCCACTTTCGAGGGGCGTCTAACAGAGGGTAGCGACACCTACAATGTCTGTGAGCCCAAGAAAGAAATTAGACCCTCAGAAATCAAAATTAATCGGATTTATTTTATTTTATTTATTTATTTATTTCATGATAAACCTATACACATTAAGACATATTGTCTTATAATTTAGGTAAAAGCTACAATTAAACATGTTATGAAAGCTAGGATTTGACAATTTTTGTTAATAAAATACATTCAAAAGAAAAAAAATTATACAAACATAATTAAAACAAGAAAGAAAAAGAAAGGAAAAGAGGAAAAAACTTGAAATTTGTTATTAGTAATGTGGAAAAGTAATAAATTATTGTAAAAAGTGAAACTTTATTTTGGTCTGTAGTTTCAAAACATCGTCTATTTCTCTTATGTTTCGTGGAAAAGAATTCCATAGTTTAATTGAATACACAAAAAATTGAAGCTCGGATGTGAGAGAGGTAGCTATAGCGCAGGTGGATAAGCATTTGCGTCCTTTGAGAGGATGGCATAGTTATCAAATTACTGAGGTATTGGGGTTCACGATTGAGGAGTATCTTTGATAGTAAGTTTAATGCTGGGTAATTAAGGAAATTTTCAAAAGTCATATTTTTAATAGGTTTTTGGAAAATCTAGATACACTGTCATATCTTCTTAGGCCGTACCGTAAATATAGCGTACCAGGCTGTTAAAAGCGACATTTAGCTTTCTTTTACTGATAGAATCGCAATGTGAATAAATTTCGCAAACATAAATGAGTGTAGGTAAGACCAGCGTTCTCGCTAATAACATCCGCTTTCTTATGGACGTCCTTTATGTGGGTGTTGCCCACATAGTTCGAAGGATGCCATATGTCTTACCCACAGCTATGTTTATGTTATTGTTCCAGGTTAGAGTTCGATTGAACACCATACCTAGATTTTTAGCGGTTTCAACATATTCAACAACTTTCTTTGAAATCACAAGGCTTACAGATTTCTTAGAATTTAATAGGAGACCATTTTTCTGTGACCAACATGCGATTTTATCAAGATCTTCATTGAGACAGCTTACACCTTGTTCTATTAGCCCTAACTCAAATAAATTTGCACATCATCAGCATACATGTGGATTGAATTATATTTTACCACTGATGGTAACTCATTTACATAAAGTGAGAATAACAAAGGACCCAGAATCGAACCTTGTGGAACACCGCGAGAGATTCGGAGGAAGTCGGACAAATTGTTGTTAAATTGAACTGCTTGCATTCGATCTGTTAAGTAAGAACGCAAAAAAATCAATTTAAAAATAAAAGAAGTAAAATGGGAAAAGAAATGCGTTATTTTTGTTTTTTATGCATTAGAATATTTGAAAATAATAAATTATAAAAAAAAGTCAGTTAATAATTCTCGTCATGGGACATTAGGTAGCAAAATTTAGTAGTACATTTTAGTAGGTTCATTTTTACATGAATTTGTTTTCAGTGTAGTTACTGCCTGTAGGTACTTACTTCTCAGTCAGTCTAACCTCAAACCTGTGCCAATAATGTAGCTTGCTCATGTTCATAAATATTTTCAGCTTAGCAAATATTTTTTTTTTTAATTTTGTGACCAAAGTACAGACTTTTGGATAAAGTTAATATTTTGTTTCTACTTTAACAAACGTACATATATTTAATCAGTTGTTCTTAAAAAGTAGATAAGATACATAACACGTTTGTATATTATTTGCAAAGTATGTCACTTCGTTATTTTTAAATTGTCATCAGTAGTTTCCTTATAGATATTTACAATTAAAGGTGCCAATAAGAAACAAATAAGAATCAAATAAATGAAAAAAAAATTTTCACTTGTCAATTTGTAATTAATGATGAAAAAAGTGTTTGAAGAAAAAGATCCTACTTCTTTTTTTTTCTTTTTCTATTTTGCCACCAGGATGGCCATATTTCATAAAAAATTACCCATTCTTTTGTCAAAATCATTAGAAGATGGCTACAATGTCGAGTCATTAATTATATTGGGCTATCGCACACTGGGGTAATTTCTAAATCCACTTCAAAAAGGGTTGAGCATTTTACTCAATTTATTCCATTTAATTCCAAAATTCTCACTTCCCTCGCCCACAAACTTCGTTTTCCCCAATACCCATCGTGCGATGGCCTATTAGGAATACTACAAAAAAAAATCAGAAATTTTCGGAGCCGTTTTTTTTGTGCTCCTGAAACAGGTGATTTTAGAGCAACTCGTAATTTGGAACGAAATGAAGTTTTTGCATCAAAATGTGCATTCATCCCTGATGTTAATGGATTAAAACAAACAAAAAAATATAAAATCAGAAATTAAAGAGCAATTGGATGACATTTGGAACAAAATATATTTTTTGAGTCAAAATATAGATTATATTTTATTTATCAAGCCATATGAACTGTCGACTTCCATTAAAGGATGGCTGCAATTTTGATGGATTAAAACTCAAGGATTCACTCATTCTAAAATCCAATAGAATAGGTGGAATCACTTGCACTCAATTCTAATTCTAAATCCAAATCTAAACTGTCACTTTTGTGTCAATAAAAACAGTTTTAAGTGACTTCTGTATAATTGCGAACATCCGAAATTCCATCGAATTGAAAACGACAGTAATAAATTTAGGAGTGACTTTTTAAAAAAATCAAAAATCAAGAAAACTTTCTGTACTTTTGTATGCGCACATTATAAATATTGTGATTTTATCCCCCATTTGATCCGAATACATGATTTCGAAGTCCAATATCTGTTAAATAAAAGGTGCTTTGCTGAGGTTAAAAGTGTCAAAAATGAGTGTCTTGTCTTGACATAGATACAAATATAGCACTCAGTATAAAAAAAATAAAAATTGATTTTAATCAATATTGAAAAGTGGAACGTCATAATTATCGTCGCGCTGTCTTTAATGAAAAAGAATGAAAATTTGGCAGTAAGTAATGCACAGAGAAAAATGTACCACCGCTGCACAGTTTTCCTGAAAGACTTTTCTCTTTGCAAAAATCATAACTTTTTAACGCATTATATCGCTACATTTTTGTAGGGCTATTAAAACAATGCATTTCAAGAAGATTGTTTCACAGGGTATTTCGGAATTATTGACTAAAGAAAGATTTTATTTTCTTAGAAAAAGGAATTAACAGAAAAAACAATTAAGTAAAACTTTCAAAAATTGTTAAAAACAAAAACTATGACCACCTAACTGTTCATATGGTGTTCCAAAAAAAAAAATTAATCACCACAGTGGATGCTTAAAGTTAATAAACCTAATTCCTAAAAGTTTTTATTAAGTATTAAAATTGTATTTATTTTTATTTTTTGCATTTAGTGGTCTATTTATAATATTTTATATATTTTTTCAGTGATATACACATGTATATTATGTGAAGCATTAAAGTAAAAAAAAAAGTAAACGGACCAAAAATTAAAAAAAAATTAAATCAATCAGCAAAATATTATATTTATAATATAAAAATATACATACATCATCATCTTAAACAATAGGTAATTATAAATTTTAATTTTCAGAAAAAAATTCACTGTCATCATATTCATTTCTTATATTTAACAGACTTATTAGTTCTGTGTAGTAGCTTTTTTCGGCCCTTTCTGGTATCTAACGTGTCTTAAAGATGAAACAAGTGGATCTGATGATATGGAAAGCATATTAAATAAATCTTCATTTTGTCGTTTCCGTGAAACCTTGCACGTATTTGAGTATCGATATCGCTTGTAGTCTTTATTCCTTGCTTCCTGTGTTTCTTCAGAAAGTTCGCCTAATGGTAAAATCTTGATCGTTTGGATAAGGAATATAATTGTTGAAGTTTATTTTAATTTCTTCGTTTGTCAGAGTTTAATCACAGATAAACATGCACATGCACACGGATTATTTTGTCTGTTTTATTGAATCATAAAGTAATAATCTGGAGCAGTTACTAAAGTAAGATTTGCAGCTGGAGTCACCGAAGAATTCGAAATCACAGTAGGCGTACACCAGGGTAGCGTCTTGAGTCCCCTGCTCTTTATTAACGTTCTTGATTTCCTGCTTAAAGGTAAAGTGACGGACCCCAAAGTTCATTAGTTATTCTTTGCTGACGATGGAGCCATCATAAGTGAAGATCCGATATCCCTGCAACGAGCACTTGACGTATGGGTGGATGTTTTAGAAGGAAGTGGGTACCGAATAAGCGCGAAAAAGACAGAATACCTATGCTGCCCATTTTCTGATCCACACAGGCCTATTCCTGACATTTATTTGAATGGAGTAGTGCTTCCCAAGTGTAAAAAGTTAAAATATCTAGGGTCTATGATAAATAATGAAGCTACTTGTGATGACGATATCAATAATCGCGTAAGCGTAGGGTGGATGAAGTGGCGGGAAAATTCTGCTATCTTCTGTGATCGAAAAATGCCCCCTAAGCTGAAAGGAAGGCTCCGCACCGCAGCACTCACATACGGTTCACAATGTTGGACAATGTACAAAAAGTATGAGAGTAAGTTAACGGCAGCTGAGATGAAGATGCTTCGTATGACAGCAGGAGTTACAAAGCTTGATAGAATTAGAAGTACGAAGATCCGAGGAAGTCTTCATGTAAAAAATACCATCTCCCAAAAAATTGAACACGACCGACTCAGTTGGTATTGCCATGTTCAAAGGAGAGATCCTGAGAACCCCGTCAAAAAGGCAATATCATACAACGTTCCAACGATAGGAAGAAAGAAGAAAGGTAGGCCTAAACACTCCTGGTACACGCAAATGCAAAAACACCAGCATTCAGTTGGCCTCAGAAATGGAACAATACAAAACCGAGAGGCTTGCCGCCGATTTCTGAGGTCACACCCGCGGCGAACCCCACAGGCGGATCACTAGTGTGAAGCAGATACGTGGGACAGTTATGATCCCCTCGACATCGAGATCATAACAGCGTCGATGAAAAGGAAGAACAATAATAAAGTAATAATCTGTAATTAAATATATCCTTCAACCTTTAATAATAATGAGTCGCTTTTAATAAAAATTTATCTTTTACTTTTGGCACTTTAATTCGTGTTTACCTGTTTTATGAATAAGAACATAATGATGTATTATAATGCTTTTGGCTTAAAAGTAACAGGGATAGATTTTAAAAAGGACATTTGGCATTTGTGTCCCTGCAGATAACAAAACGTATTCCAATTGATATAAGAACAAATTTTACACTCTCAGCTCTTTAGGCAATTGAAGTAATTTAAATATTCCAAGAGTAAATTTACTTTTAAAACAAAATAATCAGAAATGGGAAAATATTTTTTTTAAACTAGTTACAATATCTCGGTAAAGCGCAGCAACAGTTTTTGCACTTGGCTCGACAAATAGTTGGTGTACAATACCCTATTCGATTTATGGCATCAATTGCTCGCAACTTTTTTGTGTTTTTGCCACGACTTTTTCTATTTTGGACAACCATGCGCTGTTTTACTTAGAAATCTTATTAAAATGAGTGAATAATAAGATATTTCAATAGAGAAACCTACTTGATTTCATGAAGAAAATCTTATTATACTTTAATAAAATTTTAAAATATTTTTGTACTTGGCATTTAAACCGAAATAGTCGCTATTATTTCATATAATAGCCTAAGATATATGACGGGTGATCTCAAAACTCCAGGTTCAATCCACCGGTATAATCCAATTCTTTGTATTTTTTTCTTTACTAAGATTTTCCTAGTAAAAATCTTATTGTATTTAAATGGTACCATGTCGATTTTCCTCTACCTAGTACACATAAATGGTAAAATTTGTCATTGCGACATCTTCGATGGTAATCAAAATTAATAATATAACTTTGTGATTTTGTTTTCTTATTTAATACATATTTCTAGACATTTATTTAAATATTCTCTTCTATTACATATTATCATTTAGGGTGTATACATATATAAGAACTAGCATTTTTTTTTATTTTTTTCATTTTAAAATTCCTTACTGTCTGTCATTGTTTTTGTTTTTCATTTATTTATTATTTTTTTTTTTTTTTTTTTTTGTTTCTTTTAATTTTTATTGTAAACAGTTACCTAATTGCAAATATCAATAATTTAAGCTAAAATTGTATTTTCATTTTTTTTTTCATTTATTTTGTATGGAATAATATAAACGGTGCATTTTACTTTTGAAAATCTGTAGCTTTTCTTAAAGTTCATCACGACTGAAATTCCGGTTTTTTTCATTGTGGTTCTTGTTTTAATATATTGTTTTTTTTTTTTTTTAATTTTTTTCTTTATTTAAATATACATATAGATTTTGTTATTGTATTCATTTCGAGATACTTGTGGTGGATTTTTGTATCATCAATATATATTGTCATTATTTTTAATATAGATTTTTTGTGTATTTTAACTTAATTGATGCTTTTGCTTTACTTAACATACCATGTTTTTGTTTTTTTTTTTTTTTTTTGGTTTACAATAATTCGTGAATAATATTAAATCTGGTTGAAATTGAATTGTTTTTATTTTGTCATAAGATCACTTAGCTTATTAGCAATCGACTTTAATTTTTTTTTTGTTTTTTGTTTCTTCTTTTTACAATATGCATTTTTGTATCTTTAATTTGTTTTACAAACATGATTATCCGTTAAATGATCTACAATAATTTAACATTAACGTATAATATAGAATTACAATTTTACAAGGAAATTTATTATTATTATTTTTTTTTTTTAGTAAATTTAAAACAACAAAGCTTCTATAATTACATATAACGTAGAGTTGACATGTTGTGCTGGGCGGTAAATTAGGTAGAAGAACAATTATGGAGGTTTAGTTTTTGAATTTAGTTTTTTTTTATACGGTTAGGGGATTTTTCTTATATTTACAATGTAAAAGCGTGTAGGAAGTCTTGAATGGCCTCTAATGAAAACGAATCGTTATAAATATAAACACTTCATCTGAATTACTGACTGTATATTCCAATTATTTATTTTTGTTAAAAAATCGTCCGGATATTATAGCAAGGGACAGCTTTCTTAAAGGGTTTTCAGAATACAAACTTTGACATCATTGGAAAACCGATATTTTAATCAGATAAGAAGTTTTTGTCGCTTATTACGTTTTGACAGTCAAGACTATGTCATCCGAGGCCAGTAAAAAACTTTCAGATCCGTCCAGAAGCATTCCGGATTACCAATCGAAAACGACATACATAATGTAGCAAAAGCGGTTTACAATGGTGAAGGGCGGTAATCCCAATCACTCCCTTTCATATAAAAGAGAAAGAAGATCATTGCTTTGAACCATCCCATACGATATGTCAACATGAAGCCAGTCGTGTGGTAGAAAGTAAAGTAACTTGCGCTTCAGCTTTGTCTTCAACTTCGCATTGTAGCGCTATATACTATATTCTTACTTTTCAACTTTGACAGTACACACACGCTTCAGCATCAGGTTCACCATTGTGTTCAACCAGTTATACGTATCTAAAAACGCATCTTAGTGCCAGTCATTTTTATTTTTTACTGTATTATTATTGCACTTTCCCGTTCAATATACCCTGATTTTTTTTCTGACCAATGTTTTTGTTATTGTTTGTTTGCCCAAACAGTATCATTTTGTCTTCGGTTGAGATAGATAATTCGAAAGTCGCCTCCCGGACTAATACAGAAAAAAATTTCATCAAGGATTATACATTTTCATCAAGGATACATATGTACAACAAAATTACAAATTATGGCATTATGTATTTTAAGACCAAATAAAAATAAAATGTTTTGTAAAAACACATATCATTTTTTTTTAGTTTTATTTTGGAAATATATAACACAGAGAAGCAGAAAAATGGGAATAAATTATGTAGGTACTTAACATATTGGCGTATTTTAAAATGAAATAATTTTTTTAAAACATTGCACAACTTTTAGGCCACTGAATAATTTTAACGCCTTGCCAACAATGTATAAAACGAAATTTAATGCATACAACCAATCAAATCAATAATGAAGCAACAGAAAAACTGAATTTGTTTTTTTTTTAACATTATAATTTTTCTTGTCGATTTATAGGTACTTTTCAAAGTAGTATCTAAATATATATAGTATTTTTTTTTTGTATTTTTGTATATTTTTTATTTCTTTAACAGCGCATTTATAAGTGTCATATCATAATCAACATTTTTTTTCTTTTTCAGTATTTTTTTTAAATATAATATATTTCATTTTAAATTTTATATTTCTATCTGTCTTCAGCTCATAATTATTTTTTTTTTTTTTCATATATTTTAGTTTAAATTATTTGTAACTTTTTTAATTCTTCTTTAATATATTCAAACAAATTGCCTACCATAAAATAATAACAATAATCATTTATTTACAAAAAAAAATATAATAATATTAATAAAATATATTTGTATAAAAAAAAAACTTAAATCAATAAATTGGAATGATAATACAAAATTCAATTTTCTTTTACCTAAATTACTATAAGATTTTCGATTGTATTGTAATTGAAAAAGGAAGAAGTATTAAACAAAGCATTGAAAGTAGTATAGTTAACAAAATAATATAACTACATATTTATTTTATTTTGTTTAATACAAATGGACGCGTCATTATATTTTAAGCAATCAAATAGAATTTGGTAAAAAAGCATAAATTTTTTTATCAAAATTGAGCAACAAAAAAAAATAAAATAAAAAAGAGATTGTTGGCTATTTTTTATTTTTTTTTTGTAAGTGCAGGTAGGATCTCTGATGATAATGATGGTTTAGTTAGGAATTTAGATTTACTAGAATTTATTTGTTTTAATTTTGTTATTTATACATAATTATGTACTCGTATAATATCTCTGTATAGGTATATTTATAATTTTCAATTTGTATTCCATTTAGTAGTAAATGGATTGTGTATACAATATCTTTACATATACATATTTATATTTTTGTATGTATATAGAAGGGAAATTTAAGATTGTATCTCTTAATAATTTTGTTTTTGTATTTTTTTTAAGGTTTAGGTTGCATGTAAATTATGTTTAGCACAATCAATAGTTTTTTTTTCAATATTTATAGCAATTTTTTTGCAATAATTAGAGTGATAGTACATAACTATATAATTTAAATATATATAATATTTAACATTTAATAGTGTATTGTTTTAGTGGATGCGCGGATTTAAGAGATTTTTGTTGTTATTTGTTTTGCATTTATATTTCATTACATCACTTATAACGCTCCAAATGGATCTAATTGAATGTTTTTATTGCCATTCTGTTGGGCGGGACTGCTGTGTGGTTGCGCTGCCACTGTTGGTTGCATTGCCATCATTGGTGGCATCACTGGTTGCGCCCCAGTCATAGGTTGCATGTTGGTCGTTGCCATCATTGGCGCTCCCATAACTGGCATCCCCTGCTGTAAATAGAAAATTTCAATAAATTGTTAATTTTCTAATAAGCAAATTATGTGTATATACATTTTTTTTATTATTATTATTTAATTATTAAAATAAAAGCTAATAATAATCAAGTTCTAGCGCTAAAGAGTGTGTGAAGTAGTTTTTACATTTTTTTTTTTTTTTTTAATGTTTTAACAAAATTATTTTTAATAACGAACTAAGAGAACTAGCTTACCTGCATGTAGTTAGGTAACACAGGATAAGTAGGGTGAATATACGGATGATTAATTGTGACTGGCGCAGGACTAACTGTCATGCCATGAGCCTATGTATTTTGTGTATAGAAATAAAAAAAATAAAAAAAATATTTCAACATAAAAACAGAAAATAAAGCAAAAATTGATAAAAATAAATAAAAATATTTTAAATTAAAAATAATCGAATTTTTAACAAAAACAAAAAAATATATGTTCTCGTACAAAATACATTTTTATTCGCTATTATACTCAGATTGTAAAATTTTTCATTGTTTGGTAGATACAATTTTTGTTTGCTACTTATCCATACCTTAATGCGAATGTAGACCAAATACATACATGTGTATTAAACTTAAACCTTACCATGATTTGCGATAATCCAGCTAAGGATTTTATTTATTTGGAGGACATTTTTGAATTATTATGAGCGTATATGATCAGAAAGTGGGAACTGCATAATTTGTATGGAGAAATGTGTACAGTGCTGTGTGAAACATTTGCAACTTAAACCATTAGATCTGTATATCTCTTAAAAATGCAGTCATATTTTGAAAACTATTTTGAAATAACAAGTAATCACTGTAGATTCTGGAAATATTAATTGGGATGAGAGTGTGCGAAATCCAAGCGAATTTTTAATTTTTTTTTGGAAATAAATGTCTCGTCAATGATTGGAAATCATGCAACCTGGCCTGCAGTACTCGGAATCTTATTTTTGATGAGTCAATGGGTAACTGAAGTTCAAACATGTCTTCTTAAGAAGATGCTGCTGATTTTTTTCGGGAGAAATTAATAATATTCCTGTCTTTTTTTGCTATGGTACAACGTTGTCTGTCTTCTATGATAACATACAAACTTTTCACTCTTAATAATCTGACAAAATATGGAATACTTTACTAAAATTTTTTTCTGGGATATTTCTTTTTAGAAGCCACTCAAAATTTTTGATTTTATTAAATTTTTTGTTTGTTGTTGTTTTGTTTCCCAAAAAAGATCTTTATTTTCAATCAAACACCCGGCTAGTTGTTACCAACGAACCAAGATACAGAAACAAATTTACCGATTTCAAAATGAATCAATTCTTAAAATATTATTAAAATTGATCATGGCAGTTAGTTGCAAGTGCTTTGCACAGCCAAATTCATTACTTTTTTTTTTGTTATGCAGTTGCATTTGCTACAATTGTCTAGAGATTTAATTTTTTGGGCCTTTTTATTGTTACTATGATACATATAAAGTCTAAAGCAATGCAAATTATTGGGTTTTAACAAGTAATTTATAAAAAATATGTAGTCTTTTTGGTAGGTGATAAAAGTTGCAAATGTTTTGCACAGCACTGTACATGTAAAGTACATACCACTCTTGTTTGTCTGGAGTTATAGCTATTTCGTGCTTTGCCACTTATGCACTCATCAGTCTTCTTTTTGCGGTGCTGCTCTAATTAAATTTTATTATGAAAAACTTTTCTATTTTTCCGCTGAGTTTTTGTAAGCATTTCGAATCATTTGTACTAAAGCTTTCTGATATTGATTTTTTTCGATACAGTTTTTTTCTAAAGTAAAGGAAATGTATTATCCCTTGGGTGGAAGTGAATGCGCCAATCTTTAATTATACCAATTTTTCTGGTCGATTCGCATCAATTAATTAAAACCCGATTGTTTTTTTTAGTTATGTCGGTTTTCTTTAACAGCGAAAATATGTTAACACTATCAATATTGATGTCTTAAATGATAATATTATGCAAATATTTCTACTATTGGTTTATGTTTGTATCAGTAAGTTCATAAAAACTACAGTCGGCTCCTTCAAAGTCAAACTTTCAAGGGATAGCATAATTCATTCGAGTTAGAGGGAGTTTTGGAAAAGTTCGAGTTAGAGGGATTGAAAATAGGCCATTTAAAATTGAGGGGAATAAAAAACTTGGCGAAAAAGTTCGAGTTAGAGGCAAATTCCACTTAGAGGGAGTTTGACTTAGAGAGAGTCGACTGTATATACCCCATCTGTTATTTAATAGATTTTTGTTAAGTACGTTCGTATTGAAAATCAAGACATAGGTTGTCAATATGTTAACAAATACTATATACAGCTGTATATTCATATATATACAGCTAATACCTATCGTTTTTTTTTTTATTTTTTAATGGATATAAATATTATTTTAAGTTTTAAATAAAAATAAAATGAATATGAATTTAAAAAAAACTACACGTTAATAAATGGTCACTATGGCGTATACGTACTTTTTTTGTATTTTTATTTCAATTTTATTTTAATGCATTTTAAACATGAAAACTTACCTAGAAATATGTTTGAGACGAAGTGCAGCATATAAAAGCAGCGGCAGTGCGTATTTAGCATTTAAAAGTGACAACCTAATATAAGGTTTTAATTTGCAATACACGGTACTATTGGAAAGAAAATTAAATATTCCAGCATAAGTCCGTTCCATTTCGAGAAGAAAATCAATTTAAAATTTAGTTTTTCATACAACTTTGTACTAAATGCGCATTTTTTTTTATTTTTTAAAGAAACAATTGAATTGGTTTTCCAAAAGTTGGGAGTATTAATTAAATAATGACAAAAAGTGGACATGTGACTTTTCCCCTTTTGGTCTCTTCAAATGAGAATATATCTTTTATAGACCAACGTCACATCTCAAAAACTATCAAATTTTTATTATTAATACTACCAGAAATTTTAATTTATAATCTTCAAACTGCATCAATTTTATTAATGTAACTTCAAAATTTAACGCAAAAAAAAAATAAAACAGATTCTTCTATGGAGTTTATATGGGAATACAAATCTTTAAATTCATTTTCCTGTGATTGAACACAAGTGGTTTTTCTATAAAGCGATATAATTTTTCTTCGGATCTAAGAATATATCGCAAAATCGAATCAAATGATGCGCAAACTTTAAACAAAAGTGAATAAACAAAATTCTTGATGCTTCCCTGTTGATTATGCAATGCATTGCATCAGTTACGCATGAAAGCAGTGGTTTTACCAAATGGAACGAGAAAAATGTAAAACTTGAAATACCATCCACGTGAAAGACCATCACGTATAAGGAAATATATAAGAGCCGTGTTTTATTCAATACTGAGAAGCTACTCAGTGTTTCATATTATTCGCAAAACAAAAACAAATTAGACTGCTTATTTTATTTTCGAATAAAATGAAACATTTAGTGTTGAAAAAAACACATCTAATAATGTAGGTAAACCCCTGAAAAAGGCGTATTAAGAAAGCTTAAGTCCTTCTTTTTTGGGGGGGCATGACACTATTAGATTTTTCGATTGGATCAAATCATTAGTAGTCTACAAATAGCAAAAAAAAAATCTTTTCGAGGTTAGATAATGTGGTTTTTTCCAAATCACAGATTTAGCTGAGCACTGAACAACAGGCCCTAAGAAAAGGAACGAGTAAAATGTACGATTTTTTGGTACAAAAGTAATACGCTTTCAATTGCTCTTAAAGTGTAAACTACTTTTTTGTAAATCTTATGATTTTTTTGTATTTTTTTTTTTTTGTTTTCAAATTGATGAAATTCGAAAGCGAACAATTGAAATGGAATGGTTCTAAAAGTTTTTTTTTTCTGGAGTTTTTTTTAGTGTAAAATAATAGTAAAAGTAATTATTACCTATACAAAGAAAGACCTTAAGCACACGGAGGAGTGGGCTCTTACACATTTGTCTATAGGTCTATTTTTGAAATAATTGTTAAAAAAACACGATTTTCCTACCCACCCACCTAAATTTCCCCTACCAATCTGTTGATGGACAATTTAATTTTTCACTTTCATATACCATTTATCCTAAATTTTTCCACCGCCCATATTTTGTAAAATAGTTTTTTTTTAACCTTTTCCGGCTGAAAACTGGTCTATTACACTGTGTAAGAGTAAACAATTTACGCTGGAGGACACCTATCGCGTTTTGTAGAGCTGAGGGTTTTTTTGGACCATCATCCATTGCAAATAAAATGTACGACTGGGTCGCACGTACTTGCTCTTATGGCAAAAGTCCATGTGAATGTTAAAGCCTCTTATATAAAGTTTTTAAAAATATATATTTTGATAAGAAAATGTAAAAAAAATTTATAATTAAATATTTAAACGAGTCAAATAACTCCTCAAATGCTTTTGAGCTCCAAATTAAGTATGCGATTTCATTTCATTTAGAAAAATTACATTTAAGAAAAAAAAATTGAAAAATGAAGGGTATTCAAAAAAAATGTTTTTTATAAATATATAAAAATGTTAAAAATGGGAGGACCCGTTATTTGTTAAGATTTCTAAAAATATTTCTTTCATTTCAAAAGTATGACCTAACAAACAAAAGTAGACACAAAATTTTTAATCAAAATCATTATTGCCGTTTTGAACAAAGTTAACTTTTGCTTATGGCACCGTTAGTTTTGGTCCCAAAAAAAATTCAACTGCCCCTCTAGGGACAGACAAACAGAAAAGCGAGACCCACTCTTATTACAATCTCTATCATCATAATGCCATGTCTAATTGTTATCTTAAGTTCGATTTTTTTTTTTTACAAATCCTAAACTTGCCCCAGTACATACATATATGTATGTATAATGTATATCGTAAGTAAAAATCTTCAATTTACGTTCGAAATACCTCGTTTGGTTTTGAAATAAACATTAGTTTAGAATATATTCACCCCTATAACAGAATCCGACGAATGGATTGCGGCGGGATTCGCATTTAGTTCAGCCATATTTTCTCTTGTGGAAATCGTAAATGAGGAATTGTCTTAGTGGAAATGGTAAGGTAGTTCCTCGTATTGATAATATAGTTCACCCGGCAACTTCATAATTGCTTTAAATGCGAATGCAAACCCTGGGAATCTCGTTGACTTCCCGGAGTTAAGTATTCGGAATTCCATAATAGGCATGATTTTTCAAAGAGCATGTTGTTTTAAAAACATATGTATGCTTTGAATTGATTTCGAAAAAAAATGGAATTTTTGAAATTTTGTTGAGCTTATACAGTCTAGGTGGTTTAAATAAACCACATATTTCTTTTATTGTTTAGATTTGAGAAGTTCTTTTCCAAACAGTAAGAAAATCTAAAATTGGAGAAAAATTGACGAAGTTAGATTTTTTGCAATGGATGAAGGTCCAAAAAAACGTTCTTGGCCCTAAGTCAAAATTTTGGGGTGTTAAGGAATTCTTAAATACCGTTTTGTAATCAGTGCAACAAGCTCTACCGCATTCGTATATTTTGCGGGTCACTCAATGCTATTGTACAGTGGATCTTATCTGTTTTCAAAAAAAAATTTAGATCCAGGTTTGTAAAAAATCAGATTTGTAAGTTGCTAAGAGTCGTTGGCTGAAACGAAACTTAATCATTTATGTTCAACATAAAGTGACAGTTTACGCAGAGGAAAAAGTAGACCATGAGCGCTTATGTTCAATTAATATTTTAAGTATCGTATCAGAAAACGGGCCTAAAACGCGTTTAAGAGAAACATGTTTTCTTCTACCGGTGCTTTAGTTTTGTCGGGCACTGTATACGTATAAACTCAATTCACCTAATTTTTCGTCCGATGGTTGCTTTTGATTACGCAAAAAAAAAGCACAAATCTAAAGTGTTAAAATATGTAGCTTTTCTTGACTTTTCTAATGAAGCAAATCTATTTTATGGATAAATATATAAAGCAACTGATCATTCGCGGAGCCATAGTAATATTGCACAAACAAAAAAAAAAATCCTTTTGTTGATAATAATACAAAAAAATACCGTTTGCATTCTGACACCTAACGTATTTTTAAGCATTATTTTTGACAATAAGCAATGAAATGGTTTTTTTTTTGTTTTTTTGTTTTCGTTTTTCTTGAATTGAGATTTTATAATGTTCTCACTACACAACTCACCATTGGGCGATAACCTGCACCAGTTGTTGCCGCCATGGGTTGTGGTGTCCAATTAGCACCAGGCTTTGCTGTGTTTTTCGGCGAATTCCACTGCACGGGTCTGCAATAGCACAATAGTAGAAGGAAAAACAATTTTTAAGCATTTTTTTACATTTTGCATTTGAAATCGTTTTGCTACTCACTTTGTGCTTCCCGATTTATTTATATTTAAATTATCTACCAGGGACATAAGCGAACTATCCAGATCACCAGTTAGAATTTTTCCAGTACCAGCTGGTTGGGTTGCACCAAGTTGTTGTTGCTGCTGCTGTTGTTGTTGTTGTTGTTGGAAACCACCTGCACCTGAAGCAACAACATCAGTTGGATTTGGAACACCAGACATGGGTAGTGTGCTACTGCCCGCAGTATTGCCGGGCTTCAATACATCACCCAATGCATCGAAGCCTTACATTACGTATGATAGTTTTTTTTTTTTTTTTTTTTTTATGCATGTGCGCGTTTTTTTGAAATTTTTTTTTTAAATTTTTGAAATTTTGTAATTACCGATTTGATATGGGCATATTATGTACATGGAGTTCGACCCAAGTTAGTTAGAAGAGTGTTTTTGGTTGGATTTTTTAATGTGATGAGATGTTTTTTAAGATATCCGAAGTTCCATTTATGTATGTGTGCATTTAACCACCACAAAGAGACACGTTTTTTACAATGTTTTTTTTGTTTTATGGATTGAAAGAGGAATGGAAAAGATAAACAAAATTCCATATTAGTTACCATTTGTGCAGAAAATCATTTATAGAATAATGTGATTGTTTGGTTATTGAGGAGCTTAATTATGGTTAAAGCAAGCACTACGGTACGGTTTGAAAATATTAACATTTATTATACATTCGAGGGGTTTTTAGTATATAAAACTTTAATACGAGCAAGTTGTAATTAAAAGCTTGCACAAGATCATTCAATTGCATTATGTTCTTTCAATATACTCGACTGGATGCAATGCAACAACAAATAATACTTGCATACGCACATTCATTTCAAAAATATTTAAAATTATGTTAGCGAATTTCTTATAAGTTATATAAGCATTAGTATATTTATGATGTTAATCTTGATTTTACGAATAGATACACTACATTATTTTAGTTTTACACAGTTTTTTTTTTAATTGAAATACATCCATACAGACATATCGCTGGCTGTGAATTTCGCGTTTGTTGGCATATTTGTATGCTTACATACAATCCTAAAAATTTTCAACCAGAGACATTATTGTATCGACTCTGTCGGCAATTGGTATTTTGTATAGGTGTCTTATTTTATAAAACTTTAGAGATATATACAATTATACATGTAAAAAGATCAGAAACCCCTAAATGTACGGTCACGACGATTTAGATTTTCCAGATAGGTTTATATTTTTTTTTTTAAATTTCGATTCTTTTGGTTTCTGTCTATCTGACCTGACGAAACTGAACCCCTCAATTGACCTAACTCACATATCGATCTCATGTCAGAAGCATGCATTTGCGAATAAGTATTTTCCGATAAGTATTTTGGTATAAGGGATGTCGGTGGCGGAAAAATATCATATTATAACTTCCAAAAAGAATTATTTGAAGTTTAAAGACAACTGATACAACTGACATTACTTGATTTTCAATTACCCATGTTCATGCTTCTGGCATAAGGGGGACCATATATTCTCAAGCTGTTTTTTTTTTTCTTCTTTCTGACAAAATGTATTTTAAAAATAATGATATTCATAAAACTTATTTTTCGTGTAAAAAGATAAGTTTACGCAAAAGTTTGCATGAACGACCTTTTTTTTACATCAAAAATGTGTGGAAAATTAGAAGCGTTCAGATCTCCAAGTTATTTTTAAATGGAGAACCTCTCTCCTGAACTAACAAGGAATCGGAGTCGAATATTTCGGAACAATAAAAAAAAATATGCTGGATTCAAGACCATAGTCACGTTTTAATCGTAAGTCACTTCTTTAAGTGGAAACCTCACGGAAACCATACGGAAACTCACGGCAGTGTTCCCACAAAAATGAGCGAATACAGAAAATCATTTGGTGTGCCTATAATGTCTATTTCTTGATTTTCGTTCAACTTTTTACATAAAATTATGTTTAGTACACAACTTGTATTGCGAAATAATCGTGATGCGATAATTACATGATACCGACATAGTTTTTTTACTTCTCTGAACTCTAAGATATTTACTATAATCATGTATCTGAACACGCCTAGTTCTAAAAAAGTCACTATGACGTTTAAATAAGTTTATACAAATAAATTTGATAGTTTTACGCAGCAAAATCTTTAGATAAGTTTATCCAATTTGCGTAAACTTTTTCCATATAAAATTTGACAGTTCATTTAGTGTTTTACGAAGTTGCTTGAATACCTTTAATAAGTTAAAAGATCTGCCCCGTTCAAAATATTAAGTGGATTATGTTCAGCTACTTGATAAGATATAACTTTCTGAAGCTCTAATCCCTGAATTTGTTTTTTTTTTTCTTTGTTCTAAAAAAAAAACTATGTAAATAAAATGATTGCATCCAAAATATGAATTAAGGAAATTGGCCTATTCACTAGTTTACAGCCAAAATGCACACTAATGCCCGATTACACAAGAGACTTATAAAGTTTATTTCCTTATGCCCCTGGGTACCGTTCCACGTAAATTTTATGTAGTTATCCGAATTACATACATGTATGTATAAGTTTTCAGTTCGATACGATATTAAGAAGTAGACTTAAATTGATTTGGGATGTTACCACCACTCAATGCCCCTCTCCTGGGAACGCACCACCAAAATAAAAATATTGTGTAGCTATCTGAACTACATTATACATACAATTAGAAGTGGGTCAAAATTTGATTTCTTAGATTTTATTACATTGCTAATTTCTTAGTTTGTCAGTTACAGTTACACATTGAAGCTAATAAAATTGTATTTAAAAGATTGTATTAGAGAGGTGGTTAATTTTCTCGGGTGGAGTAGGAGGCACAATTTTCTTAAAAAAACATGACTTAAAATTGAAAAAAAAAATATAAAAAACAACGGCAACACTTACAATATCATACTATACCTTTTTTTAAACCCAGGCATCTATGCTTTAGTTTTCTTATCAATTAAAGTACCTACCTAAGTTCAGAATGTTTTTGGAAAAATAATTTTTCAAAAAAAAAATTTGTTTTTTTATCTGATTTTCCTTTCATTATATTCTAGGATTATTTTTTTGTTTTGTACTTGTAGACAAATAGTACTAAATAACGTAAAGCAATTACAAAAATTACTCATTTTTTTTAATTAAAAGACATATTTGCATTTGATTTTAAATGTTCAACTTTAAATTGATAAAAACATTTAATATTAAAACCAAAACAGTACTTATATAGTAAAATTAAAAACAAAACAATCTTTTTATTAAAAAAAAACATTTTTGAACTTAGTAATAAATTATTCAAAATCTATCCACTAAAAAGTATTTCTATTGTAACGGGTGTGACACATTTTTCATGTTTATCGCTTCTATCTTTTTTATATTTATGCAAAAGAGTATAAGTTTTTATAATTGTTTTCAATATTAAATGCATTGCAACAACTATTGTGCTGCCTTAGAATATCGTAATACCTACAAGATGTAAAGGGTGTGACTTTCTAATGCAACACATGTTACATCTTATTTGAGCATATACTCAGCCAGTATAAGAATTGCAATACCTTTAATACTGAGAACAATTAAAAAACTTATTATATTAGATGTTAAAGTGTTTAAATACTAATATTGTATGAAAACCATACAAAAATGTGTCGCACCCGTTAGAATGGAAATACCCTTAAGCAACTTTAATTCATACGAAAATTTAAGCATAGCATTTCTGGCTTAAGAAAAGTGTATGTAATATTGTTAGTGTTGCTAAATTTTTTTAATATTTCCAATTGTAAGTAATTTTTTTTACAAAATCGCCAGTCCAACACCATTATATTCACTACAACACCCACTCATCATAAACACTATCGGGAATCTCCAAGGAAATTTTATTACACTGAAAAAATGTATTTTGTTTTCCGAAATTTTTTGAGCGACCGTGATTACCCTTTTTATTTTATGGAGAAAATAAAATCTATAAATTAATAAATAAATTTCCCTGGCTTGTACAAATGATGAGATTCTAACAAAATATATGAATTGTTACGCATTATTTCCTTGCTTCATTTATTAAAAATTGTTCGATTTTGAGATCAAATAACTTTGAGATCAAATCACTCGGTTCTGCGAGATGTGTTTTTAATGAAAAAAATGTTTGCTTATGTTTTAACCAACACAGAAATGACATTCCAGCGAAGTTTACCATTGGTGATTATACCAACATCGAAAACTAAAAACATCTGTGATACTGGGCGTTTTATTATCAAGATCTGATCTGGATCAGATCATGGGGATAATAAAACGCATCTATTGTTTGTGTTTCAGCTTTTTCACTATGGTTCTGTGTGGATCAATGACATTGGTCCATGACCCCCGCACCCGCTGATACATTTTAAATTTAGTATTTCTTGACCCAAAAAATGTATACCTTGACTCCAAGTTTGTTGTCCTAAGTGATCTAGAAGTCGAAATATTGCTGATATACCTATATTTCAAAATATCGGATTTAATTTCAAGATGGCCGCCAGATAGGGTGGATCCTATCAAAAATTTAAAGCTTAGCACCTAAGCGCTGTAAATTGGTGCTTTTGTCTGACAGGTTGACATTTTCGAGCTTACTGACCGCACTATACTCTGCCCAACAAAAATAGTCAGCCATCAGACGAATAGGGGGAATAACATGTAGCATACGAAAACATGCACGTGCCGTAACTATTCGGGACTGGTGGAAGTGTGATCATAGCCTCTCCGCGGCGGCCGCTAGAAACAAGCCTTTTAAAAAAAGGTTTGGCTAATATGATCAGGCTGCTTCCACAGGTTGGCGACAGGTTAATTCACTGTCCCGTAAAACTAAAAGAATTACGAGACCGACAACAAGCCTCGGAAACGGACGGATTTTACGACGACAACCCATGCAACGAAAACGGCAAAACGATTTACGAATTTTCTTGTGGAACGTACGATCGCTCTATAGAGCTCGAGCTGCTCAGCAGCTAGCCGATGCCCTGTCAAAATATAAAGCTGACATAACAGCGCTTCAAGAAATAAGATGGACAGGGAATGGTGTTTTACAGAAGAAAGAATATGACTTATATTACAGCTGTCATACAAAACACCATGTGCTCGGGGTAGGCTTCCTAGTCAGCGAAAAAATGAAGTCTACCATCATCGGCTTTAACGCTATAAGCGAAAGGCTATGCACCCTTCGCGTGCGAGGCAAATTTACAAACATCAGCCTCATTAACGTTCACGGACCTACGGAGGAGTCCTCAGACGAAGAAAAAGAGACTTACTACGAACAAGTCGAGAGGGCCCTCAATGCCTGCCCAAGGTATGACGTCAAAATCATCCTTGGGGATTTGAACGCAAAAATAGGTCGGGAGCCGGTATTTAGGCATTACGCAGGCACCCATAGTTTGCATGAGAACACTAATGACAATGGACTTCGAGTCTTAGAATTGGCAGCATCGAAAAACATGGTCGTTGCGAGTACCAGGTTCCCGCGTAAAGATATCTACAAAGCCACCTGGGTATCACCTGATGGAGTCACTCGTAACCAAATAGACCACGTGTTGATAGATCGTCGCCACTACTCGAACTTGATGACGGTACGAACGTGCCGAGGTGCCAATATCGACTCGGATCACTATCTTGTTGGTATGGTTTTCCGAGGGCGGATTGCCTTGCGGAGACGCATTGCATCCGCCGATCAGGTTCGAATCAACACGGCTGCCCTACGCAACGAAAACACCAGTAACACCTTTGGTAATGCGTTAGGACTCGCCCTAGAATCACTTGATTTAGGGAGAGTAAGTCCTGGAGCCAGTATGCTGGGCGTAAATGAGAAGTGGACACGCCTTAAGAACACTGTCATTAGTACTGCCAACTCCATCTTAGGCAGCAGTCGTAGAAATCGGAACGACTGGTTTGATGATGAATGCAAGCTAGCGACTGAACGTAAGAATGTTGCGTACCGAGCAATGCAACAATCTCATAGAACGCGGGCACGCGAAGAGGAATATAAAGAGCTCAGAAGAATAGAAAAACGGCTTCACAGACAGAAAAAATCAGCCTGGGAGAAGAACCTAATCTGTGAAATAGAGAGCAGCCGAGAGCGAGGTCCGCACCAGGCGATGAAGTTCTACCAATCCGTCCGAAACATGACGCAGTACACACCACGCTGCACATACTGCAAGGACGGAGAGGGAAATCTGATCACCGATCCACAAAGCATACTGGAGCGATGGGAAGTGTACTTTAATGAATTGCTAAATGGTCAGCTCACAGCAGAAGTGGAGGCTCCACTACTTCAAGATGAACACCCTATGCTACCGCCACCAAGCATAGAAGACGTTGAGAAGGCTATAGGACGGCTCAAGAAAAACAAAGCCCCGGGAGCCGATGGCATACCAGCCGAATTATTCCACCACGGCGGGCCAGCCTTACGTCAAGCAATTCATGATATCATAGTGCACGTATGGGAGCATGAAGAAATGCCAGAAGACTGGCGAAAAGGTATCATATGCCCCATACATAAGAAGGGAGATGTCACAACGTGCAGCAATTATAGAGGTATCACGTTGTTGAGTACCGCCTATAAAATACTCTCCTCTATCCTACAAGACCGGATAACCCCATACGCTAAAACCATCATCGGACACTATCAGTGTGGTTTCATTCCAGGCAAATCAACAACTGATCAGATTTTTACCCTTAGGCAGGCGATGGAAAAATGTCTAGAATTTAACATCCCAACATACCATCTGTTTATAGACTTTAAAGCCGCCTATGATAGCATAGCCAGGGTAGAACTTTACAAAGCCATGAGAGAATTCGGCATCCCAAATAAATTGACACGACTATGTAGGTTGACCATGACCAACGTAACAAGCCAAGTTAAAATAGCCGGATTGCTATCCAGACCAATTAACATCTTTAATGGACTCCGACAAGGGGATGGTTTGGCCTGCCTCCTCTTCAACCTGGCGTTGGAGAAAGCAATCCGTGACTCTGGCACGGCAACAAGAGGGACCATCGTCAACAGGTCCAGCCAGATACTGGCTTACGCAGACGACATCGACATCATCGGAAGAACCGAACAAGCTGTACACGATTCCTTCATCCAGATCGAGCAGGCGGCACAAAATCTGGGGCTGCACATTAGTGAAGGTAAAACAAAGTACATGGTGGCGTCGAATGCGAGAAGAACAGTTGGTCAAACAATCAAGGTAGCGGAGCACGAATTTGAAGTGGTGCAATCCTTTAAATACCTTGGGTCGACAGTAGCAGCCGATAACAACATAGAAGAAGAAATACGCGGGCGGCTTCTCAAATCCAACAGAGCCTACTACAGTCTGTCAAAGCTATTCAAATCCAGAAATCTAACCATAACTTCAAAACTGCTGCTGTACAGGACCATGGTCCTGCCAGTACTCATGTATGGATCCGAGACTTGGGTGCTTAGCAAAAGGCACTGTGACCTCTTAGCCGCGTTCGAGAGAAAAGTCTTACGGAGAATTGTTGGCCCCATATGTGAGGAAGGACGATTCCGGAGACGGTACAATCATGAGTTGTACGCAATCTACCTTGAAGCAGACATAGTGACAAAAATTAAGCTCGGTAGACTCCGGTGGGGAGGGCACCTAGCTCGTATGAGCGAAGAGGAACCTGCTCGGAAAGTCTTTTGCGGTACATTCTACGGTAGACGGCAGCGTGGTAGACCATGCTTGCGCTGGAGAGATGGCGTAGACCAGGACGCCCAAAGCCTTGGGGTGCGCAACTGGATGGCGTTGGCTCGAGACCGGGATAGGTGGAGAGACTTGTTGAAAGAGGCCAGGACCGGACCCCGGTTGTCGAGCCGATGATGATGATGATGATAAAAAAGATAGGACGTTTACCTCTCACTCTGACTGCAGTAAAATTTAATTAAGCTGTGAGAGAACTCAAATATTACAGGGTTTCTGTAGTGCACATTATAGATTTCGAAAAAGCTGTGATAAATATTTATAGAGTTACCAACTTTTCAAACCGCACTTCATTTAAAATTCGCAAAAAAGAAGTTTGTTTCCTTAATGTTAACAGCCAAAATCTTCTTAACTGCACTTAAGTGTTTTTTTCCATACATAAAAAGGAAATTTAAAGCCACGAATACAGAAAAACAGCAAGCGACAACACCATTCCTATATTTGTTCTTATTAGCTATTAAGAAAGCATACATTCTGAAAGCTCTCAAGCTCAATTCAAAGAAAAATCCACCCTGATTTGCGTTAAGGTGGGAATGGTAACTGTGATAATAATGTGCTTATTTTCAATACATAACCAGTGTACCTTAGGCTGCGCACGGTGCAGGTTATGGGGAAATGTACGATCGTCAAAGCGAAATTACAACAACAATTGAAGGGTAAGTCAATGGTTGTGTATAATTTTGTCAGTAAGTGATTTGGGAATACAACCACTAACCGGTACCAGTGTTGCCGAAAGTACTCCCATAGGAGTATTGTACTCCTTTCAAGACCTCCGTACTCCCGTACTCCTCCTTTCACATTCGTACTCCTATTTTTCTCAAAGACCTAAAGTATCTTACACTTGCAGTAAAGTGCAACGATAACCTTAAAAAATTTAATTCACTTCACTCTAAATTTAAGGCAAATTTGGCAGCATTCTTATCTTCTCTGTCATTCTCCCCTCTTTGCTGATTTTTTTTTCTTTTTCTTATTCGTAAAGTTCATCGTTCATGCAGTTTTCATCTGTCAAATAGGCGTTGGCGTTGGCGCGTTGGCAGCTGGGTATTTGCTTCATTCCCTCATTATAGCCTGGAATTTCGGTCTGCTTTTGTGTTTCTATTTTTTTGTGGGAACTATGTGAATTTATATCTGTAGTTTAACAAAATGAAGAGGTTTGTTAAATGAATGCTTTATTCTGTGGCAAAGTCACTTGTATTTAATGTATTTAAACGTACACAATAATTATCCTAGTCTTAAAAAAATGTGAATTGACCTAACTGCCATAAGACAGATATTTTATTTTAAAAGAGATACATATATATTTTACCTTTTTTTTAGAATTAATAATTTATTTATTTTGGTTATGTTTTCTCACTACAGCTGAACTGATTTTTTATTTAAGTAAAGTTCAAACAAAAAAATTGTTTAAAAAAATGTCTGTACTACTTTTTTTTTCAAAATGCTCCCCTCTTTTGGCTGCGGTACTCCCCTCAAATATTTTTGTCCGGCAACACTGACCGGTACCTTTTGTAAGAAAAAAGCTATCCCATAAGACCTGTACTGACAATTTTTGTATAGAAGGGTTTAGCCCTAAAAAATTTTTTTTTTTGATACCAAATCACATAGTAAAATGTTGTTGTGATACCAAATCCCATAATTAAATGGACATTGCCGTTTTATAAATTAAATTAGAACAACAATTTTCCAAGGGGATTTTTATTGTTACGGGTGTGACACATTTTTCATATTTTTCGAATGTTATTCACTCAATAAAGGATTTTAACACTAGATTTAGTTATTTTTTTATTGTTTTAAATATTGAATGTGTTTCAACTTTTACAATGAAAATACAAATAACGAAAAATCCATATACTCGTAGGTGTACTTTTAATATTTAGGAAGGCATGAAAATTAAAAAAAAAAAACAACTACTCTAGGTTAGAGTTGATCATTGAAAGCAAAACTGACAAGTTCGAGCAGAAAGAGAATCGAGTACATGAGTCTCAAATTGAGAAACAAAAATCAGCTGTTCATTACAATCGATTTTAATCATTGAAATAAAAGTGGATTTAAGAGAAAATTTTTAATAAGAATTAAGTTTTTCTTTTATTTAAAAAAAAATCTATTTCTCATTAGCCTAGTTTTGATACCAAGTAAAATAATTTCACTGATCGCTTAATTTTCTTAAAATCTGCAATCAAAATTTCTGCAAACCAAAAATTATTTGAAAATATCATAAAAAAAATCATTCGACAAATTTTCCTCAACGCTATAACCGGCCCCTATACTAATGCAATTAAGAAATGTAGTTTGAAGTAGAGGGCATAGTTTGAAGTAGAAAATTTTGTCTATCATCTCATATTAATCAATCCTCGAACAAGAAATAATTTTGGAATAATGGAATAGAATACCATTTAAATTTCCAAAAATTATAGCCCGCCTAAAAATCTATACAAAATACCAACTGATACCAATATATACTGCAAACAAAAATATTAAAGCTTTTTCCTAATTTTAAACAAAAATACTTAAAAATAAAACACAAAAACTAAAAACTAAATATCATTAAAAAAAAAAATGAAAAAAAAGCAACAACAAAAAATCAAGCTTGGCAAACATTGGAATTATGACCTCCATGTTCCGTGCCAACAAAATTATGCGACATTGGTGCACAACCAGCATAGCTTGCATTAGAAACAACACCAACATCAGTGACGTCGACCACAGACACATCCTCGATAGCTATTAAGGGTGTTGATGATTGCAACTGTGGAAGAGGTGATCCACTCTTTTTTAAGATTTCATCGTCTGATACATCAACTAACATTGATGATGAAGTCGAGGAACCAAAAGACATATTATGTGGTTTTTGATATGAAGACTTCATCACCTCTTCCGCAGTATTGCAGCGTTTTATTGTTATTGAAGGCTGTGCTTCTTCACCTGGTGGTGTGGCAAAATAATTTGGCTGTTGTTGCTGCTGCTGTTGCTGCTGTTGTTGTTGTTGTTGATGTTGCAATTGCGGTTGTTGAGATTGAAAACTAGTAAATTCTGAACCCATACTATCCGCATCATCAAAGAATGGATTTGGCAATGCTGGATTTGAAGAGAGATCCATTATGGTGGTGGCGGCGGCAGGAGTGGCAGGAGCAGCTTGGAAATATTTGCATATATAATAATAATAAATACGAAAATATCATTTAAAAATCCAGAAATGTAATTGAAATTGTGGATGTTGCGAGGTGTGTCTTTTATTTTTTGGGTATACTTGTTCTGGTGGTGGATTCTATTTGGAATGTTTGTACCAAGTTTAATTCTAATATCATAAGGTTCGTAATTGGTAGCAAATAATATTTAAACAAAAAATGGGTTTCATTAAATTGTATAAATAAATAAAAATTAAATAAAATTAATTAAAAAAATAATATATAATGTGTAATAATGTTAGTTAATTCGTTGGTTAAGTAGTTTGTATAACACAGGACGTAAGACAATTAAAGATAATCATGCGCTTTTTAGTATATTGATAGTTTTCTTTTTTTTTTTTGGTTAAAAATGTGCATCCCATTTTATAAATATATATATATAAGATAGTAAATTGGTAGGAAAATAATTATATTGTTTAGCGTTTATATAATAACATTTATAACATTCAGCTATTTCAGAGGAGTTTTTTTTTTTAAATAAATGTAAATGTTTAAGAAGCAATCAAATTTTTAATAAAAATAAAAACTCACCTGTTGGTTCTGTGTTCCCAAATACCGACGAAAAGTTACTATCCGAAACAAAAGCATTTGCAGCCGAATTTTGACCTGTTGCTGATCCATTGAAACCTGATTGAGTCGTAAAGAGAGATGACGTTGAGTAACCTTAAGTTTTGTTATGGTAAATTAATTGAACCAAACAAAAACAACAAAAAAAGAAAACAAAAATATAATTGTAATTACTAATAAATAAATTAAAATTAAAAACAACAACAACAACAACAAAAAAGACATGTGACAGGGAATGTGAAAAATGATTCATAACACAGAAAGAGTAAAACGAAAAATCGACAATCCGTGTTACCCAACTATTTCCAGGCAGCAGTTGTTGCTTGTAAAAACTGTTCAAAAATACAAAAGTTTAAATTCTACGCTATTTATCTAGAAACAAAATTATAAACAACTTTTGGTTGTACCAAGCTATTGTTTTACATTTTTTTTTTTTTTCATCATTTATGGGTTTTCAAGAAAATATAAGGTGAAAAATAAAATGCACAACTGGGTCGCACGTACTTGTCTTGAAGATAAAGTTACTATTTATGCTAAGCCTTTTTAATTAATAAAATTCGATTTTCAAATGACTAAAATAGCTTCTTAAATGAATTTAACCTCAAAACAAAGTATGCAATTTGATTTCTTCTATAATGATACATTTTTAGAAAAAAAAAATTGAAAATCGTTAGAGCCGTTTTAAAAAAAAAAAAACTATTTTTTCCATATAAAATTTTGCAAGGACTTTTATAAAAATAATATTGGTACACCATTTTTAAGATATTATTTATTTATCAACATCTAAAAACTAAAATTTGAAAAAAAATTATTGAATATTTTTCGAAAAAATGGTTTTTCAAAAAAAAAAAACATTTTTTTTAAAAAATAATTTTCGAAATTTTTTTTACTAAATATTATAACGGCAACTTGAAAGCATCCATGTAAAAAAATGGTTGAAATTAATTGAGTCATGAAGGAGAAAATCAGAATTAAAAAAAAACGGTTCAATGGCAGGTACCGTTAATAACGGTTTTTGAAAAAAATTGTTCTCATTTAAAGATAGCCCTTTTCCAAAAAAATGACCATGATTTTTTTAATCAAAATCGTAGGAACCGTTTTTGAGAAAAATGAGTTTATCTAAAACCGGTATATGACAGGTACCGTTATTTTTGGTCAAAAAAAAAGTTTAGGATTCGTAAAAAAAATCGAACTCGAGATAACAATCAGACATGACATTACGATGATAGAGAAAGCTAAAAAAGTTGGTCTCGCAATTCTGTCTGTCAGTCTGTCTATCTTGAGCTAGAGCCTAAAGTACTTGAGCGATTATCTTCAAACTTGGTAGTTAAGGGTTTTTGGTGATTCCCTAGGGGAAAAATTGAATTTTTTTTTTAGGACCAAAATTAACGGTACCTGCCATACAACCAATATGGAAAAACTTGATTTTCTCAAAAACGGCTCTAACGATTTTGATTAAAAATTTTAAGGTCGTAAAAAAAATAAAAAAATTATTTGTTCATCGGTTAAAAACGGTACGTCCCACAGAGCGGATTTTCTCTCTTCCGATTTTCTCCGCGCCTCCACGGATTTCGATGAGAATTTTTGCACAACAATTTCGTATCAAAATTTTGAAAACATTTTTTTTCGGATTTTTTAAAAAAGTTTCAAGATTTTTTTTTTTTCAAAAATCAATTTTTCGAAAACACTTGAATGATTTTTTTGAAATTTTGGTTTTAGATGTCCATTAATATTTTCTTAAAATTGGCATTCAAACTTTTTTTTAACAAAGCTTAAGATTTTTTGTATGTACATAAAAAATATTTTTTTTTTTAAAAACGGCTCTAACGATTTTCAATTTTTTTTTTCTAAAAATTAATCTTTTTGAACAAAATCAAATGGCATACTTAGTTTTGAGATCAAAACAATTTAAGAAGTTGTTTAAGTCATTTTAGTAATAAATTTTGTGTTTATTTTTTAATTTCTTATAAAATTAAAAACTTTATATATGAAGCTTTAGCATCCACAGCAACTTTGACCCTAAGAGCAAGTACGTGCCACCCAGTCGTGCATTTTATTATTTTTTTTTATTTCATTTTTTTTTTTTTGTTTCATTTTTTTTTATTAATTTGTTTTGTTGATTAGTGGAATAATTTTTAAGTTTCGAAAAAAGTCCATTTAAAAGTGTTGCTCTGCAACATTTTATTATGTTGAGGGTATTCCATCAAACATCGAGAGCTCAGGGTATAATAACAATGCACGGTTAAAAAAATTTCACACCTATCGTTCACGATAGCTTGCAGAGAAATTACGTGTTGAGAGCCTTGGTTATAGAAATACGTTTTTGGAAAACCGTTATTGAAGTAAAAGCTAGTGAACGTTTTTGAAACAAACTTACGCACTGGCAGCTTAGCCACTCTATTCATCATTAACACAGCCAAAAGAAATTACAAAATACTATAACAACAATGCCACATCACCAAAGGTTTTCGTGTGCATCCGCTCCTACCCATAATAAGTGACAAGCGTTCAAACCCTATCAAATTTCAGTATCTTGATACTACAAATAGCGAATACTCGCTAATCGGTAGATTAATAAGAGTGAAATCGCCTTTAAGAGCTAATACGTCTCCATAGAATGAACCGCAGCTTTTTCTTAACCGAGCTTACAATAAAAGAATTCTAACTTACTTTTGAGTGGGATTACATTTGAGCAACTGTACAAGAACATACAAATACCACATACATAATCTATAAGCACTTTTATATTAAATTAAAATTTAATATGTGCACATATGGTTTTTCAAAAATTCTACAGTTCTATATGAAAGTTAATTTTCTATTTCATATTGTAAGAGTAGCAAAATAAAAACATACAGAGTACACCATCTACTAGCAATAGCTTCTCGGTTACTAATTTAGTTTTCTATTGGACAACCAGAAGTGTCCGGAAGCATTCAAGAAGTCTTCTGAAATTATTTTATTACGTCATACATACATATGTGTCATTTTCGCTTTTAAAATTTTTGTACCAATAAAACAGTTTCAGAAGACTTCTTTCTGGACTCTTCTGAATGTCCAATCGAAAACGAGATAAAAAGTCAAGTTTTCGGATCTAACATTGTATTTAAAATTATTCCGACGCATAAAAACACTAAATGTGGAGCAGTTTCTAAGTGGATGATGTTTCAATATGCCGTTATAAATGATTACAAGTTGAACTTAAGTTTTTTTTCAACTAAATTTATTGCAAAACTGGGAGAATAAAACATTAAAGGAATTTGTTTACTTGATCCAGAGTTGACTCATCAAATTCTTTAGCTTTGTTCCAACACGCAGTTTCAAACAGTCCACAACCAAGTTTTTGATATAAAATAAAATCGCAGTCATATTTTTGGATGTTTGGAGATCTGACTGATCATCAATTGAACTTGCCGTAGGAACTCTGTTTTTGCGTTCTCCGCCTGTGTCAACATAATTTTAATTTCGAACGATCAAAACGGACTGAATTTGGTATCGCCTTCCATATGCACATTCACATATACGATTTTCATCCTCTAACTGCAATCTTCAGGCCTTGATTTTTAATTTGAGAAAAAATCTTTGACTGTTTTAACGATCAGAAACCAGCTTGAGGATTAGTAAAATGCGTGTAGGAACAGATGCCTGATAGTTTGAATTTGATTTTTGTGTGTTGGAAGAGCCGAGTTGGTTTACGCCAGTTAGCTAATAGTTTGAGTGCGTGTTGGAACAAACATAGTGAGTTTTCTCGGTTTAACTTTCATCACTCACTAAAAGCTGGGATTAAAATGTATTCTTATTCTTAAGTGTTGTGTTTTTCAATTTGTGATTTATCTTCAGGGTTTCTTTTTTGCTTCAACTTGATAACCTTGTTTTCAAATTGAAATGTGTATTTTTTCGTGAATATACGACTCCACCAGCTCAGTCTTTGAATTTTGAACCAGTAGTTTAAAATGTACCCATACATCTTCCAAGATAGCTTGTGGTATATTCGTGGACACTTGTCTACTCAATCTGTAAGCAAAAGGTGTAGAATGAAGTGCTCAGCTTTTGCTAGGTATATCACAAATCACTTTCTGTCGAAGTTCTTAACATTGAAGATTGCAAAATAGAAATCAAAATATATATAGGCTTTTAAAGTTGACCAAACAGAAGTCACAAACTTATATGTGGTTCACTTTCTTCCATTCAATACAAAAAAAATATACATATAAACATTTTGTGGCACGACTAGCTCAAGAACCAAAGCCTAGTGGCTGGTAATCTCAACTATTTCCTGTGCGCTTCTACAGGAATGAAGAGGACTTTCAATTTTCTGCCCGATTCCGAACGGCTAGCACTCTTAGAGGTTTTGTCAATTCAATTGGCAGTACCCCTGAACAAATTCAAGGTGTCATAGGCTATGAATCGAACCCAAACCCCCGGCTATATCAGTAACCACTACCCAAGTGATACTACTACGACAATTCAATTACGAGGTTTTTTGAAAAATATATTATACTCCTGAAAGAAAGATCAAAAACTCGCGATTTTAAAAGAACCAATCTAGGTAATTACATAAATTATGTATCGAAAGCCTGCATAGTAACTTGGTTTTCATTAACCGAGATTCTATCGTCATAGACCAAGAGCCGACAGAAAATTTTGGCAATGGAGGTATAACCAAAATCATAGTATGCAGTTTTATAGGTACGCGTCCTGATTTCATAGTCGAAAGTCTGGCAGGTTTATTTTTCAGCCTTCTGTGGTTTTCGGAGGGTTAAAAAACGCGATAATTCCAAGTCATCTGAGAAAGACAAATTCACATCAATTGAAATTTTTAATATTGAAAATGATGCTCTGTCATTTTTCCTTAGTCTGGAGACCTCAATCTTGACAATCCGCTCAATAGAAGTCAAGTTATAAGATATTAAAGGGAACCATATTTGGAAACATTTGTTTTTCTAATCTGATAGCTCTCCAAAAAAAGACCTGATATATTTGGCTTTAAAAGCTTATTTCTTGAGTTCTAATAATAAGATTTGAACGCTTGAGGTCTCCAGACTAAGGAAAAATGACAAAATATCAGTTTCAATATTAAAAATTTCAATTGATGTGGATTTGTTTTTCTCAGATGACTTGGAATTATCGCGTTTTGTAACCCTCCGAGAACCACAGAAGGCTGAAAAATAAACCTGGCAGACTTTCGAATTTGAAATCAGGACGCGTATGCCTATAAAATTGCATATTCAGATTTTGGTTATACCTCCACTGCCAAAATTTGCTGTCGGCTCCTAGACTATCAGTATCTGAGACCCCGAAACGAGATTATTGAAAATAATACAGCACAACGTATAAAACAAAATTAAATCAAAAAATAAAATAACTACCATTATTCAGCCAAATATTATTAGCACCTGGACCTCCGGCCGGAGCTGGAGCTGCTGAAGCATCAAACATATCAGCGAATGGATTTCCCAATTGCAATAAGTCATCGGAAGCTTTTGTTGTGCTAGCCGCTGGTGCAGCGGACACACCAAATAGATCCACTATTGGAGCATTGCCTTGTGAAGCTGGAGGGGATGATAAAAATGGATTTGTTAGAGCATTAGCCGCAGCACCTCCACTCCCGCTAGGTGATGAAACTTTTGACTGCAAACAGAAAAAAAGAAATTATTTATTTGTCGCGGAAAATGTAATATAATAATCATTTAACATACTTTGTACTGGTTCATGGCAGCTTCTTCTTCTGCCAAAGCTTGGGCTTTAATATTGTCATCGATACCATTGGTGTTGTCGAATTTACTTGATGCAGCTGCAGTGCCAAATGAAGAGCTAGTAGAAGATAGGGCAGACACAGCAGTCTTTACGTTCTTTTGGTTGCTACTTTTGTTTTTTTTCAATTTTTTTTGTTTCAAATTAATTTTTATCAATTATTGCAAAGGTCCGTGGTAACGAGATTGTGCGAGTGATTTTTTAGTATGATTTTTGTTTTTACAGAATCAACAAAAAAAATCAAATCAAATCATAATTTCAACAGAAACAATAAAAAAATTGTTTTTATTATTTTTTTTATAATAAAAGCATAATGCAACCAAAATCACATAACGGAAAATTGGAGTAAGAGGAAGTAGAGGTGACAAATTTTTAAAATAAAGGATTTTAATTTAGTGCAAATTGGGACAAGAATTAAGAAAGTAGTGATATGTGGGAAGAAAAAAAGACGAAAGAAAATTTTATAGATTACTAAATTATTCTACAAATAAATATTCTAAAAAGATTCATATGTATGTATGTACATTTACACATATGTATTTACGACATCTACATAATATAAATTTAAATAATAATACAAATTTAAAACAAAAACATGTTTTGCGGTATATTTAAAATATTTTCTATAAATTAAGACAATTAGCTTTGTTAAATAATAGAAAAAAATATATGCCAACAAAGGATTGCGTTGATCTATGTATGTATGTATGATAACACACCTCAGAAGGAGTCCTACATATTACACTTACTAAACAACATTATTTAATATTGCGCTTTGGTTAATATTACATATTTGTTTTTGTTTCTTTCTTTTCAAACCTTACTAAAAATGTAGTCCTTGTTTGTATTATTTCCTACTAAATCAAATGAAATTGAATTCAATTACTAAGGGCGGAATTTATACTTGTTGTTCAAGTCGATGTTTTTATCTCTACTCCAGTAAGTTGAGAAAAATATTAAGCATTTGCTCAACCGAAGTGCGTATTAATAGATAAAAGTGAGGCTACTGAGGTAGTCCTAAAGTAAACGCTTAAGAATTCCTTCAAAATCTCGATTATGAATAGGTCAAGTAGCCAAAATTATTTCTAGCGCACACCTAAATCCGAATGATAAACCAACATAAACTAAATACATAATTCAATAAAATAATCTCCATGTGTTTGTTTAATATGGTATAAATTACTGCAAGGGCCAAGGTAATGCCCAGCCACTACTACATCGTTTACAACAGGATCGAATTTAGGCCATTATTCTACCCCCATTTACTTCTGTACCAACAAAGCCACGAACTTTATATTCAAACTATCAAGATCACTAACAAGCTCTTCCCACAACTACTTAGCATAACTAACATCCCAAATAAAGGGTGAGTCATCGTGAGGTTTGATTTGTATAGTAAAATAAAACAGAGGTGTGTTACCGCACGATTGAGGTACAGAGACCAGAGGCCATCAATTTACAGAGACCACTGCGGAAAGAGACATACAGCGCGTGAAACAATGGGCCTGTTGTAAAAACATTTTGGTGAGCACTTTCACGTTTTACTACTGTAAATTTGTAGCTTAGATCGTGCGATAACACACCATTGGACTATTTTCGCAGAGAATAGGTCTTTAGGAATAAGCTTGGAAGTCAAAGATAGGTCCCAGTTCTAAAGCCATTCATTGGATGTCAGCCATCATAAGTCCAAGACTGATGTACGCACGCTTAGTTTGGTGAGCAGCCTTCGACAAAAAAAATAAAATAAAACAATATCAAAACTTTTACAAAGATTCAAAGACTTGTGTGTACTGGTACAAGTGGAAAATACATGGGGAAAATAGCAACTGCAGCCATAGATAGATCGTTTCACTGATGTGTTTGATTCTCTCAGTTTTGCTTTCAATGATCAACTCTAACTTGATCAACTCTAACTTCAAATGCCTTCTAGAATTGGTTTTTGAATTCTTCGCTCACAGGAATTTATCAATGATATTTTGGTCTTTTGAACCGTTAACATTTTATTGACTTCCCCTGTAGTTTACCGCAGATAGATTTAAAACAAGTGGCACTTATAGATATTTAAACAAGGGAATCACGTATTAAAATTTCCAAACTTGAGAAGTATTTTGAAGGCGGAACTGCTTTCAAATTTCTAATCTGCATAATGACATTTTCTGTCGGATCTCGAAAACTTTGGCCAAGGATTTTAAAGAAAAGCACAGAATAATTTCTTAAGTTAAGCAAGCCCAAACTGTACCTCTTAATCATAATGGACATAAGCACATCTGACATTTATAAATCTTAAAAGGCTTTACGCCCAAATCCTTCCGCAAAATTTTCCACGTAGTGCTGTAACAAAGGCCTAACTGCTGGGAACGGCGCCGAATCGACATTTCGCGGTCTTCTGTCACACTAGCTGATACGGCCGCAATATTTTCTTCACTACGCACAGTACGTAAACGTGTTGGTGGTTTAATGTCCAACAAAGTAAATTTGGTGCGAAATTTGGTCACAATCTTCCGAATAGACTGCTCAGAAGGTCGAGAATGCCGACCATAAAATGGAAGCAGCGCGCGATGAACATTTCGAACCGAGCACGAATTTTGATAGTAAAATTCAATAATTTGCAAGCGCTGTTCATTTGTAAGACGATCCATGGTTAAATTGCAAACCAAACTGAAACTGTTTGACAGTGACACAAGGTACTAAACACACGTCAGCTGTCAAAACCAGTGTTGCCAAAACCAAACCAGTTGTAAAATCATCCGTTATGTAGGTACATAGGTATGAACTATCTACATTAATATCAATTTTTTCTGTAAATGCCCCAGCCTAGCTCAGACCAAGAAAATAGCCCTCGGAGAATACTTTTTTTGATTAATTGGGGGAATTCTCAAAAAAACCACTCAGGTCCAGATTTTTTAGTGCGAGATCATACTGGTATTAGGATTAACCCTGTGTTAATTCCTTAAATTTGTTTTTCAGTCAAAGTTGATCCTGGGGTTAAGCAGGGGTTAATCCACCGAAGTTGGTGAGTTAACCCCGGGATTTTTACAGATGCATTTGCAAAATCTATTGAATTTTTACTACCAAAAAAAGTGGTTTCGCTAGGAAATTCCCTTTTCTATGGGATTGCCACCTTTGTATTCGAAGCAATTTCGGTGTTCAAAGGTAATTTTCCAAGGCTCGCACCCCGATTTTTTAACAAAAAAAGATAAAGTTAATCCTGTGTTTAAACAATTTCCCACGATTAACTAACCTCATTGTTAAACTCAGAGTTAATTTAGAACTAAAAACTGGGCCTTAGAAACATCCTTTGCCCCATTGTAAATTCAAGATGATACAGGGAGGCACACAGCACATAATTTGTCTACTTAGCTGCCCTTAGCTTAAGATCCGAGTGAGATGACGCGGTGTACCTTATTATCACCTAGGTGAGATTCTAACCCTGAAAATGACTAGTTTCTGAGATATATGTCGTTTCCGATTGGAAGTCCAGAAACATCCAGAAGACTTACGAAACTGTTTTACTGGCACAAAAATGACACATTTGATACAATAAAACAGTTTCAGAAGACTTCTGGATGTTTCCGAACTCTTCTGGACGTCCAAGGGTTAAAATCGAGAAGACAGTAACTGACAATGTCAGCAAATAAATATGAAAGAAATTAGTCTTTAATTGTTTATCGATTTGTTTGTTTTACTTCGCAAGTTTTCAAAAAAAAAAATCGTTTAATATTTAATTAAAAATTTAAAGGTCACAGAACTTAATATTTAAAAAAAAAATCGATAATTTTAAATAAAAACAACAAAAAAAAACAAATTTGTAAATTTACTTGAATATTTTTAGGCCAAAATTGATAATAGGCATAAAGAAAAACTGTTTTTTTTTCAGGATGACCAAAGCGCAGTCAAATTACAAAAAAAAAGTTGAAAAAAATTGTTGTAAACCACGGCTCTTGATAAAAAAAATTAAATTTTGTATTCAACTACAAACACCACATACCTCGCCGATTGAGTTGGAGTATTTGCAGCGGAACCTTTTCTACCCTCCAAAGTTGCAAGATGTTGTTCCAATGCATCAAGCAATGAGCTAGGGGCTTTTGTCAAATCTGGTATATCACCTTTATCAATGCCAACGTTCTAAAATGGATAAATAAAATGGATAAATTTTAAATTAAATTCAAAATATAATAATAAAAAAAATACCTCTGCAACTTTCAAAAACTCGCCAACACGATCCATTCGAACTAAGAACTTTTTATACAAATCTAAAGCATCACGGGCTTGTTTTTTGTTCATATCAAAATACTTTTCGAGTAAATTGATAATTCCATCGTTGTAACACGCAAACAAGCGTATGAGATCACGAAACAATAGCATAAAGCTCATGTTGATGACACCTTTCAAATAAATAATCATATCTTAAAATGAGGAAATAGACTTTTATTATATGTGAAATACCATTCGTAAGATCGTTTGCTTGACAATCGAACTCGAGAAGTCCATCTAATTGAGCTTGCAATACTGGTAGAGTCTTGAGAAGCTTATCAGCATTCATTGTTCGCAAAGATCCTTCCTCCTTGCTAAATGGACATTTAAAAATGTGATTTATTTTAAAATACATTTTTGGTTTTCAAATCCGCACTTACCCTCTCTTAACTTTGCAAAAATCAAATGCAACAGTTCGGTATGACAGAGCTTTTTCGTTCAAGTATTTGGAATATCTGCGAATAAACGGTGACATATCGTAGCCTAATTGGAAAGAAACATAAATACATTTTAATTGAAATTCATAGATTTGCCGCCATTTTATTAGTTAAATTTTAGCACTGAAGTTATATGGCAGCATAGGAATTGGTTATAGTAACAGTAGTTAAAGTAGCATTTTATACTCACCCATTCTTGCACCAACTGCTCCCATGCCCTCTTTTTAGGATTGGAATTTAAATGGTAGTGTTTTTTTTTTGTATTGAGTTAAAACAAAAGCCAAAAGAAAAGAAAGAAAAGCAATAAATAGTGTTAATAGTTATTAATGTTTCTCACAAATACGATTTATTTTGTTTTTTGTTAATACACCGAAAATTGTTAGTCGATACAAAGAATATGGGAAACCAAAGCTTAACTTAAAATTATAAGAACTATAAGAATGACTTGAAGAAATAAAATCGAAGTTTCGGGACTTACAACAAAATATGTATCTTAAATTAATTCCATGATTTATAAGGAAAAGTTAAGAAGACGGTTATCTTAGAAACTTTGGTATAAGACTTTGGTGTTATAAGGAACAAAGCTTTCCATTTTCTAATGTTATAATACTAGTAGGGTCAGTTAGCTCGAAAATGTCAACATGTCGGACAGAAGCACCAAATTTTTTCTAGCAACTACTTAGGTGCTTAGCTTAAAATTGTGTATGGGAGCCACCCCATCTGGTGGCCTTCTTGAAACTAAAGCCGCCATTTTGAAATGTAGGTATATCAGCAATATCTCGTCTTCTAGATCACTTAGGATTACAAACTTGGCATACATTTTTTTGCTCAGGGAATACAACTACATAATTTTCAAGTGTACTAGGGGTCCTGGGGATCACGAAACCCCCAAGATTTACAGAGAAAGTAGGGGTCAGTTAGCTCGACGACGAACTTCGTGTCTAGGTAAATATTGTGGGTCAAGGAATACAACTGCATACTTTCCAAATGTGTAAGGGGGCGTGGGAGTTATGAAACCTCCCAGAATTACAGAGACAAAGCTTGGTGTTTAAGCTTTGTGGTCAGTTAGCTGAAAATTGTTAACTTGCCGCACAAATGCACCAGGGACTACTTAGGTGCTTAGCCTTCAATTTTAAATAGGAGTCAATCCGTCTGGTGGTCATCTTGGAACTAAAGCCGCTATTTTTAAATAGGTATATCTCGGCTTCTAGATCACTTAGAACAACTAACTTGGTGTCTAGGCATACATATTTTGGGTCAATGAACAAAAATATAAATGTATCAAGGGCGAAACCCCACAGGATCGCTTGTGTGTTACCAAGCGATATTCATTTATATTCTAAGAAATGAGGACGAAACATGTATGGGGATATAAAATATGCCAAACAGGAAGAAGCGGGAGAATGAAACGACGACATTTTTCAACCATGAGAATCATAATTTTTCGGCTCCATTATTTGACGATGAAGGTTTACGCTCCGGAAACTCAGATCTGACAAATATATTCTGCACAAGGATACTCCAAATTATGCTCTTGAATTTGTTGCTGTAAAAATTATCTCGATGGAGCAGTTGCTGGCCATTTTCTCTCCCCAACTGGAAAAATTGTGTCACATTTGATGATTATGCTGATTATATATTTATTCTTAACATCAAAAAGCTATTAGAAAACTGTCAGCGAGTTGATAAACAATGAAACTCGCTCTGGGTTCAGATTTATCATGTGGCAGCTTGGTGTAAAGCGGAGTGCATGTGCTTTGCAATCGCAAGGTCGATGGTTCGAGCCCAGTTCGGGCATAAGTTTCCAAAATAGTTCGAACATATATCGACTTAGCACCACTTAGCACGACTTAGCACCACAATAGAAATTTAAAAAAAAAATAAAGGGATGAAATGGGGGACTACCTACGCATTTTTGTTGTTGTTATATTTTAAGCTTCAATGCTAAGTAAACTCTGTTAATGATTTTTGTGATGTTAAATGCTAGTAATGTACTAAAAAATGTACAGAAAAAAAATTAATGTTCTTTAAATTTGTTGGGCTAGTTTATTGAAAAATTCAAAACCCACCCCCATGATGAGATCCGCACTGCACAAATCTACAAAAAATGACATTTTGAGTATTTGAGTGTAAACTCTTATTTGTTATCTAATAAGTATGCAATGATTAAATTGTTCCACCACACACACCATGTATGTATTTCTCATGACTTGGAATTTTGAAGTACCTCTCTTACTTTTTTTTTTTTTTTTTTTTTATTCGAATATTCGAACTAATTAAAATTGTATTGGTAGACAATCCTTTTAATCATTTCAGCTCTAATATTAATTTTTGTTTTCAATTTTAATTTGATTCTTGAAAAATTTGTTGCGTTATTTATCCCGAAATAATTTTTTTTTAATTTGCAACAGACATACGTACAGGTCCTTTCAAATCAAAAGTCATATGAAAAACTAAATAAAAACTAGCTCGCTCACTGAAAGGATTTGTTTACTCTCATATTCTCGTTGTCAACAGAGAAATAATTATAAATAAACAAACTCTAGGCTTTTTCTGGCATCTGGCAATTTTGACTCTCAATATTTTTTGAGCTCACTTATCAGATAATGATTTATCCACTTCACGTTTATAAGATCTCTGAGCGCTTAGTAATCTCAACAACCTAACTTGCCTGTCAAAAACGGTGCAAACTAAATTTTGGATTCGTCTTTCAGCTCCTGTCAAGAAAAAATCTCTCAGGAAACCTGAACTCTCTAATTTGTTTGTTTATTTTCTCTCAATTATAGTGGAAGGGAGAAAATTTGCTCAGGCACAGGACTTTTGATTTAAAACTACCTGTAAGAAAAATTGTAAGGAAAAGCCATACATACACACCAGCATAATCTACTTTTGATAAATCTCTTAATTTAAGCTTTTAAAAAGATACAAAACAAAAAACAACAAAAACTAATAACAAAACCGAAAAATTGAAATAACAACAACAAAAAAAATACATAATTGTATTGATTTACCTTGTACACCACCTTTATCCGTGAAGCTATTCAAGTTAAAAGTTGAATTGCTCGAAGCCAAATACTGCATAAATCTCTACAAAAAACAAATACATACAAAAACATGAATCAATTATTAATTTTAAGAATTAAAAAAAAAAACACTTAAACAAATTTAACTTACCTCATTTCCATAGGCCAAGAGATGATGGGCCGTTATCAAAGCTTTGTATACAACAACCCAGCTGGCATTTTGTGATCTCTCAATAAGTAAATTTGCCAAATGCGGAATTGATACATTAGGTTCATTTGTGCAATGAACCAAGTCTGGAAGAATCAAATTCAAATATAAATCAATTAGTTTAATTTTTGAAGGTAAACGAGTCTTAAGCTCAATAGAGTTCAATAATTTTGTGTGAATATTTAAAATAAATCATTTTCTTAAACGAAATTGAAACTCCCATTACAAAAAATAACTCAAGTTGTGTGTTTTTTTCACTATTAAAAAGATTGCAATTAAAAAATGATTAATATAACCGGTGCATGAAGTTCAGCGATTGCAATACATGTGACAGTAGTTGTTTATGAAAATGTTTCTTATCAGTCAACTTTGTACGAAAATAATAAAGCTGCATTTCTGAGTGAAATTCTTTTTTAAATTTTCAAACGTAAGAGAAAAATAAAGAATTTATCTGTCAACAATAATACCACATTTATGTTTTTATCTATTTGTATTTAAGAAGATAATATTTAAAACGTTACTTATCAGTATCCGCCCGTTTGCAGCACAATTTGCTACATTTACTGCAAATGAATACAAAATTTCAATTATCTGTATTTGTATTTTCATGATCTGTTGTTATACTAGAAACCTCCAAAAATGCTGCAGTGTTTACGATTTACTTGGACGTTGCTAGAAATTCTTTACTTCTTCCGATATGGCTTTAATTTACAAAGCTTAAAGCTGAAGTACAACTCCAACATTTGGTCGGGAGCTTCTCAAACATCCTTACATTTACTGGATTGAATCCAAAATAAAGCATTAAAATAAGTAGGGAATAGCGCTATAAATGTCCCCGCTTTTTTGAAGTAGTCAGCTGCATTCCTTCCCTAAAAAAAATTTACGAATCACTCGTCTAGTCGGGATTGCACATCAGTTCACCTTAGAGACAAATATAGAGATTCGTTCTTTAGCCGTACCACACGTATGTGGAATACTTTACCAAGCGCGATATTCCCCACTCAGTACACCATCAAAGTTTCCGTTTGAAGAAACCCGCAAAAAAGTTTATAGGAAGAGGATTTAGAAGAAGTTCTAAATCCTCTTCCTATAAATTTTTGAACGGGTCCCTTGAGCAACCTATCTAATAAGCAACCTATCTTTTTGAGAAAGCCCCTAATACAAGGTCAACGAACTAATCTGCCAAAAATAACCCCTTCAAAAACCTAATAGTTGAACAGCAAGCAGTTACCCAATGATAATTGTACTACTCATATTTTATATCCCAAGGATATCTTAAATATAATTCTCAAGAAACCAATTTCATTTAAAAGGGTTGGCTGAGTTTGAACGATTTACGTTTGCCCAAATTACATTTGACCGAATCACATTTGGCCGAAAAATCCTTCTATTGTACTTGAATATTCAATAAGAAGCCGTTTGAAAAGCTTTTTCGATTCAAAGGTAGCACTCCCTAAATACTACTCCCCTGCAACCCCCTGCTTGGGGTCACTATAGGACTTAGGTTAGATGCTAGGTTGGGTTTATGCAAAGTTTTCTTAGAAACCATAAAATTTTTCAAAGATTTAAAAAAGAGATTTTTAAAATTAAGGTCTTTAAAGAATGCTAATAAGAATATTGATATATTTTAAACTTATTTTTTCCTTAAAAATTACGGAATACATAATAATTTGCAAAATTACTGATTTTATTTTAAAAAAATCGAAAAAAAAAATCAATATGGTTGACTTTTACCGCTCATAAGTATGTATATACTACGCAAGCAAATTTTTGTGTTTTTAGTCTTTCAATACACGTAGTTTAAGACTGTACAAAACTTTTGTGATTTATTACCTCCAGTGAATACCTTCAATTTAACCTAATTACAGTGTTACCAGTACTCGATTGTCTCGATTTCTTTCGATTGTATAAATTTACGTGTTTGACCCCCTCAATGTCATCTTAGCAACGAAGAGCCTATCGTTCCCGAAAACATCGACTTCCTGAACGAATTGATTTTAACTTACCACAATCTTGATTTCCTGGTGATTGTAAAAAGCATAAAAAACGTTTTACTTGTTTTTAGAAAAAAACAAAAGCCAAGAAACTTTACAAATTGACCAGTATCTCTCGATAAAAATGAAATAAATTGCTCTAGGTACTAGCGGCTAGACTGCCTATTTCGAGGTGCCAGCTAACTAATACCCGGTACCAATTTGACTGAACTAGGACCGAGTACTTCTGTGAAGAAATCAATTGGTACCGATTTTAGTACTAACAATTGGTATAACAACCAGGTACTAGCTCATTTTGAGGATCTAACTAGCACCGAGTCCTAACTAATACTCGGTACCAAACTGACAGGGCCTAGTACTTAGGTGAAGAATGAGTTGATACCGATTTGAGTACTTATTTGAGTAGTAGCACCGGTTCTAGCCTTAGAACTCTGTGAAGAAATTGGCTGAAAGTTTTTGAAATCAACTTTTCGGTTTCTGTCAAATGTTTTCCGATTAAAATATGATTATGCAAAAAACAGACTGTTTTGTGCATAATTTTGTATCATATTTTGATGATTTTATATTTTGCTTTGTTTTTTTTTTGTACGTTGAATTAACTGTAAACTAGCCTACAATCTACAAGATACAATTTTTTTCTTCCAATGGACAAATTTCCAACAGAATTGGAATGTATCTCAAATGAATGAAATTACTAGTTTTCTTAATATGGAGACAAATCCCAAAAACGCCGGATACCAGAAATAGGGCCCATTGAATGCACCAATATGTTTCCACTGAGTAAAGTAATGTTTTTAAAAAAAAAAACTGTGTACTGGTTTGTTTTTTTCAAAAACTTGCAATACTTTTGCAGTTTCCAAAATTGTAAAAAACCGTTCGAAAGCCATGCTCAGTTCACGAGATATAACCATTTGAACTCATAAAGAAGCGAGAAAAAAACAAACAAAAATAAAACTAATTTGTTCTAAATAGAATATAAATAAATTCTGTCATTTGAACAACATCGTTTGAATTTGTTTGTTATATATAAGTTCAAATGGTCATATCTCGTAAACTGAGCATGGCAAGTTTTATACCAATTTGGAAACCACAAACATAGTGCAGTGTTGAGCCATACAATTTTTTTTTAATATAACTATGCTCAGTGGAGACATATTGGTACAATAAATGGACTCAATCTCTGGTCGCTGGCGGTTTTGAGCCCTGTCCCCATGTTGGAATTACACCAAATTTGCATGCAATGACCCTTAATGACCGTTTTTTTAGTTAATGTAATTCAATTTTGAAATTTAGCAAACAAAAATATAAAAAAAAGAATCAAACTGATTTTATACCTAATGGTTTTATTTGATAATAGTTGAATACTCCAAGGTTAACCCGCCATTTGTGACGCAAATTTGAATTTGATCAATGGTGACGCACGGTCTCACAGAACGGGTTTTTCAACAGAAGATTTTTCGTTATTAACAAATGAATAAATATTTTTTTATTTCAAAAGTACGACTTTTATAATTGTAGTGCACACATAAATTTTAATCAAAATAATTAGTCGTTTTTGCAAAAAAAAAAGTTTCTCCATTTTCGTCATATGGCAGTTTTTAGGGTAATAAAAACAAAATCTTAAATTTTCCCTCTGGAGACCCACTCAAAACAAAACCCTTAACTACCAAATTGAAGAAAATAGCTTCAGCGGTTTAGGTTGTATCTTTAGGTACCGACAGGCAGACAGACAGACAGAACCACTAGTTTCGCATTCTCTATCATCTTAATGTCATGTTTGATTGTTATCTCAACTTTTTTTTTTGCAAGTAAAATTAATAATCAACCAAACTGGAGCTGTTCTGACCGAAACTTAATTTTAAAAATTGAGCCTGGTAGGTAAATCATGACAACTGCCAGATGACTGAGATTAACAACAGTTAACAATTGTTGGCTTTACAAGGATCACGTGTTCAAAACATTTACCAGCTTTGAAACTATTTCTAATTTGTTGCAAAAATGATAAATAAAAGTTATATTTTAATAAAAAAAAAAAAAAAAAAAAAACAAAAAACTAAGATAGTGACTTTGATTTAAGCATTTGCTATCGAACAAACCCCCAAATGAGCCAGTTTTACTTTGTCAATGCAATCAATTACTTATTTCTTAAACAAAGCAGACTCCACTGAGCCAGAATGTAATCAATTTAACAAGGGTAGCTTTATTATTATTACCAGCAGTGTCAGCAATAATATATAAACTTGTCCACAAAAAATGAAAAAAAAAAATCAAATCAATCGATATAATGGCACTTGTCGATTATATGAACGAAAACATGTTTCTCTTTCTTATTGAAGACCAAAGACAAAAAGCACAATTTCTTATCGCATAGAAACTTCTCCTCGGCCCCTGCTAGCTCATTTCTTCCAACAACAACAACAAAACAACACAAATATTATAATTTATCAAGAGAATTTGTGTGAAATTAGGTATATTATTGACAATGTACAAAAATGTTAAACAAATTTTTGTTACTTTTTACTTTGCATAATTGAACAAAGGAAAACCATGATAGGAATACATATTTTGTTGTTGTCATCGAAAAGGGGGTGTTTTCAAGAATTTTATCAATAAAAGAACTAAATGACCCAAAACCCATTTCCTATCTCTTTGCAGCTTCTTTAAATATTTTGATTTATAAACTTACTCAAAACTTGATCCAAATGGATGAAAATGATAAAATACGTTTGTACAATAAATAAGTAATGAAGTGGGTACTTACAATCCAAATGCTTCTTCTTCGGGCCAATTAATTCTTCTGTTGTTGCCTTACACACAGATTTGGCCAGACCTTGGCCAGCTAAACTATGTCTAGCGGCCAAGAATCTGTCCTGCATGGTTTGCCCTGCCATCGCAATGATTAGGCTGTTTAAGGTTCCTTCGGTTTAACCAAAAAACTTTTCCCTTTTCTCTCTCTCTCTCTCTTTCGCTTCTGCTCCTGGCAGTGATGTGATTCTTTCAATAAAGATTCTTGTTGGTCTTCAATTGGAAATCAATCAAAATCTATCAATGAACTCGCACTTTCAGATTCGCTCGGCCTTGGTGCCGATAAAAAAAAGATTATTATCAAGTTTACACTCTGTCCAAGATTTTTTTTTTTTTTTGTTTTAGTATGAGTTGGAGATCTCCTTTGAGTATCCCAGTTCAACTCAAGTAACAGAAAAAAAAACGATTAAAGGAAGAAGGTACGAGGTGGTTTTTTTGGATGGTGAGTGAGTAGTTAGTCTTATTGGATCACTAGAGTATTAATTCTTTAAAAATCCAGAGATTTTTTATTTGCAATAAAAAGGGCGTGTTGTTGGTTTTAGTATTTTCTTTTCTTTATGAATTTCTTAATTTTTTTTTTTATCACTCTGTGAAACTATTTTATGTTGATCGCTGTTGGGGAAATTTTGTTTTACTTTGTAAAATTGTAGTGCGTGATATTTTACGTACCGCCGCCCCCTTTTTTCTCAATCGATGACAATGATGGTGCTCCACCATCTACTTTTTTTGTATGTGGCTCCTATGGATTTTCTTGTTCGACTTTTTTTTTATATTAATCTTGCATGCAAGTTCTTTGTGGAATTTTTTTTTTGAAACTTTGCGTTCACAGTGTGGATTTATGCACGATTTAGAAGGGATTTTTTTTATTATTGAATTTCTGTTTTTTAATGTAATTAATTTTTGCACAGTAAGTATTTTTTTAATGGTGTGTGGTATGTTCTGTTACTTCTCTAATTTTTTTTTTACTTTATTTTAACTTTTACTACGTTTGCGCCTGGCAGGGAGAATCAGAATCACACAAATGCCAAGTTGTCCCAAATACACAGGGCACCACAAAAATCGCAGAATGAAAATGAAGTCGAAATGAAGTTGATAAATTGAGGAATGTGAAACGAGTATCGAACGAGGCTTAAATGTCACTGACATTTGGTGGAATTATTTCAATTTTGAATGGAATTGAAAGCGTACAGGGTGAATCTGAACACAGGACGTTTATGCGTTAGCTGTTTATTTTTTGAGGAAGATTTACGCAGAGTAGTAGAACTTCTTAAAATAATCCTATATAAAAAATGGAATCGAAAAACGTTTTTCTAAAAGCTTTTGATCTGCTGAATTCGAATCTCTTACTTCCTGCTTTGAGATATTAGGTTGTATGTCACAAATTCAACATCTTATATCAACCTGTATAAGGCCTTTTCAGCACATCATACGCAAGTTATTGCTTGCACAGCGAAGCTATTAGAGAAAATAGCTTGTATTAAACCTAATGGAAGCTAAATTGTTACAAAATCCTTTAGAAAAACTTTGGCGTCATGGAAAAAATTAGGTATAGTGAATTTTAGTGAACATTTTTATTATTTACTATGGGTATTCATGCAGCCTGATAAACCTGGTAAAAGTGGTAAAATATGATAAATCTGGTAATTGAACTGCCAAATTTTCTATGGGAAATCCTCACCTTCCTTCACCGGATGGAAAAGTTTACAAAGTTGCATGAAAACCCCTTTTGTAAACGTGGTAAAATGTGAAACCTGGTGGACGAACTACCATTTCCAAACACGTTCTTAAACATTTAACAGGTTACGTTTTCCAACCCTATTATTTTTGGGTTTGGAATCAGTTGGAAACACCATAACTTCGAAATACTCTTTTTTTTAATGAGAATTAACTGTTATTATTTTATCCTTTGTTATTACTGAAAAATGCATAAGCACGGTGCAGTGTGACTGTTCCTTACATATATATATAAGGAACTTATTTAACATAAATTCAGCCAAAATTCTAATGAATGATTTGTTATCAGTTTATCATTTCCATTGCATATATTAGGGTCGCCATTTTGGAACCACCATTTTGTAAACAAAAGAGTTGGAAGACTTCTTTTATTCTCCATAGTGAAGTTTCTATTCAGTGTACTAAATTTCGTGAATTGAAATGGACACGGAAATGAATTTTGTCGTTAAAACTCATAAAAAGCACAACTGTGGTGGGGCGTTTCGGACTGAATAAAGACGCAAGGTCGTGCTAAATTATTATTCAGGGTGGGTGTTTAAGAGCCTGTTACTACCATTTGTATCGCAAGTAGGACCGTGATGGCTAGATTTCTAATATTTTTGTGTACGGAGGACTTTTGATGACCAGAAGGATGCTCTGTTGCGGCGGGGCATAAAGATGGTCCATTCCCCTTTTCCGAGCCCTGCGAGTATATGCCACTGCTCCCGAAGTGGATTATCCTTTTGGGTCCCCTCCTTCATCCTATCCTATGGCGTTTAGGTCGTTTCGGGTCCATAGAGAAGAGTGTTCGTAGACAGATTGGTGTTTCGACCTCTGTGCCCAAGCTTTTATACCTTCCAAGCTTCCCTTCGGAGAACCTAAAAATCTCCTCCTATTGCATCGTATCAAAAAATAAGTGAATGAAACTTTAAACCACGCCACATAGGTCAATTTTTCACATTTATGCGGCCAAAAACATTTATTCACTTATATTGTTTCTATTGAGTTTTATATGACGAATAAAAATGTAATTTTAATAAAAAACTATTTTGAAATAAATTTAGAAATATTTTGATGTTTTTTTAATTTACTTTTATTTATTATTATTTATTTAAAAAAAAAATTTTTTTTTACTTCATTTTTTTTACTTTTTTAACAATTTTTCAGCTCATAAAAAATAATAAAAATAATAATTATTTAAACTTAATTCATAATATTTCATTAACAGATTCGTCTTGTGGTTCATTGTCTGAATCGGGTTCGGTGTTAGAATCTGCTGGCACGAGCATATTTCTTGCTTCAGGGCAAAATGAACTTGAAAAGGTTCGCTTTTTTGGCCTAAGGCTGCTGATGAGTGGATCGGAACTAAGTAATAATCTGTTATATACATCCAAATTACACCGTTCTCTTGAAAATTTCGTTGCAAAATTTTCGCGATATAAGCCAAATGTTTAGTGCGGGCCTCTGCAGCTTCTTCTAATAATTGGCCTATTGGCAACAATGAGTTTTCGATTTCTTGTGCATTGTCATAGTCATGGGGTGCCAATTATAAAAGTAAAGCTGACCTGTATCTTTGGCATATTGGTCACATTTTTGTGAATCAATTTTGTGTCCATTCGAAATGGTTTCTTATATGACTTTTAATCTATATATCAATTCAAAATTTATACCGGTTATGTCTGCAGCCAACTCGGGATTTTGAAAAAACCTTCTACTAGTGTTGCCATCATTGGTATTCCCAAAGTTTGATTTCGGCATGTCTACCAATAGTCCAGTTTCAGTCCGAAACCTTTGTTGAATGTGGCGCTTAGTTTGTTCTTCCAGTTCTATTTCTTCTTTAGTCCAAGTTTTTCTATATTTTCTAACAGGTAGTTTGTATTTTTCCTTCAAAGTGGTTTTAATCATCCACATACTGCCATAGTTTCACAAAAAGCGATTTTCATAAATAATTTATTTGGCTTCAAAATCCGGTAAATTTTGTTCTTTCATAAGCTCATAGAGGTACCTCCGACTAACAATTTTCACTCCTGATGTGCTTGGAGCTCCTATAGCAAGAAACCGTAATGATTGCTTCACTATTGAGAATTTTAATTTTTTTGACCAAATAATCTGTGCTGTTAAAAATGTCAATATTTTTGTCATCTGCAGTCTACTGCAGCCAAATTTTATCACATTTGTAGATTAAAAGGTTATACTTCACAATTCAAAAAGAATTATCATCCGGACTAACGCGGAAATATAACAAATTCAATTTTGAAAAGTAAAATATTGTAAAAATAAAGAAAAAAAATACCCAAAGTTTAACAGTACTAGATTTTTAGAGTCATGCATTTCTGCGGAGCAAATTCTAATAAAAATAAGAAATCATACCTGAGTTATCGAAATCCATCACTATATTATTAATAACACACACAGAAATAGAAATATTGACCCTACACCTTTATTTTTCCTATTAACTATATGGTAAGAAAAACGTGTACTGCGGTTAGAGATCAAGTTACAATTACACGTGTTTACAAACGGTGTGCTTTTGGGGGGTAAAAAGAGTAAAATTAAAAACTGTGAGTATTCTCCTAACGATCTCCAAGCTGTTTTTTTTTGTTTACCGTTAGTTTAACAAATCGACTTTTGGCCGCATAAAAGCTATATATTGACCTATGTGCCACGTTTAACCCTCCGTCCGACACCCAGGTTTGGCCCAGGCATATTTAATTTTTGATGCAAAACTAAAAATATTTGTAGTTTGACTAAAGCCTTGAGTTTCAAGGTATAATCTCCTTAAATGTGATTAGAATAAATGATAAAATTTTTTGTGTGCAAAAAAGGAAATTCAAAACAAGTTATTTATTAAATATTTATTCCTTTTATTTAACATCATCCTGGTTTATACCTATGTCACCCATCTTCGATAAGAAATTTGAGCAATATGCTGTCACTGTCAAGCCATCACGTGATGGCAAACATGGTCCTAAAAACTCCAAAAGCATTGGATCCTTCCGCACCACTGTGGAATAATCATCATACGAAATCAAACCATCACGATCAATATCAAATTTCTTGAATAGCAAATCCACCATATCCTGTATTAATATTAAAAATTCTAAAATTAAACAAAACATAAAATAGAGGTTAGTAAAAGTGGTAAATGTGGAAAACATGTCAAATTTTTTATGGAAATGACAGTTTGTTTTCCACATGATAAACAGAAAACAAGGTATGTCCCCATTTTGGAAAATTGATGACGTAGTATACATCTCCGCCGATGCTGACAATCGAGTTTTTTCCAGTTTCATTGTTGTTGTTTTCAATTTAAAATGTTTTTTTCCAAATCCATAACTGACGTTGGGGCGAATTGCCGATGAGAAAGATGACTATGACGTCACAGAAAACCTGCCAAAAATCTAATGAGCATACATTGTTTTCTGTTTATCATGGTTTTCCAGATATTGCACTTTACCACGTTTACCACGTTGCACCCTATTATTAAAAAAAAAACAACAAACCGCTGTTAACTCTGCAACTTCGTCTTCGTCATCCCCAGTAAAGAATTTATCAACAAATTTTGTCAAGATTTCTCTATTCAAAAAGTTCGTTTCATGCAAATTATATATCTAAAACAAAGTTTCCAAAAGTTACGATGAAAATATTAATTTATCTAATTATAAAGATAAATTTACACTAAAAACAAACTTCATCTTCTCATCCAATGAATCCGACATAAATACAGAAAACAGCTTCACCCATGCAATCGGAGGAAGGTGATTCTTTGAAGCTTTTGCAATCAATATCATAATTCTTTCGATTATTTGCAAATCAAAAACTTTAAACAAAACTTCAAAAAGATGAAAAAATTGCTTCTTTGTCATTGCCTTTGCTCTAGGTCCATTTAATAAAACAAACTTGTGATAAATCATTAAAATGCAATTCAATTCCATTTCAGAGAATTGTGTTTGCTTAAGCATTTGCTTAATTAATCCATGATAGATGTTTAAAAAGCGAGTATTTTGGATTCCATCAAGTGTTCCATCTAAATTGTTCATATTACTTCCGTTTTCGTTTTTTCTTAAAAAAAAATAATTAATTTCCGATTGAATTTTAAGAAAAAAATTATATTACAAGATTACTCTGTGAACACACTCGTTGAGTGCATTTCATTCAAAAATTGAAAGCAATTGAATAACAAACCAAAGTCAAAACACTCAAATGACAGTTCTGGTAAGAAATAAATCGGTAGGATAAAAGATGTCTTCAAGAATTCGGAAAACCATTGGAGAAAAGGTATTCGAATAAAGAGAAATTTTCAATTAAAATGATGATGTCATCTATTGAAAATGACAATTTTCTAATATAATTATTTATAGATTTCTCAAATAATTCAAAGAAGCGATTTACAAGATGTTATTGCTGCACGTCTCGAGGTTCCCAGATCACTCAAATCTGCTGCACAACCAGAATTACATTTATCTGCGGCTGATCTCACTTCGATCACTGGAAAGCATCCGCAAGAACTGATAGAACAACTAACCAGATCCCCAATAGAAAAAGAAGTTGTAGAATGTGTAGCCTCAGTTCCATCTCGTGACCATGCCAAGTCTGGAATAGCCTTCAAACTGAATCAATTATCATTTGCTAGTGATGTTCTCCGTTTAAATTTTGCTTCTCCTCCAGCGACGCACTCTAAGGGATGCGTTGTCCTCGATTTCAGCTCACCCAACATAGCGAAACCTTTTCATGTGGGTCACCTGCGATCAACTATAATCGGTAATGTTCTTGGAAATCTTTATAAGCACTTGGGTCACGATGTTGTGAAAATGAATTACCTCGGCGATTGGGGCACACAATTGGGAATGCTACAAGTCGGAGTTGAACTAGAACAACTCACCGACGAGCAAATGCGAGTTAATCCCATTGAAAATCTCTACCGGGCATATGTACGATCAAATACAGAAGCTAAAAGTGATCCCAGTATCACAGCCAAAGCACGAAAGTATTTTACTGATTTGGAAAATGAAACAGCACCCGAGATGCAACTGCAATGGCAAAAATATAGAACGTACACCATTTCAGAGCTTGAGGGTGTTTATAAAAGACTTGGAGTAGAGTTTGATGTATACGATTGGGAATCGCAGTACAGTCAAAAAGCTGTTGGTTCAGTGGTTGAACTGCTGCAGGACAAACACTTGATTCATGACGAACACGATGGTCGAAAGATTGTCAATGTCGGTGAGCGACGTGTTCCGGTTATCAAAAGTGATGGATCAACATTGTATCTGGTGCGAGATATCGCAGCACTTTTAGACCGATTTGAACGGTTTAAATTTGAGAAAATATTCTACGTCGTAGATAATGCCCAAACTGATCATTTTGATGCCCTATTCAAGGTGACGAGTGAGATTAATTCAGATATTGCGATGAAAGCAAAGCACATAAAGTTTGGTAGAATTCGTGGTATGAGCACAAGGACGGGGAAAGCAGTATTTCTTAAGGATCTATTGAACGAAGCTAGAGATATAATGATGGAAAAACAGTTACAGAGTCCGAGTAAGTTGTTATTATTGAAACTTTTTTTTAAATTCCGCAATAGTTCGACCTATTCTCATTGCTATACTAGTTGGGAGCCATATTTTTGTGTAGGAAGTAGTGTATAAAGAAACAGTTTAGTTTGCACATGGGTTGTCTATATCTAGGTAAGGCAAAGGGCTACCAAGCGTTAAAGTTATTTTTTTTTATTTTTCAAACACGGCCTATAGAGCAGTCGTAGAGGTGTAAAAAAGTTTGGACATTCTAGGTTTTTAGAAATTTTAAATTTCAGTAGGGTAAATAAGGGTAAACGAATAACGATATCAGTTCAGAGATCTAACGGAGAATATTAATCTTGCCAATCGCTATTTCTTCGGACTGAGAATGCATTTAAGTAGTTTAGCCCTCAAGAATATGGAATCCCAGTCCTGCTGTATGGGCACTAAAAGATTCGGATGAAACTTGTATCGAAGGAGTATGGAGAAGAAGATTCAACGATGAGCTTTATACACCGTCTGAGAGGGCTTGGGAGACGTGGGCGGCAAGCTAGGGACAGAGCTGGCTGGAGAGGCATGTTGGTTGAGGCCGTCATCCTGGATGGCAAGCGCAATATAAAGTAAAGTAAATAAGCAAGGTCAAAAAACTATTTTCTCAACTAAAAGTTATAGAGGCAAGATATATATTCGAATCGATAGATAATACAAATAGATAAAACTCACGCATACAAACAATAATTAACAACTGACTTTTAAAAGTCAAAAACATTAAAAAATATCAGCCTAGTTTTTTTTTGTTAGATAAATTGGGGGCATTCACTAATCTAGTGACTACGTAGTCGAAAATCAACAAGCTTTTGGAATGCAAAATTTGCACTACAAAGCTAGTCAATTCTAACTGTCATATTTCACCAAAATCAAATCAAAAAACAAAAACCAAAACAGCTGATTTTGAAATGTCAACTATCTTTGAAGCCGTCGGAGGGGAAATTTCATCTCATTTTTAAGTAGTTGTCAGCCAATCAAAATGAGTTGACTAAGTAGTCACTAGATTAGTGAATGCGCCCATTGTATGTTGTTAAAAAGACAGTTTTGAAATAATTAGACAGGTTTCTACCAATTTTTTAAACGACCACGAGATACGCAGTCGTGCATTTTATTTAAAAGTCTAGGGGAAAAACGGCTTAAGTTCACTTTTCGTCAAAGTTAAATTAATAATGAGGTATTCTAGTTAAATAAAAACTTATTAACTAATAATTTAAAATTTTAAAGTTAAGATTTGTAACTACATTTATTTATTATTCAGAAAAAAATTTAATTTTGTTGTTGATTGGCAGAATAGTAAAATTATAATGAAACTGTTGGCATTTAAAATGACAAAGGAGATTTAGTTAGAAAAAAACATGATTTTAAAGCCGTATTTTATTCAACACTGAGCAGCTACTCAGTGTTTCATTTCATTCGCAAAACAAAAACAAATTAGACTATACAGCATTTTTTTGTTTTTGTTTTGCGTATAAAATGAAACACTACTCAGTATTAAATAAAACACAGCTTATGTTATAATAACGCAAATAATTAAACAAAGTTGGAAATTAAATATGAACTTTTTTTAAAAACTAGTAGCTTGCAAAATAGCAAATAATATTTAACAACGCATCGTTCCTCTCCTGGGCTTTTATAATGAGCTATCTAAAACTCTGAGAATATAATTTAACAAAATCGGTTCAGATTCTTTTTGATTTTCCGCGTCTGACTGTTTTCATCTTTCTTACAAGTTCTTAGAAAGGATGTATATTGTTTCTTTTGTTATTGCTTTAAAACACAGCAAAGTTTGCTGTTCGCCGTGCCATTTAGTTCTTAGAAAACGATGAAAAACTTCAAAATGTTTTGCCTTTCGGTGTAGGCATTTTTAACCAAACGCTATAGTTTCAGAAAATTTGCTTTTATGTTTAGAATGCATATAAAACTAATAATGCAGGTGGGCCTACTAATAGACTACTATCGCATCCAGCATCCAGAAGTCTTCTGAAACTGTTTTATTGGAACAAATATGACACATATGAAACAAAAAAACAGTTTCAGAAGACTTCTGGATGCTTCCAGACTCTTTTGGACGTCCAATCGAAAACGACATAAGAGCTGAAAGCAGATTTTGAATGTGAGATATAGTAACATAAAATGAGTGGTATTTTTGGAAAGTTCTCTTGATTTTATTTATGAAATGACTTCTTGCTGTTCATAGCTGTGGCGTTTGGAAGTTAAAGTGCAATTACATTGCAGTTTCTTGAATAAATGTGATACCAAAAAACTTGTTCCCACTAAGATAGTATTTCCTTGTATGTTACCAAATACTTTGTTTGAAGTCAGTTTACGCACATTTTCATCTGCCAGTAAGATTCACTCAAAATTCATACTGTCTGTGTTTTTGTTGGCACCTATCATAATTATTAAGAAAATTGAACTGTCACTTTCGAACGCCCCAGCTATAGACTTAAAGAACTCGACATCTCATACATATACAGAAGACCTTACCAAAAATCCCAATAATTTTATGCTCAATATTTAAGCTGATGTCACACACCATGAAGATCGTTGAGCCAGTCTTGCGTAGCCGACTGCGAAAAATATAAGGCTATCTGATGACCAGTGCGGATTTGTCGCGGGTAAATCAATAACTGATGCAATCCAGATTCCAGAGTATCAGAATCATTATGGAAAAACATCGGGATTCCTTGAAGGATTTCCATGTCATATTGGTTGATTTTGAAAAAGCATTCGATCGACAACCACGAGATCTAATATAGGTGGCCCTCAGTCAACGAGGAGTTCCAGAAACCTATGTGCGGATAATTATGGACATGTATGATGGAGCAGTTACTAAAGTAAGATGTGGAGCTGTAGTCACCGAAGAATTCGCAATCACAGCAGGTGTACACCAGGAAAGTGTCTTGAGTCCCCTGCTCTTTATTACCTTTATTGATTTCCTGCTTAAAAGCAAAGTGAAGGACCCCAAAGTTCATCAATTATTCTTTGCTGACGATGGAGCCATCATAAGTGAAGATCCGATATCCCTGCAACGAGCACTTGACGTATGGGTGGATGTTTTAGAAGGAAGTGGGTACCGAATAAGCGCTAAAAAGACAGAATACCTATGCTGCCCATTTTCTGATCCACACAGGCCTATTCCTGACATTTATTTGAATGGAGTAGTGCTTCCCAAGAGTGAAAAGTTCAATTATCTAGGGTTCATGATAAATAATGAAGCTACTTGTGATGACGATATCAATCATCGCGTAAGCGTAGGGTGGATGAAGTGGCGGGAAAATTCTGCTATCTTCTGTGATCGAAAAATGCCCCCTAAGCTGAAAGGAAGGCTCTACACCGCAGTTGTGCGTCCAGCACTCACATACGGTTCACAATGTTGGACAATGTACAAAAAGTATGAGAGTAAGTTAACTGCAGCTGAGATGAAGATGCTTCGTATGACAGCAGGAGTTATCCAAAAAATTGAACACGACCGACTCCAATGGTATTGCCATGTTCAAAGGAGAGATCCTGAGAACCCCGTCAAAAAGGCAATATCATACAACGTTCCAACGATAGGAAGAAAGAAGAAAGGTAGGCCTAAACACTCCTGGTACACGCAAATGCAAAAACACCAGCATTCAGTTGGATTCAGAAATGGAACAATACAAAACCGGGAGGCTTGCCGCCGATTTCTGAGCTCACACCGACGGCAAACCCCACAGGCGGATCTCTAGTGAAGCAGATACGTGGAACAGTTATGATCCCCTCGACATCGAGATCATAACAGCGTCGATAAAAAGGAAGAAGAAGAAGATCACTCACACCCAAAATCTGCTGTGGGCTCTCAATCTTTAAAGTTACATATAATTCTGTAAACTGAAACTTGTTTTCTTAATTTGGGTTTTAATAAAAAAAAAGTACATACACCCAACACTTATATATTATTTTTTTTTTTGGAAATACCCCACTCTTCAACTTGGTATCATTTTGGTGTAAAAATTATATGAATTAAAATTCAAGCAGTTTATATCTTTGATTAATGACTTTTGCTATTTGTAATTTTATTTTTTTTTCATAATATACCACATTCGTTTAAGTTAATGATGGTGGCAATTTCTCATTTTAGCAACAAAAATTAATATCTCATTGTTGGATTCGACTGTGGCCGATGTTCTTGGTGTTTCAGCTGTGATAATTAATGATCTCAAGCAACGTCGTCAAAGAGACTACGATTTTGATTGGAACAACGCCTTGCAAACCAACGGTGACACCGGCATTAAATTGCAATATACCCACTGCCGATTATCTAGCCTCCTGGAGAATATGTCTCATATACAAGTAGCTGCACTGCCCAATGGAAATTTATTACAAGAACCGGTGGCCTTGGAACTCATCGTTCAAATTGCTCGATTTGATCAATCTATACTAAGAGCTGCCGAGAATCTTGAGGCATGTGTACTTGTTACATATTTATTTTCATTATGGTAAATAGTTGTTGCTAATTTTCTTTTAAGTAGGTATGTATTTTTATTGTTAATTGTTTTCCTTTTTAGCAATTCCACTAGTCGAGCACTGAAACTTTTGAAAATCAAGGGCGAATCATCTCCGGAAATTCAAGCTAATCGAATGCTATTGTTTACTGCAGCTCATGAAGTCTTAGGATGTGGAATGAAAATACTTGGTTTAAAACCATTGACAAAAATGTAAAACTAAGATAAGATATAAGAATATAGTAAATTATATTAAATGAAAACTTTATTTGTATCTTGGTGTGAGGGATAGGAATAACGTGATTTGGAAAAAGGTTCAGCACCTTTTATCGTTTCTTCCAGGTATATTTCCTGCGAGCTCCTTCTTGGCCAAACTTCTTTCTCTCACGGCGACGATAGTCACGGGTTAGTAAGCCAGCTGTGAGAAAAAATAATTTATTTAACAATGACCACAATAACAGACTTAATTTTGCTCACCTAATCGCATTTCTTCAATCATGTCCTGATCGACAAAACTTCTTAAACTCATTGCAATACCCCAGCGAATAGCACCTGCTTGGCCAGACCAACCACCACCTGCGACATTAGCTTCGATATCTACTTTTCCTAGCATGCTGCTGAAAACCAACGGAAAGATTACCTGAAATGAAGAATAATTTTAATAAAGCAATTTTATCCAAATAAGTAAATAAGAAAGTTGAAAAAATTGATATCCTTAAGCAAGCTAAGTCCCACCCAACCGAAGTGATGTCTTATAGACCAATATCGTTTCTTAAACTAATTTAATAGTTACAAACATTTTTGAAGAATTGAATTGATACTGAAGAGACTTAGAAAGGACACAGAAGAAAGAAGTCTAATTCCATATCATCAGTGTGGATTTAGAAATAAACATACCGCGATAGACTGAGTTTATTGAATAAAGAATGTAATTGAAAAAGAACAAGAAGAAAAACAAATATGTTGGACCATTTTTTTTAGATGTTGCTCAAGCAACAAAAAAGCTTTGATTACAAACTGTAAAAGGAGACTTCAGTTTTGGTATCCAACAATTGCATCGTTAAGGTAGCAGAAAAATTGCAAAATGCAGGCTGCACAGATAAGAGAACCAAAAATGGCGGTATACGCAGTCTGGCAGGTTTAGTTTTCAGATTTCTATAGTTTTGGGGTGGTTAGAAAAGCGATTATTCCAATTTATCTGAGAAAGACAAATTCACTAATTTAACATTTGGACAACTGGAACTAAAGGATACGTTATTTTTCCTAAGCAGGCCTCAATCTTATCCTATAACAAATAAAGCTAAGACTGAAAAGCTGACAATGTGGTAACCCTGTTTCAATGAAAAACACTCTTAAATAATTATTATTTAAACAAAAAAGTATACATTTTGGTAAAGTTAACATCATCGAATTTTAGACAGAACTCTGTTATTATAAAACGCGGGTTGCCATCTCTAAAATGAGGAAAGTAGGTACACGACAATTGACAGATTTAAAAGCTCAAATTGCACATCAAATTTTAAATTTGGCTTTATCTTACATTGGAGTAGTAACGTTTTACAAATTAGTAACGTTTTACAAATTTCAAATTGATCTCCTGCTAAACTAAGTATATTTGTGACTTAGCCTTAGGCTTCATGTCAGAGAGAGGGCATAAAAAAGTCAAAGTTTCTTAATAATTTTGTTCTGGTTTTTAAATCTTTTCTTTTTTGGCTCTGAGGAAAACTCTGAGCAAAGGCAGAGCGATAAGAGCAGAGCAGATTATGTCAGAGCCCTCAGATTTAATTAATAAACACACTTGATAGCTGAACTGATTCTAGCCGTTATTTGTTCGCACTGAGACGGGTATTACACGGCAAATGTTTAGTTGCGCATGTATGAATCGCAAAAGAGAAAGGAAATAAAACATTCATACAATTTTAATTTTTCTCTTTTCATTGTAAAAATGAAACACACTTTTTTGTGGTCTGATATGTCTGAGTTAAAAAAGAAACATAGATAACTTTCTTTGATAGTTCTGTGATTTGCTCAAAGCTAAAATAGAAAAACGCCAGATATATGGGTTAGAAGAAATCGGACCAAAATTTAAAAAATAAGAACTTAAAGCTTTCCGGGCTTTATAAAGATTTAGTCTAAAGACAAAAAAATGTGAAAGCCGGTGTGCCCAAAAACAAAACAAAAAATTTGTTCGGTTTCACGCTTTTTCTTAGGACTACGTGATGGTGGTTCTTAAAAATAATTCTGTAAAAGATCTGAAAACTAGAATATTTGAAGTTTTAAGTTCTATTTTAAGGCCCCAATACGATCACTTTTAACTAAAATACAGCCCTTCAAAATTCAAAACAAAAAATTCTTAACCCTTTCAAGTTTAATTTCGATATAGGTACTATATACTATACGTTAAGGATGCGTAAAAAATCGAACTCGAGATAACAATCAGGCACCTCCCATAAAACCGTTTTTTTTTTTTACGGAAGCTCCTTAACAACTTTAAAATTATTATTATTGTTATTATGATTGTAACGACTACGAATCTTAATGAATTTTTTTTTACGGAAGCTCCTTAACAACTTTAAAATTATTATTATTGTACTATTCGTACTAGAATGTCAGCTTATTAGACTTGACCATTCTTTATTCCGTCAATTTCAGTAAATATTTGAACAACAACAACAACTTAAAGGCGCTACCACTCTTGTTTGGCTGGAGATATAAAAATTTAAAATTATTTGATATCAAAATTTTCAAAAAAATTATTTTTGGATTTTTAAAAAATCTTTCAATTTCTTTTTTTAAATCTATTTTTCAAAAACGGGTCACTGTACTTTTTTTTTTATTTTGGTTTTAGATGTGGATTATATTTTCTTGAAAATGGCATACCAACTTTTTTTTAAACAAAGTTTAAGAATTTTTATATATACAAAAGGATTTTTAAGACTTTGTTCCCAAAAATGTAACTTTTTTAATAAAATCAAATGGCATACTTAGTTTGGAGCTCAAAACAATTTAAGAAGTTGTTTAAGTAATTTTACTGCAAGATCTAAATTTATACAAGCTATAGTGTGTCTCAGTGGACAGCTTATGTATAAGTACATCGGCGTACAAACGAATAGAGTAAAATGTTTTACTGTAATAAGAAGTGCATTTACAGAGATCGAAAAAACTAAGGGAACAAGAAGAGAACCCTGAGGAATTCCAGAAGAAAAAGTTGGAATGACTTTTGATTTTATTTCACCCCTGTTTTTCTGCCCAAAGCCCTCTTATTCTTATCTAAAAAGTCATATGAGAAATTAAATTAAAACATACATTACTCTACAATGGATAGCAAAAGAATTGCAAAGACTTTCAGAAAACTATAATAAATTAACTATTTATTGGTATATCATTTTGCAACCGCTAAGCAGCCAAGACTGTTATAACTAAGCCAGCCATTTAAATGCAACAATCAATTGGCAATTTCGTTGAACCTTTTGCGCGATGTAAATTATTACTTGAAACATTATGTAAAAAAAAAATAGAGAAACTTAAAGCAAATCTATACGTTTGTATGTGTCATTTTATTCTTCCGCTTATCAATCTCTTAATAGAATAAAAGAAAAAAAAATAACAGCTTACATTTTCGCCGTCCTGTGATATTGCGATTGCCATTCGTCAGTCTCTGAACTGACTATATACCAAATGGCGGCGAATATTTTATTTTCTTTTCTTATCGGATTATTTTCATCAGAGCAAGTAAATTAAACGTCGCCGCAACCAGCGCAGCGCGGAGAAGGCAATGAGGAACGAGTAAAAGACGAGTGCTTTCAGAAGCTTCAAATGGAATAATTTATAAAAATCATAGCCTCACTTGTAGATAGATTTCACAAAAATGTACACACTAATACCATCAACATCAACATCAACATCAACATCATCATCATCATCATCATCATTATCAGCAGCAGCAGCACAACATTCTCAAAAGATAGACTTGAGTAATTGAACTTGCCACCTTGAATATCAACTCTATTCAAATTAAAGTATACAAAAACATCTAGTATCTTATTCATAGGTTAAATAGATTTCTTTCTTCTTTTCAATTAGAAAAAAACATCTTCTGCTTAGTGCACCTGAAAGTGCCATGCAAACATGCGTTATTTGGAGGCAACAAACTCGTCCACTTGTTGACTACGGAAAGCCTTGACTTGGATTCTCTTGCTCGCTCGGTGCACACAAGTCTGACATCAAGTAATGCAAATTCTAAAGGTATCTACACACATTACATAATAAGTAAGTGTAGTACAAATCCACTGTGCGTTGTTGAAATTTGAAGAAGATTATGTATTTGAAGAAGTCTCCACTTATTTTTTATATGAAATATTCTGTTCCCATTATTTAAAGCCCAGTATAGTTCTGATGCGAAACGATATTTTTTGAATTTCTTACACAAATTCAGCAGAAAAATATTTATGTAGACTTCGTGTAGAGTTGGAAAAAATGTACACAAAAGCCGTCATTTTTCTCGAACAAAATATATCCGGCAATTAATTGTTTTCGAAAAGGGAGTGGAGACTTCTGCAAATAATCATTAAGAAGCTTCAATCTCACTGGTCGAACTGCGTACGGAAGTTCGAAATTTTTCGTTGTGCATCAGGAGCGTATTAGGCTGATTGAAAAATCATGTGCTATGGCTACTCACTGTGTCGTGCTCAATGACCGAAATTTATCGATTGCAAGGAGACAAATCACTATGCATCTTCATTGCACTCATTGAATTTACAAACAGAACTGTATTGCCCGTGGAGAAAGATCAATTTCTTTTATAAATATTTGCCCCCTTTCATGTTCATCTTTCTTGTAGAGAGTTTTAAGATCGATTTTTCCGTAAATGACAGTAATTTCAGCCGACAAGTAGTGGTCACAGAAACGAAATTAAACTTTTGCAAAAGATTTTGACTCTCTGAACTTGAATCTAGTATAAGAATTGCGCAAAATTTATGAGATATCGAATTTTCAACTTCCCAAAACACTGTTTTTGTGATTCGTCAACTTTTTTATTTTAAATTATGCTATTTTTTCAAAAAATTCTTCAGAAATACAAAAACTAAAATTTTTCTAAAAAAAAAATTAATAAGTCAAAGACATAGCAATTTACGTTAAAACCAAGTTTCATCAAAATGTTACTATTTTTGAAAAAGATAAAAATAAAAAACAAATAAATTTGTTTTTCGCATTTTTCACAATATTTTTGGGGTTATATAGACACATTATCTGAACAAAAGAGTTAGATCTTTTTACCACTTACAACTTTTGGATAAATTTTTTTTCCATTTTTTTTTTGATAGAAATCGTAAAAAAAACACGATTTTCGACACCCAGGATAAAGATAATGATTTTACAAAACTATAAAGTCTTACTGCATAAAAATCGCACGAAAAATGTGAAAGTTATTAGACATTAAGTGAAGGCCTTACCGATCAATTGCAATTGGGAATCGGTAAGGTTGGGTAGCACGGCCATTTGGCGAAATGAGAAGTGTTCTTTAAAGACGAAATTTTGAAATATGTCTACTGCCCTAGATTGATCCGTTGAAATACCTTTTTTATCTTTGTACTATCAAATCAAATCTCCGTTCCACAAAAATTTTCATGATGGCATTCAAAGATCCAGAAAAATCTTGTCGTCCAGCGGTTTTCTAAATTTCATGTGATTTGCCATTCTTTATGACTAAATTTTCTATTGATTCGATGGGGTAAAAACTTTTACTGTCGCCTCCTGAACTATTAGAGAAATAGTTGTAAATTTTTCCTTTTGGACGCAACTTGTATTAGTTTTAATACCCAATTGGATAAAACTAACCGAAATTTGTAAAGATGAAAGTTAAAAACTGTTTGTCTAGTGCAGAACTGTGACTCAAAAGTCATGACTTTGAAATTCAACGACGAATGTGAAGGTAAAATTTATCTTATATCCCGTCGTTACATTACAAAAAGTATCATGACGGAGGATGGGATTTTGTTGAAATACAAATTTTAAAAAAAGTCAAAATAAACCGTCGAAATTGCAAAATTTGAAAATTCGACCGATAACTGGACCATGATATTTTTTCAATTTTCTGGAAACATACGCCTGCGATTGTCCCTTACAGCACAGCACCTTCAAAGAGCCAAAAACATCTCTCATCAGAAGAAATAAATGGAACCCAATTGAAAATCTCGATATTTTCAACTCCAATATTTTCAGGTAGCATCAGTGGCGGTCTATGATTTAAAAAATTAAGCTTTTCATATTATTTCAAGTGCATTGGGACCTTTAATGCCGGCAAAACAATTAAAGTGAATAACTTTATAAATTTCCTTAGCTCAGAGTAGGGAGAAAAGCCACACCAATGCAATTGATGCGGAATATAAATTGCCCCGTTTTCGAGTGAGACAAAGTGCACATTTTCACAGAAGACACACAGAAGTGAAAAAAAGATTTAAATCACTGCCTCCAAAAAAAAAGGGGGAGCGGGTGGCTTTTTCCTGCCTTTACCTATCTTCTGAATAATTAAGCCTCACAATGTGAGTAGTTGATGTAAAAATTTACGGGCAAAACAAAAGAAAACAAAAACATTTCATTATTTGATGAATGGCGAGTGAATGAATGAGCTTCCCAAGCTGATAGTAACCGGATTGGAGTTCAATTAACTAACGCGTTACCGCATCGGTTTGATACTTATTTTTATGGTTGAAACTATTTTCTATTCAATAAAAAGGAAAGAAAAAAAAAATAATAAAAACCAATTGCTATGAGAATTCCAACAGTTTGGGATCGTCAGATTGCCGGAAAAATGAGAGAAATTTTCGTGTGATCACACTTGGCAATAGTAAATCAAAACGGAAAATTTAATTAAATGGACAGCTTACAAATGAAAGAAATAAATAATGTGAATTAAATTTTGTTTATATGGAAATTAAATAACATTAACGGGTATCACTTTAAGTGTGTTTGAGTACTGCCGAATTGACAGTACCTACTTGAATACAAAAAAATTATAGTTGAAATTTGTTGTCATCGGCCGTACCCTACTCAATAACATCCAAATATTGATACACAGGAGCCTCAAGAAGAACTTCACCAAAAACGCAATCATCACAAGAGATTTTGGGAAAAAATTTCATTCAACATGAAAAAATGGAGGCACTTAACAGTGTCATTTTGTCGTACCCGTTTGATGCTTTTTGGATTGCAAGAAATCATACGGCTTACTATGGATCACATTTTTCTTTCACTTAACTTCACACTTCCTTTACCATAAAAAAAACTACTCCAAAGCACTAAATCCTCAGTGAATTTATTCGAAGCCCGTATCGACTACGTTTAAGTATCGAAGCTCGGTCCATTACAGAATAATGACATATCATGAACCTGTCCCAACTGAATGCGAAAAACCTTCTCTTTTCAGAAGATTCTCCTACTTATCCCATACCAATATCACCATTAATAGGTGTCTGGAATATTGATTCTTATATCCACACACTCTCCCAACTCTCAGCATTTTTGCGAGTTTTTGTTTTAAACCGATCCTATAAGGGAATCTTTAACTCTATTTTCTATTGGCTATTTCTATCTATTGACACATCAAGTGGCAAATTTACAATTTGACAATTAAAATTTAATAAATTCTGTTTGGTTATGTTGGTTGTTGTGCCTGCTTTCATTTAAGACCTTAGTTTTAAAAAATTGAATAAGAATTATCAATTATACTTCTCATTATATAAAATGGGTCACTGTGGCGTATGCACAACTTTTTTTTCTTTTAGAGAAAAACTTAAACATTTTTATTGCTGACCAAATAATCAAAATGTTTTCTAATCTCATAAATCGTTATTCGAAATTTTATATTTTCTGAGTGTAGATACAGGATACATTTTTTTTATCTCAAAGGGGCTTTCAATGAGTTTCAGCGACAAAATTCATTTCCGTGGTCATTTCTTGACAAATTTGGTACACTTAGAGAATTCATTATAATGGAGAACATAAAAAGTCTGCACAACTTTTTTATTTAAAAATTGGCGGCATCAATATGGCGGCCGGAACAAGCAATGAAAACGATAAACTGAAAACAAATAATTCTCTAAGTTAGCATTTTGGCTTAATTTATGCAAAATAGACTCTTGAATACTGATTGAAACGTAATTATGCATATTTCAGTAATAACAAGAAAGGAAACTAAGAAATTCACCAAAACAAGAACATTTTAGCCCGCAATATACACACACTTTAGCGTACACCCTAAGAGCTATTTTTTGTTTGTCATAATCAGTTCTCATAAGGAGTTCGCGGAATACCACTGAGAACAGAAAGGGAGGTCATGAAAAAAGCGTTTAGTACGAAAAAAAGAGTACGTAACACAGCGGAGAGTAAAGCGAATAAGGTCGCGGAAAAATATGCGACATAGCTTATACTACCGCGGAACACATGTGAAAGGCCACGCAATACAGCGAAGAATAGAGAGGAAAGTAATAAAAAAAATGCTAAGTACAACGGGAAAAAGTGTAAAATACCGGAAGAAAAGCCTTTCTTCGCTTATTTGTGAAATACCGTGTATAAAAGCACAAAATACTGGTGAATGAACTTTTTCGCGATATTCAACGCATTTATTAACGACTTCCACAACTTTTCGCTTTTTTTCCCCGGTTGTTCCATGGTTCTCACATGGAAAGCTGTATATGGCTTAATTTGTCGGTTCTCCAAATAGAAAAACCAAAATTATTGTGTATTCAACTTAAGTAAAAAGATTTAAAATACTAAAATTTATCAACAGAATTACTAAAAACCTTGCGGATCAGTATAGTTACTGTAGTTATGGTCCAATAACTAAACAATTTTGAAAAATATCGTAATTAGACAATAAGTGAGGAATAAAATAACAGCTAGTATAATAATAAAATTTTATTTTTAACTGCTCTCTCTTTATTATGCTAATACATTTTCTCATGTTTTTTTGGAAACAACTTATTTTGACAGCATTCTAAAATTTTAACACAAAACTGAGTATAATTTCTTCTGTGACCCCAAAATATGCTTTTCTAAATAATTTTGGTATACTGAAATCGAATCTGAAGTCAGAAAAAATCTATGACGTAACGTTCTCCAAATAGGTTGGCATTTTCGTGTAAAATTATTTTTATGAATATTACTGGGGAAGTCGGAACAAATATACAATTCTGTTAAAGTGACAAACAAAGCATTCATATGAAATCATTTTTTGAAATATAGTTTTGAGTTTTTTAATGGAGCTTATTATTTTTAAACCAACAAATTCAGGAATTCAGAAAACAATTTTGGAGTAGATGAATTATAGCTATTTAGCTATCGTTCTAGTAGTGTTTTGTTAGTTAATGGAAACATTTTTATGTTACAAATACAAAAATTAATTAAAAAATGTTTCTCTGGAATATTTTAATATTGTGAGAGTAGCCCATCTTAGATTTCTTGCATATTAATTTTACAAGTAGTTCCCGTCATAGTGATTTGATTAGGAATACTTTCGTCTGCATGCACGTATGTGGTTGTCGAAAAAATAAAGTAACAACGCTAGTATATTTTCCTTCTCCGAAAAAAAAAAATACCAAACGCAGCAGTTTATTTGCCGGCCCATATTCTATTTCTACAGAATTTAAATCAGCCGTGCCAGAGTAATGAGATTCTTTCAAAGTTATTTAGAAATTAAATGACTCTTTAGTTATGAGTCCACTTGGGCGACACACTTTATTTTAAACAAAAAACTGCAACTTTACAAGAAAGAGAACCTATTTTTATTGTTATTATTGTACTATTCGTACTAGAATGTCAGCTTATTAGACTTGACCATTCTTTATTCCGTCAATTTCATTGAATGTTTGAACAACAACAACAACTTAAAGGCGCTACCACTCTTGTTTGGCTGGAGATATAGCTATTTCGTGCTTTGCCACTTATGCACTCATCAGTCTCCTTTTTGTGGTGCTGAGCTTTAATCTATTTTGTTAACACGGATCTTTTTCAATAAAAGATAAAAAAAAGAACACAATCTCACAGATTGTTGTGGTTTCATTTAAACCCTTCATTCAAAAATTACTTTACTTTTTTAAAATTTTTGTTAAATATTTTAAACTCAGTTCTTATATTACATAATAGTCTATAATGTTAAATACAAATATTTAACAAAATGCACATATTTAATAGTAAAGATTTTTGACAAAATTCAAAAAATATATATGTTTTTTTTAATAGTGGCATTTAAAAATGAAAAATCTATGTTTTTTTTTATTTATAGAAAGGCAAATTATATATAAAAACTCAGAAACATTTTTTTCTATAGTCTTAACCGTTTAAAGATAACAGACCAAATGAGTAATATTTTCGATATAGTCCCCTCGCAGAAACGCAATGTCTTCTAAATGATAGCAAGTACCAACAACATCACCTTGATCTTTCTTGTAGAACATCATGGTCTATAAGGTAAAATTAAAATATTATTCAAAAACCACTTTTTAAAAATATTAAGAACGAAAAGCCGTAATTTTTGACTTTTGACCAAATCAAAAATTATTTTTTTTTATTTTTATTAAAGCTTTCAGAAATCAAAACTGAATTTAGTTGTTTAGCGAAACGCATAATCTACAAATACATAAGTGCCCCTTCCTTCTATATCATATCTATTACGAAAGCATTTCCTCGACTTTTTTATGTAAAACATTATAGTCTACAGAGTGTTATTAAAATATATCTTTCAAACCTCAGGTTTTACGAGTAAAGTACGAAAATTCGCAATTTTTAAGTTTTGATCAAATTTAAAAATAAAAATATATTTTTTCAAAAAGAATAGATTAAATAAAAACAAAAAAAATATGGAAAATATGGAGAAGAACACATAATATACAACTTTTTCCAGGACAACTTTTCAATAGGACTCACCGTTTAAGAGCAATATGCAAAAAAAACCGTTTTTTTGACATTCGACAGATTATAATAATAATATCATAATGTGTTTTTAGAGAATCACATCAAGAGCTACAAGTCTCACATATACTTTTTTTGATAGCTTCTTCCGTTTCAAAGTAAAATAGGAAAAACCAAAATTTTCCACATTTAACCTTAAATAACTTTTTATGCATGCATGGGACTTTTGGGGACTTTTGACATTTTACTTCTATCGATGTTTCCATGCTCTGTACACATTTTCAGTTCTATGCGAATTATTTCGGGGTTTGCATACTTTTATTTCTATTTTATCTGGAAAACTATCTTTCCGAAGATCTAGCAGTTGATTGTGTATCCAAATAATAAAAGTACTGCCAAGTTTGAAATCAGTGCACGACATTTTATATGACTTGATGCAGCATTTTCATGGGAATTTCCTGCTTCAAAACTAGAGCTGATACAGAAAATCTAAGCAAGGTTTTGAATTCACCATCCTAGACTAACTAAAAACCAGGTATTAAATCTCTGGCACCAAAAGCAGTGTTGGGCCTGTGTAATTTTTGGAACAAAGATAGAGCTTCGTTCCATGATATTAAAAAGATTGATCCATGACATTTAAAAGGGCCTTGTTTTTGCAAGACGTACTCAACCCAAGTTTGGTTTTTTTCCTTATTAATAATTATATATAAAAAAAGAATAATAATAATAGTAAACAACATCAAGTAAACTCAATCAATACCAATAACTCTAGATTTGAAAGAGAATACAAAAATCACCTCCGGACTAATAGACCCCCACACATCTATATGTATGTATAAATAGCTCTTCATGTTCAATCATTTGCGTGTCTTTTCAATTAAACTTTTGTCACTTAACCACCAATCTATGGATACCTATGACTGTATCTTTTTTTTTACTGTGCCCAAAATAAGACTTCAACAAAGAATTAACTTATCCACTATTTCAAACTAACCAAGTTATAGCTTTTTTTTTAAACATGATGATCATCGTTGTCTATAACGTTCAAGAAAAATAAAGCTTTTCGGGAAGACGAGAAATGTAACTTGATCTCAACGCTGATTATAATAAAAAAAATAAAAAAAAAAACTACCTACGAACGTTTAAAACAGCTGTAAACCTACTATAACGATCACAAAACGCTATATCTTCGCAACAAGATCGTTGTAGTCGGCACGGCGGTAACGGATTAGTATATTTGAGCAATAAAAATAAAATAAACGAAAAAAAAACAAAGTTTTTCATCAACAAATTTCGAATAGTTAGTATCTAAGTTTAGTTTAGATACATTCGCCGTCGAGTTCAAATCACAGTTTCGTCGTATAGTCTCGTCGCAATTCAAACCTAAATAGATAGATATAAATTCTTTTTGTTATCTATATCATCAACGTCATTTATTCAAAGTGATATATTTTTTTTTTTGTTTCCTAATTTGATAAGATGTATGACAAATTTTAATAAAACAAATTTATCTCAATCCAGTCTACTATTTTTATAAATGATAAAGTGATCTTTTTTTTTTTGTGTGTTTCACAGTGATGATGTTTTATCGTAGTTTTTAAAAAATACCTATCCATTGACCCAGAATCCTTGATGTAATATTATCTCAGATTTATATATACCTACGAGTACCTACCTACTTTATTGTTTTCTTCCAAGTTCAAGGACAACCTCGGTAGCAATTGATCTAAATTGTGATCATAAGACAAACTATTATACACGTATACAAAGAAAACAAAATTTATAAAAGACCAAATAGATCTTCCGGTCCGCCTCGAAAATTTCTTTACCCATCGCCGCGCATTCAATAAAGCCCAAGCCCAAGCCCAAGCTTGTTTGCTGATCATCATCACCATATTTTTTGCCGCTTTTGCTAACGCCAACATCAATAGATGCATATTGCATTTGGGATACAACGAAGATTACCCAGATAAGATGCGTTTGTCTGTGCGTTCTTACTTTTTTGTAATGTCGTATTCGTCGTCTTCGTCTTGTGCGGCTATTGTTTGGATTTTTTTGTAACGTTCTTCAAAATACTTGTATACATTTGGATTTATTTACAATTTTGTACGAGTCATTGTTCGGTTAGTTGGATTTATTCAATTTGAGGACAAATGATATATTCATCACACTTAGCGTGTAGTATGAAGAGACATAGTGTCAGTGTCAGTATATACATATGTAGCTTTGGAATGCTGCTGCTCCTTTTCAAACTATAATTTTCTTTTCAAATCTGAATGTGACTGTGAGCTGAATCGAATTTAAACAAAATGAAAAAGTTTTTTGCACACTCTGCCCCCTTGGATTGATGGATATTAAAAAATATTTTTATCGCAAAACGTTAGAAATTATGGAAAAAATCAGAAAATGTTTCTTTCTTTTTTTTTCGTACTATTTAAAAATAGATAAGAGAACTGTTAATTTTCGAAAATGGATTTTAATAAAAAAAGAAGAGAAAATTACCAAGAATTTATTTTTTAACTAATTTTCTGTGCGACTTGTGCTTCGGATCCAAATAGCTTTGAAAAATCCATACAAATTAGTAGGTACTTTTTAAAAAACAAAAACTTATTTGTTTTGTTTTGGTTTTCAACGCGATTTTACACCGAAGCTATAAGCCAAACAACAAAATTGGTTAAACAAAAGCCGTTTTCAAGAAAAATTACATTTCAAGCTGGTAAATGTAACTACGACAAAAACAAAAAACAAAATGGAGTTTTTCTATGATTTCTAGTGTTTGCACATAAGAAATTTTAGTTTCGTATTCAGCTTCATAAAACACATAAAGTTAGTCAGTAAAAATAAGTACACAAGAACTTTTTAAATCTGAACACAATTTGACTGGGCTATTAGACTTTTGTGTGCATATACAAAAATATTGGTCACAAATAAGGTGTTCAACGATATGTTTTTCTTTAGTTTTAATTAGGTAAAAAAAAGTATCTGACACACCAATAGACCAATTTGCCCGAAAATATAGATTATTTGAAGAAATTATCATTTCCTTATTTAATAATTTCTTTGTTCATAAAAGTAACGTGGATTTGATGAAGAGTTCTGCGAGTATTATTCGTGAAAAAATCGTGAATATCGTTGGGAAAATTATTTTTGCTATTATATTATTTGATTCGGATGTTGTTTTTTGCCATTTATTATATTTATTTTAGTGTCAAAAATACTAAATCTAACTAAATCTAAAAATATCGCTGCAGCTGCATTAGGGTATGAAAACGACGCATTGTCGTACACTGGCACCAACTGTGTATGTATATTTTCAAAATGTATGTTCATAATATATGTGAAAAGGCTTTTCACTTTTCAATTTTTCAAACTATTTTTGAAAAGTGAAAAGTAAAAGCGTTTCACCAATTGAAAATAGAACTTTGCATTTGAAATCGTATTTTTTGCAAAGTAGCAAAGTCTTTGTTTGAGCGGCCATTAAACAATTCTAAAAATCGTAGAGTATTCGACTATTATACTAAAGGTTCGGGGTACAAATCCTATCGACACCAACTTTTTTTTATTTTCATAGAAATAACGAGAACTGAACAGAAAATCATGCAGGTAGTTTTCTCGGCAACTATACCATCATTGCATTTATTAAAGTTTTTTTTTGTGGTTGATCTTTTTGTATCATAGTGTTTTTTTTTTTTTTTTTATAATTTGCGCGCACTAAAGGGAGTTAAATACTCTTAATATGTTACACACAGTGCGAGCTTTAGGAAAATAGGGCGAGATTCAAAAGGAAAAACCGATGCACATTAGTTTTAAAGCTCTGGACATCAAAATGACAGGGAAAAACAGAGGCAGGTAATATATTCCACATTACTGATGAGTAATAGGTTTTAACTGGAGTCATATTAATAATTACTAGTAATATGTTTCCGTTAATGTCGCCTACAGTACTGGACCCTCCTCAAAGCAGTTTTGCCAAAAATTACCACAAGACAATATTCACGGAGAAATCTAAATGCGAATTGGAATTTTGGTAGTAGCATCACTCCTAACATAGGGAACAATACAATTTTGAAAAAAAAAATCCTCGTAAAAATGTACCTTTTATGTTTAGACTTTTATAATCCATAGGTTTTAGGATAACTGGGTTTTATTTCAACCCCTGATCTTTATTTGCACCTAACACAATTTTATTTATTTTCCTAGACAACAATCACTTAAAAATGATATGAGACTTCAAAAGAGACTTGGCCCTCTGTTAAGGATGTACTTTCATGTGCATTCATTATATAGACGCACCAACAAAAAGAAGAACATTTGTTGACCTCTCGACTGTAGTGTTTTTAAATTATATTAAAACCACGAAACCATAAAAAGATTGTATCTTGTTTTATTTGCAAACAAAAATTTCTCTTTGCATATTTATTAAAAAGCTTTTCTAAATTATCAATTTTAATTTGCAAAGTTTATGAGTTTGGTGAAACAAAAAGTACAAATACTTTGCAAAGTAACAAAACTTTTCACTTTGCAAAAAGTAGTTTGGTAAAAAGTATTTTTCAAAAAGGAAAAATTTTGAACTTTTCATTTCAATAAATATCCTCTTTGCAAATTGAAGTTTGGTGAAACGAAATTTGCAAAGTAAAAGGAGACTGATGAGTGCATAAGTGGCAAAGCACGAAATAGCTATATCTCCAGCCAAACAAGAGTGGTAGCGCCTTTAAGTTGTTGTTGTTGTTCAAACATTCAATAAAAGTGTTTTTCGTTGATTGAAAAATTTAAAAAATATAATTCATCATATTATTTTGACTTATGGCCAAATGGCAGAAACCACTGTGAGTCGGTCGGTTTTCTAAATGTCAAATTTCTAAAGAAAAAAACTATTTGAAAATAGAATTGCCAATTGAAGATCTCAATATACCAGTTGTCAAAGACTCTGGGTACAATTAACGCTTAAAAAAAAGATAATAACAGACCCTTTTATGGTTGTCAATTATACAGGTCGAAAAAAATAAAAAAAAAAATTGGCGCCGAGTGTATAATATGTAATGGGCCGTATTCCTGGATGTTGTCTATGCCGTTACTAAGAACGACTCGAGTTTATCCTATGCATAGGATAGACCCGAGTCTTTCTTAATAACGGCTTAGATAACATCTATGAATACGGCCCAATATGTTTGTCTTATGGATTTTTATGTGCGCTGATTTCAAATCTCAAAACAGCTCGATCAGTTTTTGTTTTTCTTTTTTTATTTATGAAACGTACATTACATTGCCGATACATTTTTTTGATACAGTTGATACAGAAAATCTAAGCACGATTTTAAATTCACCATACTTAACATACTCAAAACCAGGTCTTAAACCTTTTGCAGCAAAAAGAGTGTTGGCCTGTGTTAACAATTGATAGTTAATAAATTAAACTGGGTAACGAAAACAGGGTTGTAGAGCTTGTTGCACTGATTACAAAACGTTATGTAAAAATTCCGTAACACCCCCAAAATCTGGAGTTAGGAGAAAAAAATTTTTGTTTTTTTACTTTCAATCATTGCAAAAAATTTAGAAAAACAAAAAAAAAACAGAAATGTCTCCAAAAATGGTTCGCTTAAATAGGATATATCTTGAGTTCTACTAATCGGATCGTCAACATTGAGGTCTCCAGACTTAGGAAAATTTATAGAGCAGCATTTTCAATATTAAAAATTTAAATTGAAATGGATTTATCTCTCTCAGATGAATTGAAATAATCGTGTTTTTTAACCCCCGCTTAAACCACAGAAGGCTGAAAAATAAAACTGTCAGACTTTCGAATATGAAATCAGGACGCCTATACCAATAAAACTGCATACTTAGATTTTGGTTATACCTCCACTCCCAAAACTTGCTTCGGCTCTTGGTCTATTATTGTAGAATATATTTTTTAAACAGAATGTTGTTTTAAAAACATATGCTTTAAATTGATGTCAATGTTGGGTAAATGGGAAACAAATGGAATTTTTGAACTTGTTCAGCTTATACAGTCTAGGCGGTTTAAAAAAACCACATGATATTTTACATTGTCTTCTTTCCAAAAAAGTAAGCAGAAAATCTAAATTGAGTAAATTGAGTAAATTTGACGAAGATAGATTTTTTACAATGAATGAAAGTCGAAAATACCGTTTTTTGGCTCCAACACAAGATTTAGGGGGTATTACGGAGTTTTTACATCCCATTCTGTAATCAGTGCGACAATATTTTGAGTGTCACACAGTGTTTTTAGTTAGGACTTACAGTTTTCTGCCGGTTCGGAACAGCAGTACTATTGGAGGAATGTCAATTCCTCCCAAGATGCCGTTCCTTTGGATAAAACAAGTTGGCATAGGCTGGGAAATGAATTCAGACCTCCTCCGGCGTGTCCATCGCACTAACTATTACGCCAAGGAGTACGCCAAGCTATACTACAGTTTAAATAATGGTACAGTGATAATTCTTTCCCCCATTGACTGGACTATTCGTATTTGCGTTCTACTTGTAGGTTTAATGATTATTTTTGAAGGGTACGGTATCGAGCTTTTCAATGAAAATTGTTCCGCGTTAAAAGAATGGCACACCCAAATGGGCATTGGTGTAATATATTACAAGGTAACAAAAAATATGAGATAGTTCAAAATTTTCTGTGAAGATGGCACTTTTCGAAATGAACTTCGATCGAAATACACAAAAAATGTCAAAAACGCATAAAAAAAATCAAATCAAGTGACGTGGAGTGTACAACAACAAAAAATACAAACATTATATCTGACATTAAATGCATATGAACAAAAAGTGTGTACAAAACGATAGCTTTTGTGTTTGGATTCAAAAAAAAAAAAAAAACACATATAATATGTACCTACCTTCATATAAGTATGTAGTTATTTTTGTGTTCACACAGTTATTTGGCCGAGAGTTTCAAATCGGTTGATACTTTTTTTTTAAGCATGACATGTAGTGCTCTATGATTAAATCTCAATGTACGACTTCGTTAATTTGTTTTTTGTTGTTAATTTAATTTAACACAACCAAAAAAAATTATTGTATTCATATGAACCTAAACCTATAACACAATTCAAACGATGTTTTCTTTTAACAGCAAAAAAAAACAACAACAACAAAAAACGGTATATAACGAACATTTTGCTTACAAAAATGGATAGCATGTGGGCGGGAATATTTGTTATTTTTTCGTCGTTCTTGATTTTTTTTTATGTCTGCAAAGATTATGTTAAACATTTTTTTTCATTTTTAGTAATGATTAATATTGTCAAATTTTGTTTCTTTTCTCTTTAACTGTGTCTATATTGGTTTGTATTTGGTTTGAGAGGAAAACCAACGAACAAAATATAAACTTTGAACATTTATTTGTTTCTTTTTCGCTACAACATCTTATTAAGAACCATTAAAATTATTATGAGACTTATTAGCCATGATCAATCATTTGTTTTTTTTTTTTATTTTGGTTTTATTGGTTAAACGGTTCAAAAATATAAGGAAGAAAAAAAAAACCGTCTACAAGGTAACCCAACGCTCAATGATGCAAAAATGACAGAAACTACGTCAGTGATGTATTTGTACTAGTATTATCTTTTAAAGTTCAAAGTCTACTCGTTGTCAGCATTTTAAATTTATATTGTTTTGTTTTGTTGACAATAACAATTTATTATTATTATTATTTAAAAATAAAAATTTTGAATGTGAAAATTCATTGTTTTTTTTTTAACTTGAAAGGGTTCGTAGGAGTTGTCATTGGAAACAATATTGAAGGGTTCAGGGTACAAATGGCACTGTTACTATTTGTTTTAAAATTAATATTGGTACCTAATGATGAGGTTTCTAAGTACATTTTGAGAACCATCAGATGGTATTTTTTCAATTTTTTTGAAAACTTATAAACGATAGTAAGTTTAAGAGGAGTCAAATGAATATAAATGCAATTTAAAAAGTTCAAGTGACCTCAATTTTAAAATGCATTTTGACAAGCGGCCTATTTCACCAAACACTTTTCACTTTTCTATTGGCATCTTTCCACTTTTACTTAGAAGAATATGTATTCAAATGAAAAGTGAAAGGTTTTAATCTTTGCAAAATACGTTTCACCAAACACAAATTTGCAAAGTGAAAAGTTCTTTTCTGCAAAGTGAAAAGTTTTGTTAGTTTGCAAAGTATTTGTACTTTTTGTTTGACCAAACACATAAACTTTGCAAATTAAAATTATAATTTAAAAAAGCATTTCAATGATATGCAAAGAAAAATTTTTGTTTGCAAATAAGAGTTTGTTGAGAAAAACTGTCGACAAATCATAATAATAAATAATGAAGATTTGTTCGAAGTAAATTATAGTGACCAATGAGTGGTTCGGTTAAGAAGGTGCCGCTCTGATCTTATCCATATTTTTTAATGAGAAATCCTAAGCGGCAAGATGCCGTGTTTTTTTGGTTACGTGCCAAGCAACAAATTAAGATTTAAATTTAATTTAATAACACTATAGTCGAGAGTTCACAAAATGTTCTTCTTTTAGTTGGTGCGTCTATTATAATGAATGCACTTGCACATCAAAGTGCATCCTTAACGGAGGTCCAAGTCTTCTTCATTATTAAGTCTCATATCATTTTTAAGTAATTGTTGTTTTGAAAAAAAAATGTCTTAGGTGCATAATAGTAATATAAAAATGAGGGGTTCTAATAAAACCCAGTTATTTTTAATTCTATGGATTATCAAAGTCTAAACATAAAATGTACTATTTGTAGGACGATTTTTTTCAAAATTGTATGTTCATGTGCAGTGCACTCTAATTCTATAAAGCAAATAAAAGTTTATTGTCTTATATGATGTTAAATATCATTTAAAATTAAACTGCAGCTAAGTTGAAACAAACGTTAATTATTATTGTTATTATCGAAATAAACACTTTATGGCTATAAAGCTTAAGAGGTTAAAACTAATTTCTAGGTAAATTTGAAGTATGGAACTACTGTATAATTTATTTATTGTTTTATAAATGAAATAAAGGCAATGAAAGACAATAAATGAATTTTACTTAAGATTTACAATCAAGAAGATAAAAACACAAATTGGCATCTTGTCTGTTAAGAGTACATAGAGAAACATATACTACGTAAAATAGAAATTTATCAACCAAATAAAATGAGATTTTTTCATGGTTTTTATCAAAGAAGATAATGTTATTATTTTTAGTAGAAAAATCTTATTAAAAAAATCAAATAATAAAAGAAACACAAATTCGTTCATGCTAAGGTATTGAACCTGAGTTTCGGGATTGTTAAACGCGCACCCTACCCTCTAAGCCAGCTTTGTACTACAGAACCAATTTTGGTTTAAGAAATATGTGAAAATATTATTGAAATTTTAATAAACAAATTTTTAATGAATCAATAAGGTTTCTCTATGGAAATATCTTCTTATTCACTCATTTTAATAAGATTTCTTAGCTCAGCTCAATAAGGCAATCGTTTTGTTTTCTGTTGGTACATTTTCTCTAAATTTTAGATAGACTTAGGGTGATTTTATTCACCCAAAGTTGAACACAACTTGAGGATTTTATTTTCAACTTTGAGAAAAGTCACAGTTGGTAAACTTTACTAAACTCAGTCTAAGTCAAGAAGCTATACAGAAGCCAGATGCCAGTACCAAACTGTTTGTACAAAGCATACCTATCCTATCAAGTTTCCTGTCGAGTTCTAATGGGACCTTGAGCATGAGCATGTTTCTGTTTATTTTCCTTTTAAGTCTGGTATTCCAAAACATTTCTTGAGTTAAAAATTTTAAGTATCGAATAATTTGTAGATCTCAAGTTGAAGCTGGAATATTGTTTGTCAAATGTCACGAATATCTCAGGGATATTTCTAAAACTGGAAGTAGGCAAACTCTCGAATTTTAACTTTGGAATTTAAAATTGAAGTATTGAATTCAATTTTCAACATACAGTTCAACACACAATTTGGGATCAACTCCGAGAAGACGGAGTACGCGTTACCGTCTTTCTATCTCAATAACTTTACTGGCAGTCATCACTTTTTGATGAAACTTCTAGGGCGATAACTTTATAAAATGCTCTCAACACCCACAAAGTTTCAAGATATTACTTCTTCAATTACATAAACGGTATTGAAAGGGTTTTTTATCCTCTCCGTTACTTCGAAATGGCCGAAATATTGTTTTTAACCCAAAAACTTTGTTTTAAAGAGATAATTTCTTTTCAATATTTTAAAAAAAAATTGTTTTAGGTATGTTGTGGAAATATTTTAAGTACTTTTTGTTTTTAGTACTTTTTAAAACTATTGCAAATCTTCAATAGTATCAAAAATTTTCGGTCAATCTGGCATTTTTGTGAAATCTAAAAGACATTTCGGTCAAAAGTAACTATACCTTTACATTGGTTATTTCCCTTATACGGGCAATCAGACCTGTGCTATGGAATAAAATGCTATATGTTTTTATCTACGAACAACGAACGATAAATCGATTTGAAAAATAAGGGTGACATTCGGGGGGAGAAGTGCTGGGGAGGAGTATACGCCATTTCTGTCCTTTTATGTTTTAGACTTCGAAAAACAATAATATGCTAAGAAAATCCTTTTAATATTTTTTGTGATGGACTCCCGATTTTTGGTCTAATTTGACTGTAGTATTAGGGAACGAAGTTAACATTATTTCTGAAAGATAATGTTAACGAATAGTTTTATGCGTCATAACTTCGCGGATCTTTTTAGAACAAAAAAAAAAACACAAGATCTAATTTTTATTCAACCATCAGATCGAAATAACCATTCACAATTTTTACGAGTTTGTTTTATTTATCTATTTCTACTGAACCGTATAGTTGTATCAAATATTTGGTATGAATCTATCCAACCATCATATACCATTTTGATTGACAAATGTAAATAAGATAGTCGGTATCAGTAAAGTTATATGCGATCATCTTCAATCTTAACTAATTGTACTGATCCTTTCATGAAGACCAAACAACAAAAACCAAAATGACACATTTTTTTTTTGTTTGTTTAGATTTATTTCGCTGTTATTCGGCATTAAAATAAACATGATTTACCTTTGTACTCGTATGTGCTGCTCGTGTGTTTTTAGAAAAACAAAACACTCCTGCTTACTTGCCTCTTAACACAAAACACAGAGCAGAGTAATTGCACAATCATTTTTGTTGATTTGTGTAGTGCTATTTAGTATACTGGTTTAGTGCATATAAGCTCAGCTCTAAATTATATAGCTACACTTCGGGCAACGAACGATAAAATCAATCATGTGTGAAACACATAAAATGTGATCAATGAATGAATTTCCGGAAAAATTGACACTTTATTTAATGTTTTTTTTGTTTCTTGTTGTAAATAGAAAATTCGAAATGATATAAAAAATACAGTCAATATAAAAACAACGATCGATACACTCGGGTTATATGAGAAACTAAAGAAAATTCCAAAGACTAAAGTTTGAAATTTAAATTAAATTAAATGACCTTACAAGTAAGAACTTTTGTTTATAAGCGACGTAATGGAAAACCTGGGATATAAAGAAGGTTCAACCAAGCCACGACGAATAGCACGTGCTGTTACTACAGTGACTAAGAATGAAGCTGAACAACCGTTATCAGAAAATAACTCTCGGTAAGTTTTGGAATTTTGTTTATAAAACTTTATTTTTTTTTTTTTTTATATAAAATCTTTTTTTCTCTTCTTCGCTGGTCGCTTAATAGCAAGTAATGATGTTTTCAAACGTACAAATATAGTAGGTATAAGGTATTTGGTTCAAGTAGGTACCTACTAGTTAATGCATTATTTTTGATCGTTCGATTTAATTGGAAAGACGTGTTCCCACCAATTTATTTCTGAAATTATTCTTCAATTCTTTAAACTGAATAAGTATGGTAGGATCTAAGTCTAAGCTACATAATATTCTATTTTCAAATTAGTCGATACCCGGGCCTTGTCTGAGAAGTGAAGTGTTATAAAAAACTGTTTTTAATGGTATGTGGTTAGTCAATTTAACTACACTAGCCCAAACAATTAAAGGAAAAAGATTTATTTCTGAATTTCCTAGTGATTTTCGATAGAGCAAAAAATGGTCGCATCGGGTTAAATTAAAAAGCATTTAAAAGCCTTATTCCTTAAGTTTTGACAACTTTTGAGACGAATAAAACTAACATTTTTTGATTCTAAACATGACGTACTTGTAATCATTCTTAACGCTTGAAAAAATGAATTATTGTAATCTTTTTTCGCAGTTTTTCAATAGATTTAGTTCAAATTTGTAAAAAGCATTAAAAAATTTCAAAATTCTCAAAAATACAAAAAAAAAAAAATTGATTGATAAATTTATTTGTATCAAATGATCATTCATAAAAGAAAAACCGTTCGGTGGATGAACTTGTTAATTGGCAGAAATATGGTATAATAAGCCTTACATTTGTGTTATCATCAACAGTTTTTTAAAAGCGGTAATTTTTCTGAAAAACCGTACCTTTTTTTGTATATTTTACTAATTAAAATAAAATGTAAAAGTAAATTTAGTTGATCAAAATTAACCACAATTTTTTGTAGAAAATTAACTGAAATTTTTAAATCTGGACTTGTTTTTTTTTTTTTGTACGACTGAGTTATCAAAGTATAAAGACAAAATTGTTGTTTTTAATTTGAAGACAAATATTAGACCGACAAAAAAATCGGCACAAAAAACAAAAAATAAAATTTAAAAAAAAATGTGTTCCTCGGCATATAGAATGGTTGCTAAAATAGAAGCTCAAAAAAACTGTTAGAATATTTAAAAAAGGACAAGGCTTTTATGCATTTTAATTTAACCCGATGCGACCATTTTTCGCTCAGATGTCTATTGAAAATCACTATGAAATTCAGAAAAAAATCTTGTTCCTTTAATTGTTTGGGCTAGTGTATACTAATTCTGTTGTAACCATTAAATTTCTATCGCAAATCGAATTTTCGAATCAAAATTCCTGTATTATTTAAAAATTTAAAAGTTGAAGAGAATTTGAAAAACCAATTTAATTCGCCATGGTTGTCGGATTGTCTTGATATTAGTCCTATTTGTGCATTAAAAAATTAAGTTTAAAGTCATGTGTGTATGGTAATTTTTGTATCAAAATGATTTTAACTAAACTTCGAGTATTAAAGTACACTCTGCTCGGAAGACGCCTAGAACTATAATTTGGTTTTTTTTTTTTTTTGGAAAATTATACATTTTTGAAGTGCTGTGTTTCCAAGATCTATTGTTCTTAAAAAGCTGCGATTGCATTTAAATTATAGCACATTTCACCTGCTGCCTTCAACAGGATGCACCATGCACTTTTTAGGAATTATAAGCCAAAAACTAAAAAGAAAATCGAAAATTTCGAGTTTTGTTGGTTCAACAGGCACAGGGTTTTTGAAGCTGCTGTTTTTTTTTTTTTTTTTAATTGGTGAAAAATACATGGTTAAGTTTTTCTGGTTAATAAAAAAGTGATTTCCACCAAAAGATACATGGTATTTTAAACAGTAGGTATGTACAACGAGATATTCTGTCGATTTTCAAAAAAATATATAAGTTTTCTAAATGGGAACGTAGCTCAAAAAAAGGCAATGTCGAGGGACCCTATTTTCATACTTATTTCGTTTTCGATTGTTTTCACTCGGGGATTAAATCATTCTGAAATCGAATGGAACAATTAAAATCGCTTCTACTTAATTTTTAAGTTTTGTATATAAATTTTGCCATTTGCACCACGAAATTTGGTTTGACGTTTTAGTGCTTGTGTATTAGTTCTTCTTATTGAATTCTGACTTGAAATCGAGAAACGAGTAAAACAGTTTCAGTCCAATCGAAACCGACATTATTTCATGCTGTCTACTATTTTTCAAAATTAAAATCCCTGACTTTCCCTGACCAACAAAGTTCGCTACGACTTCATATCTCAACGGACATCTTTCTTCTGTTTTGGAGACTACAGTAATAATCAGTTTGCGGCATTCGAGTTTAAACTGTACAATTTCTTTTTCTCCTAAAATGATACTAATTATTTATTTTCTTTGTAATCAACTTATTGGCCTTAAAACCAATCTCAACGTTTTTCACTTCCAATAAATTGGACTCATTAGATAGATTAATCGCTAATATATGAGATCCTTTTGTTAAAAAAATGGTTCAAATTCCGATGTAATAGTACCTACAAGAAAGTTGAAAGCATACATAATTAGTTAGGTCCTGTGAATATGGTTTTATAGTTTTATTGTGTTGACTTTCTAAGATGTCATCTTAACGAAATATTTGGTCAGGAAAAAGAATTTCTAGTTTAGCGGACATCATGTATTTACGTACGTGGTGACCTCCACTACTCCATTAATCGTATACCGAGTTGTGTAGATTCTTTATCGACTGTCCTGAGCGGTGAGTTTCTCGACTGACAAACTTCTTATCTCTACCCGCCTGTGTGAGCGGGTTCTCATTGGAGGGTTTGGCTTTCAACGCAATCGTGGCCATATCAAAGAGTCTCTGCCACTTTTGGCGTCGTCATTAGATTAGATTTCCTCTCTCCAATCCCAGGGAAATCATTCGCATTTTAATGTTAATTGTGTTAACAAACGACATGGACAACTATCATTTACAGTTCAAATAAAAGATCATCATATATTGTGAAACAAGTTCCCAAAAACCATCGATTTCAATAAATTCTTTAACTTAACATTGCTCAGGCACCCGTTTTTGACCCGCTTCAAAAAAAAAAAAAAAAAAAAAAAAACTATTAAAAAAAAGACCAATAATTTAATTATTTCCTTCAGTGAATTTGCCCAAAATTTGAAATCTTTTAACCACATAAAATTTCTTTTTAAATATTCTTTTAATTAAAAAAAAAACTTAATTTATTATTCTATATTTTTTTTAGATTCAAAACCGTGCCACCTAATTTGATGGTTCGATGGCGAAATAATCCTGACGCAATGCTAGAAGCTCAATATCCAGCAGCTGGACAATTTGAATACATGGAATGTGGACCATCACCACCAGCAGAAAGTGCTCCTAGCATGTATGATAGCTTTGAGGAACCTGCCAGCGAATTGAGTGTACAAATTTGCAATGATACACTCCGTATAAGCTTGATTGATCAGATGAAAAGTGGTTCTGGTCGAGTACGTTTTTTGGAAGAAATCGAACAAGGCAATGTAGTGGCAGAAAATGTAACCAAACACTTTGACACCGCCTCTAAAACAGAGAAGAATTTCAGTTTTCTATGGACTGCATTTTTGAAAAGATGGGATTTGCTAGAAGGACTCCTTGAAGTTGGTGCCGATTTAAATTTTTGTGATATCAATGGAATTTCGGCATTGCATTTGGCTGCTTTTAGTGGGTGTCTATCTTCATTGAGTTTTCTTATTGAAAAAGGAATGAATGTGAATCAGCAGCAAAAATGTTACACTCCACTTCACTGTGCTGCATTTGGAAATTCTAAAGAGGCTGCTAAGATGCTAATTAATAGTGGAGCTATCATGACTATAGACACTAACAAACCAAATTGTGAGGAATCTATATTGCATTGTTCGGTAAGAGCGAACGCTCTGGAATGCCTCAACTTTTTCATATCTGAAGGAGCAGATGTTAATTCATTGAAACCAAATGGAACAAACCCAATTCATTTAGCTGCTGACTTGGGCAACGCACAATGTCTGGAAGCACTTCTCAGTGCTCCAAACGCCGATCCTAACGTTCGCATTTGTATTCGAGAAAAAGAATCAACGGCACTGCATTTAGCCGCAGATGAGGGCAATGTAGAGTGTGTAGATTTGCTTTTGTCAAAAGGTGCCGATGCAAAGCTTAAAAACCATAGAGGCTTCACCGCTCTTCATTTGGCTGCAAGGACATCAAGTTTAGAATGTGTAGAGTCTCTTTTGCGCAATGGCAATGCTGATTCTAATGCGGAAGACTTTGACCATCGCACTCCTCTACACGCAGCCGTGGGTAAATCAGAAAACGCCTATGACATTCTTGAGACACTTATATCATGGGGAGCCAATGTCAATCACAAGGATATCTACGGATTCACAGCACTTCATTTGGCTGCATTAGATGGACTCGCACAGTGTGTCGAAATGTTAATCTTCCATGGTGCTGATGTGACTACAAAATCAAAGAAGGGAACATCTGCTTTGAATGTGATAACAAGAAAAACTCCCGCATCGGTGGCTATGATCAGGCAAAAACTAGATGCCGCCATCACTTTACATCACTCACAAGATCCAGTTAATCGAGAAGTTGAATTGGAGCTGGACTTTCGACAACTTCTTCAACACTGTCATCCAAGAGAAATCAGTTATCTAAACACATTTGTGGATGAAGGTCAGAAAGAGATACTGGAACATCCCCTTTGTTCAGCGTTCCTATACATAAAGTGGGGCAAGATTCGCAAGTATTATATCGGACGACTAATCTTCTGCTTCACTTTCGTTCTCTTCCTAACTCTTTATGTGCTGACTGCCTTAGCACACAATTGCTACAATGGCAGCAAGGATGATAACACAACTATTCAAGCTCAAGAACTCTGTCAAAAACAATCAATTCTTGGAGATATGCTTCGAAATAATCCATTTGTCATGGAAATGCAATGGTGGGTTCTAGTTGCCATCACCATAGTGGAGATATTTCGAAAAGTCTACGGAATAACAGGATATTCTTCATTCAAACATTATGTGATGCAGGTGGAGAACATCATGGAATGGTTTGTCATCACAAGTGTCTTTGTTATTTCCTACATCTACACCAAGCAGACGTACACTTTTCAGAACCACATCGGGGCATTTGCTGTTTTATTGGGCTGGACGAATCTCATGCTTATGATTGGTCAATTACCAGTGTTTGATGTCTATGTGGCCATGTACACACGGGTGCAAGGAGAATTTGCTAAGCTTTTTATGGCTTATTCGTGCATGCTAGTTGGCTTCACTATCAGTTTCTGTGTGATCTTTCCTTCCTCTTCGTCGTTTGCCAATCCATTTATGGGATTTATTTCGGTTCTGGTGATGATGATCGGAGAGCAGGATCTTTCCCTTCTTATCAATGACCCAGATGGAAAAGATCCACCATTTCTACTCGAAATTAGTGCTCAGATTACCTTCGTTCTCTTCCTTTTATTCGTTACGATTATACTTATGAATCTGTTGGTTGGTATTGCAGTGCATGATATACAAGGCCTCAAGAAAACAGCTGGACTTTCGAAACTTGTTCGTCAAACAAAACTAATTTCATACATCGAATCGGCACTGTTCAATGGATATCTACCCACATGGTTACGAAATTTGTTGCACTACACTGCTTTGGTGTCACCGCAAGCATATCGAGTAGTTCTTTGTGTGAAACCACTGAATCCTAGCGAAAAACGCCTGCCTCGAGATATTCTAATGAAGGCCTATGAAGCAGGCAAGGTGAGAAAACAATTCGGACATACCATCTCAGCAAAAAATTCAGCAGCCACATATTTGTCGTACAAAAACAAATACAATAGTAATGGCAGTCAATCACCGGAATATGGAGACATTGAAAATTCACCAAATATGAGTACTTTGACAACAAAAATTGATGATAATGCTGATCGTATTGAATTCTTAACACAAGAGGTTCAAGAACTCAAACAAGTTTTGATTCAGCAACATCAGCAGGCGAGTAAGGTGATAGATAAGTTATTATTAGTTATTTCTAACCAACAAAAAAATAATTTAAGAAAATGATTTTTATGCTAAAGAGAAGTTACCAGTATTAGAAACAAAAGATATTTCTTTTTATGAATTGCAAGATTTTTGTTTTTGAAATTTTGAAAATAGAAAAACAACAAAAATCTTGTTGAAAACTAATAAAAAAGCAACAAAAAATATCAGTACCTACCTATTATAGAAAATATAAGAGTAGCCTAAGCACTATACAACATGTTAAATGGATATTTTTATTTTAAAAAATATATAAGCAATCAATTCGGCATAAAGGCTGTGTATTAGAATTTGAGTTTATATTTCAAATAAAAAAAAACAAAAAAAAAAAAACAACTCCATGGTGGGTTAGATTTTTTTTTGTCTATATTTTTTTCATGATTTTCAACAGCAATTACCGGTGAGTATTGAAATTTTTTTTTAGAAACAATAACCATTTCAAAAAGATTTTTATTTTAGGGTAAAAACATTTTGTAGTTTATTTCAGCCATAGTATTGATAGATCGAATGTGATCGATGTAATGTTTTCCAAAATATAACACCGACATGATCCTTCAGTTAACCCCCCTTTTGAATATACTTCCTTATCGAGTAAAGTATTTAAATTTCATTCCCGATCATTAGCCAAATTGATAAAATAACAATACAGAAGATCGTGTGACGGCTAATTTTTTGACAAATTTCTAGCTCTTAAAACTCGATTTAAGGACAAATTAGAACTCAATTTGTTTCAATTTCATTTCTTCAACGTGTTCTATTGCCTTAAAACTCAAATTTAGAACATTGTTTGAGTTAGAACTTGGATATATTTGTACCCTCAGTATTTGGGGTCCAGCTCGTTAGAACTCGATTTAACTACGATTTCATTTTTTTCTTCATACAAAAATGTTTATGTTTTTGTGTGAACGTTCAAAATGAATATTGGCGATGAGTTGAAAACAATAGAATTTTCTGGTATGTATTGCGTCCGAGAGATAGATAGATCAAATATGGAGTTCTTGAATGCTGTAGTGGGGGCGGTACTATTGAGTACCTAGTGCAATTTAAATGCCTTTGCATTGTCGGCAAGAAGAATTTATCTTGCAATCATATATTGATTACGTCTTGCGTTCAGCCATGCAAAACGTCTTGGAGCACCAAATTCTTTATCGGAATACAAAGTTCTATCTTTATAACATGTATTTTTTGAGGTGTCACAATTAATTAAAAAAATAGACTTTTTACTCTTCTTTGGGTTCGCCTGACTTGTAAAGTTGCTTAGCGCCCTTAGTTTATGTGTCATATGCGTATAAAAAACATGCCCCTCTACTCCTCTGTTTAGACAACAGTTACAAAAAAAAAACAATGCTTAAGTTTGACCCTCACAATCCCATCAGTTCACTCCTGAAAAAAATGGCCGAAACACCTCTTGCTAGGTATAACTATACTCCTTTTGCTTATACAGCTACTGACGTGCAAAACACGAGATCAGTGCCTTTGGTCAGGTCGATGTGATTGAATCCAGGGCCCGTATGCGAGTAGAACTGGAGGTCCTTTTACCCGTTTTGCGCAGTCCAGATTCCATTCAGGTCAGGCAATATAAAGCCAAACAGACCATGCATGGTAAGATTTTAACTTAATAAATGTACTTGTTTATAAAATAATATTTTAATTTAAATCAAATATAATAGAAAATATTTGTCAAAAGAGAAACCGGGTGCTTCGAAAATACAAAAAAAAATACATTAGAACTCAATTTGACTTAACCGATATCTAAGTCCTCAGAACTCAAAAATGATTTTAGGTTGACTTCTAAAGATGTGAAGAAATGTCGAAATTCTAAATTTTTTTTTAAACAGATCTTAAGAAAAACTGAGAGCTAAATAATAATTCTGAACTGATTTTAGAACTTTGTCAAGAAATTGGCCATAAGAAATGTAGGCAAAACATTTGTTTTTAATTCAAGTGCACAGATGGGGCTAGGCTACCTACCTACACAGAGTGAGTGCTAGGAAAACAGACTAGTATTTAGTAGTTATACTTTAAAATTTCTAAATCCTAAACTCGAAGAGCAGCATCGAAAAGAGTTATCCATTGCACATTCACGAAATAAAGCAACAGAAAGCATCTCTTGGCGTACTGATGTGCATTACAAGAACTGTAAGCGCCTGTTTTGAGGTGGTATTGTTTGTGTAGAAGATTGCATTAAGCTATTCCATCGGTTCATTTTTGGTGCTAGAATACTGAAAGAGACATGATAAATCATGTCGAAGCTCAAGAGGCTTTACTATTTTAGTTAATTTAAGCCTTTCTCCGGGAAGTGATGTTTCAAACGTACACAACAGCCGTGCAACGTTTATCACTTTACTAAGGGTACCCGGGCATAGTAAAATTCGAAGCAACAAACATGCCGATGAATTAACCAGTCAGGGCTTAGAGCTTCATATCTTTATTGAGTGGCCGATTTAAATCGGCATCTTCCTGAAAGGCATGAAAGGCGGAATTTATTACCACTTTTTATGGAATCATATGATGTTAAAAAGTCAGAAAACGTACAGCTTTGGTCCACCTACGACAAAAAGTTCTAGGAAAATATTATTTTTTTTAGCAATTAGTACAGAGCAGTTGCCAAAAGTAAAGCAGTGCGCATGTTACTGCGAAGCTTTACAAAAAAAAAAACGACAATCGAACGATTCCTTTGCAATAGCAGCTGGTCCCCTTGAGTCTTATCCAAATTCTCGGGATTTCGCGTTATATTACTATATAACTAAAGAATAGATCTCAATAGATGTAAAATCAAAAAGGCCTAGAAAGGACAGAAATGAGCGAACAAGTGTAAGACTTTAACTTTAAAAGGAATGAATATGTAAAACCCAGAGACGACTTTCTTTTACGAACGATTTTTTCAAACTGAAACCTAACAATTTAAGAATAATGCACAATATAAGTATTAGTGCGTATACAGGGTGTCTATTGATTTTTTTTTTATCCATATCGATTCTCTGTAGGCTGAGACATGCTCTCAGGGTCTCGTGACCGTTTTCGTTTAAGGCTTAATGTCGTGTTGAATAAAACCGGTGCTTCAAATTTATATTGCCAAGAAGGTGAATACTGCAGTGGGTAATGATGATTATTTAACAGCATGCCATACTTTGCAAAGAAAATCATAGTGACGGCACGGGCAGATTACACTGGTCTAGAAAAAGTATCTTTTTTTTCTCTTTTAATTTAAAGTCCAGATAAAATAGACATAAAAAGATGCAAGCCCAGAAATAAATCGCATAGAGCTGAAAATTAGTGCAAAGCATTAAAAAATCGATACATGTCAAAAATATCGTTTTTACTTCTATCGGTGTTTCAATGCTCTCCACTAATTGGAAAAATTCTGTCACGTAAGGATTTAGAGAAATACCTGTTAGAAATCCAAAAAAATTTGGTTTTTTTTAATATATGTATCTCAAAAACGAGAGCTGATAAAAAAAATGTTAATTCGCATTCGAGTTCAATACATCAAAAGCCATTAGAAAAGTGTGTTTTTGTTCCTGGGACAAAAAAAAATGTGAAATTTGTTGGATCAGTTTATATATGATGATCTAATATGCCATATGACTTAAACTTGAAATCAGGCTGTGAGAGTCATAGTGGCTTAATTGATCTTATCACTTTTTTTGTAAATTCCAAAACATCCTTACTTACTTTAGCAGTTTTCAGTTATTTTTGAAAAAGTTGTAATTATTTAAAAAAAAAGAAATAAATTTTTGTGACCATAATTACAAGTTTTCGCCCTCTGAAAAAAGGAGTTCAAAAATCAATTAGGCCACTACGGTTCTCACGGCCTGAATCATCTCGGACTAAAAAAAAACATTTAGAAATTTTTAAATTTTAAAGAAAATATCTAGCTTTTTCATAAAGCGTATCAAAACATTGCTTCAAACAGTGACCACGTGCTAGAACAATTCAGATTCAGCCTACCAAAATCCTATAGAAAATTAAATATGTTTTTTATTTAAATGAGAATTTCTTTGTAGACCAGTGTTATTTGCTCTATTGCAGGCTGGATTCCCCAAATAAAATTATGTGTTTCTAGGATTTCTAAGTTAAAATAGAATTGGAGTAAGAATTTTTGATAGAGTGATGCTTAAGGTGCAGAAGACGCTATTTTGATGCAATATCTGGCGCGACAATTCCCAATCATCTGACTTTGAGATTAACAATCACTTGTATCGCCCAGTAGTCGAGAAACGACCACAAAATCAAATAAGGCTAGAAATTAAATTGTAATAGAGAAACTGCCTGCACCCTTCCAATAAAAATCATAAAAATTCATTTCCTTATACAAAATTAAGATAAAAAATGCAGATAAAGATGGCTGTAAACTAATACAGTACCCGCCTAATACCTCTAGGAACAAAGTTAAAACAAATAATAATAATAACATGGACTCACCTGTTCCCTAGATTGTGCATGTTCAAAATATGTAATATCTTCGCCATTTATTTTAATCTGGCCAGTTCCAGGAAGTCGAACTGTCACATCAGCACGAGCTCTCTTTCTTAAACATTCTAAAGATACCACAAAAGCTCTTAGTTTTTATATATAATCAAAATATTACAATATCAATAATATACCATATGTTGTGATAAACTGCCTGCCTTCCTCATCAATTTGTGGTTTTGGGATTTCTGGCTGCTTACTCTGATCCAGTAATGGTTTTGTATATTTATAAATAAAATCTTTTCGTTTATATGAGTAAGGGTGAGCAACAAGGCGATCCATTGCATTTACAAAATTATTATACTCAATGTCGGCAATCATTTCGACTAATTGTTTTTCCAATTGTTCCTTTGGAATCCATTGGAAACCCGTTAGATCACTAGATAATAAAATGTTTGTATTAAAAGTTGTTTCAAAGTTTTGGTTTTAAAAAAATGTTTATGACAAAATGTGGTCGTCTTGTGCTGATATGTTCCGTGATAAAACCAAATTTCAAGGGCTACAATTTTAAAGGGGTAACCTTTTTTTAAATTGGTTGTCGTACTAACGACTAATACAGAAATGAAGGTAGTACATTTGATGAGTTGATGGAGCAACTGACTTCATTCCCTTTAAACTATTCTCTGTTAACTTGGGATGAGCACCAATGGGTGGAAGAAGCACTTCGCTTGAGGTACACCCGCGATGAATCGGCCCAAGTAACTGATTCCCGAGTTTCCGGGATTAAAAACCGAAAAACAACAAAGCAGCAGGACTATACGTTACTGCGGTAGAGCTCTTACAAGCTCTTACATCGCTGCTTCATCCACTTATAAAGAGTGCTAAGAACTCAGAGTGCTTCCCCGAGGAGTGAAAATCTCCAGAATAAAAGAGATTTGGAGAGGGAAATGCGTTCTGTCCGCGGTTGCCAAAATAACAGCAACAATAATTTTAGATCGAATAAAAGAACACATAGAAAACACATTCAAGGCCGGACAAGCAGGATTCCGCGCTGGATCATCCTGTATTGCCAAAAATTACACTTAAGGATCATTATTGAGTGCGTCGAATATCGACTACCACTTCACCTTCTGTTCATTGATTTTGAAAAATCATTCGATAGTTTCAATAGAGAACTTATTTGGATAGCCTAAACGCAGTAAGGGCATTTCAGATAAATTGATTGCTATTATTAAATCAACTTACGTTTGATGCAAATATCACGGTCTGAAGTCTTATCTGCATTCAGAGTTTTGTCTGTACGAAAGGTCTGCAACGAAAATCGCCTCCAAACTAGAATCAAAAATACTCTAGCATGTCTCGTTTTTCAGCTATGGTCATTAAACATGTCAAAAACACGTTTATTACAAAACTATTAATGATATGTGAAAGAACTGAATTTCTACTTTCTAAATCTTTTTTAAATTCGTTTTCTGTGCAAAGATATTGCAAAGTGAAAACTTTGAGTTGTCCAATATATTGTTTGTAGTCCAGGTACAGCGTGTCTAGAGGTGGAAAGTTCTGAAGTAATAATTTTCAATGACTAACTTTATTGTTTTTTATTGTGTTTGGTTAAAAATGTGAACATTTTTCGTTAAAACGGTTCATGCAGAATATAAGAAAAGAAAATGCAAATAATTAATGTCTTAAACAATTTATTGTACAAATTCTGGATACTTCACAAAAAAATGTTGAAAAAAACATAAAAATAAGTTCTATTTAACAAAAACAGAAAAAAAATGCATTTCAATTGATTTTGAATAATGCTCTTTTGTTCATCACAATTAACCTGTCCAATATCAAACAGTATAGAAATTCTGTTTTTAAAAGAGTTCAACAATTTAACAGAGTAAGCAGTATATTGGGACAAAGATTGCAATTAGTGAAGAAATTCAAGTGACGAATTTTAATAGTTTTTCGTTAATATGACATTAATATATATAGAGCCTAATATCGAGAAACTTTCGTCGGCAACAAAAATAGGAATTCTTGGTGATACTTTAATTTAGAAGTATCAAAATTCTACTTTGTTTATTTGATTTCGCACTGTTTTTTTTTTTTTTTTGTTATTTATTTCAACCGTTTCCAGTGTATTCGACAAAACCCAATATCTTAAGATCATACGCTCTCTAGTACCTACATTTTTTCCTAGATGGGATTTCCATTGAGTTTTAACGAAATCTCCTAAAACCAGATTCGATATTTAAGTTTGAAAAAAGATTCTACTTTATAGTTTTTTCATTTACTGCTAGGCAAAACGTAATCCAAAGTAACCAAGGCAAAAGGTTTCGCTGTGCGTTTCAGTGCCTTTTGTTAGCTGTATTTGCCGTACTCTCAAGTGCTTCAAACTGCTTTTACCATTGAGTTGAAGTGATTGAATGCAGCCAAAAGAACTAAGTATTAGATACTAGAGCCCAAAGGAATGCCCTAGTTATTAAAGAGAGATCTCTGAGAGCTCCGAGATTTTTTAACTGGGACAAAAAATCTCAGCTGTAAGTTTCCTTTATTAGTTGGTGGGACGAGCCTATTGTGTTTAGATTGTTTAATCCACTTTCAAAATAGAAAAAAAAACAGACAAACGCGTTTTTTCCTGCTACAGCGAGCGGTAATATTTAGTAACATAAACCTTAGTATGATCAAGCCCTTTGATTAGGGAACACATGAGGCAAAATGCTTTTAATCTTCACGAGGCAAGAGCAAATACACATAAGCGGCATCGTAGAGGTAAGTAATACCATTATATTTATTTTTCTAAACCCAACAGTGAAAGAAATAAATCCTTTAAAACACAATCGGTATTTGTGCACATGAAATATCTATTTTGTGGTTTTTTGTTGTGCTCGACATCATGACGTTTTCATATTCCCAGCAGACAACATAAATAATGTGGTTAATGACGATTCTGTTACAGCAGTACGACCGAAAAACACAAGACGCAAAACAGTCGAATAGGAATCTTCACAACTGGAGAAGAGTTGGAGAGAACTGAAGTATATTTCCAGGAGACTTACACTATGAAGAAGTATTGGTCCCCTTAAGAGGACGTCCACGGACATAATCTAGGTCTGAGGACCTAAGCAACTACATATTTCTCTGTGTTGGCAGAAATGAAGGGCATTTACAATTTTCTGAAGCATCCAAAAGGCTAAAATGAGATACACTCTCCCATCGTAGAGAGATTTATCAATCTATTTATCTATCTTTCCATCTATCAATTCCTCCGAGAGGAAGAAATCAACCTTTGAATCAATTAATACAATTTTTCGCATAACCTTAATGAAACTACCACCTTATTCAACAAAGTTTAAACCAATCAATTACTTACACTTTCTGGTCAGCATCTGCTTTTGTTCCACGCCGTATCATTCTTTCCTCCAAATCATTTAATTTGTTAATTTCCTCAACAATGTCCTTAAATAAAATACAATATATTATTTTATGATTTTGCTCTTTATCATTGCTATAAACTTACATAAAGCAATTTAAAAAAGTTTGGCCTGCCAGTATAGAACATACTGTGGAATGGACGTCCAGTTTCATCAAATTCAGCAGCCTTTCGTGCGGGAAATACTTGATCGGGACTTTTCATAGCGGGTCTAGCGAGCTTATCATAAATACCCGATGGAAATAGATACTCGATGGCATTCTAATATAAAGTATTTTATCAATCAATGACCAATGAAGTGAAAATATAAAATAGAATAAATGAATAAGTATTACATCAACGTCCTCTTGAGTGAATGTTTCAGGATCGTCACCCATCATATTGGCCAAGTGTCTTTTACCAATTTCATACTCAATGTGTTGTGTTTTCATAAATTGGTCGTGCTCTTGAGCCCGCTGCAGATAGGCTTTCATGGCTTTGCTTACTTTTTGTGTATTGACAGCCAATGGAGTTGCTTCTACAAAAACTTCTGTACTATAAAGAATCTAATTCAGGAAAATATGAATTGTAAAAACTTTATTTTTTTAATAATAATTAAAATAAAATTGTAAGCACACGATTTAAGGTTAGAAAAAACTACTGTGCAAATGAATGAATGAAATGGAAAAAGAATACAGAAATTAAAACAATTGTATGGTTACCTTGTTGGATTTTAATCCAGGACTACTTAATTTATTGAGAAATACATGGTTTTTTGTTTTTAACAAATTTAAAATTGATAAACTTCGGAGAGCCATCCTGAAAAAGTTATGAGAAAACTTTGTAGGTCCAAGTTAAAATTTGACAGTTGACAGCTGTTTAAAAGATGACATATTGGCTGCGTTCACATTCGCATAGGATAGCCTATCCAAGATACATTCGCTACCAGTATATTTGCTAATCTTTTTCAGTCAGCTGTTAGTTAACATAGGATTACAACAACAGAAAGGTATCTGGATAGCTTTAGATTTTTATGTGAACGCGGCCATTAAGGTGAAGTCTGCATTCATCTTAGTTTTTTGATAGGGTGTTCCCATGGGTTTAAACCAGGAATTTTTGTTTTGTTTTTTGTGTGAATAATGTGCGCATTCTACAAAGACAGATCTCAGAGGGCTCCCAGATTATTTTAAAACTCTCGAAACAAAACGCGATACGAAAACTTTTAGTTACACAGTGACATAAAGGTTTGCCCAAATAAAAGTGTCGCACTGCAGAGTGACAGAGTTACACGACCACGCAATACGACAACAAAGGCTTAATCGCTGTATCACGTTTGGTGTGGGTCTGGGTACTATTTAGGGGTATCCGTGCAACCTATTTAACTCCTAGTGAATGTGGTACAGTGCAAAATCTGGTAAACGAACTTGTCATTTCCATACAATTTTTGACATGTTATCCACATTGTATTGTCTCGTGGCTGTGTGCTACTTTGGTTTGGGCATTCCTCAAAACGTAACATTCAGTTAAAGTCTTCTCCAAACACAACCAACACGCGACAGTGAGATGCGACAAAAAAATGTATTTACACAGCGTCAAGTGTCTACGACGTTCACATTGACTAACTTACCGGAGGATGACCAAATGACAGCTCTCTCCCTAGTCAAATATCAAAATCCTTTGAAAACTATCTGACCCTACAGTTATTTTTCCATTTTGACGGCTCGTCGTTAGGTAAGTTATTGAATGTGATCCCCCCTATGTCGTGTATCTAACATTTTTTTAATTGTTTCGAGACATTTGACTCCGATTTCACGTTGGTTTGGGAGAACCTCTCATTTTAAAATAACTTCAAAATCTGAATGCCCTTAATCGATAACTCACATATATTTCACGTATATTACAACAGCATCCAGATAAAAAAAGCTCGTTCATGCTAACTTCAACGTAAACTTACCATAATAAATATTACACAACTACTGATAAACTTTTCTCATTCTTCTTCTTAAAAATAAAATTTTTCAAATACACTGCCAAATGTAAACCACTAAACACCGAACAACATTACAAATGCGCATCCACCTTTAAATGTCAAATGCTCAAAAACTAGTCCACCAATCAGCGTGACCCACATTTATTTTTTGTTCCATCTCTTACCAAAACAATAGAGCTTACCCTCTCACTCTCATTAAACTCCCATATAAGAAACCCGCAACAGAAATATATCTGACGTGTGTCAAAATATAATCTTTCGAAGCGGTTGGAAAAATCCTCAACACTCAAGAATTGATATCAAAGAAAAATAGTTTCCTTTTTAAATATATCATTAAAATCATTGAAAAACTAGTGTTAAATTATCAAAAATATGTTCTAAAGAATTGAAAATTTTCAAAAAAATATCTAACTTTGGAATAAATAAAGCCTAGTTAAAAATATGAGCGCCTTTCTTCTAAGTGATATTTCTCCATTGGGAGATCGAAAATTAGCTGCTTGTGTGTTATTACTTATTTTGGAATTATTTTTAGATGGTGAGCTATTTCCCTAATTTTATTACTATTGTACACGTCTAACAGGTTTCATAATTTCTATTGTGCGTAGGTGCCAAAGCCGCTAAGAGTGCAGATATAGAAAACCATCTGGAATTAGGCAAAGAGTTTTTAGCCAGGGGGCAGCTAGCAGACGCCCTTACACACTACCATGCAGCTGTTGGTGAGTTGGAAGTTTTGTTTGTAAATAAAAACAATTTTTCTAACTTCTTTCTCTGCAGAGGGGGATCCAAACAATTACTTGACCTTGTTCAAACGAGGCACCGTTTATCTTGCTTTGGGAAAAACCCGATTTGCTATTCAGGACTTCGCGAGAGTCCTTGAATTAAAGCCAGATTTTACAGCTGCTCGACTACAAAGAGGTACCGTTTTCATGAAATCAGGAGAATACCAACTGGCTGCAGATGATTTTGCACATGTGGTAAGTCGGAAATGCTTTATTTTAACGAATCGATGTAATTCAGTTTTGTTATTATCAGCTTCAAGAAGAGCCCTACAATGAAGTTGCCAATGAATACTATTCCCGTATTGCCCCGGCTGGTGAACAATGGGCACTGGTTGTTGATTTAATGTCTCACGGAGATCATCGCTCATCAATTACTCTTCTGACGCAGTTACTCGAGATCTCACCATGGTCGACAGAATTTCGACAAGCAAGAGCCGATGCATATATTGCCCAAAACGATTACTTGGCTGCAATATCAGATTTGCGTTCGGTGAACAAACTTACCCAAGACAGTACAGATGGTTATTTCCGACTTGCCGAATTACTCTACCGTATTGGACATGCTACAAGCGCACTCAAGGAAATTCGAGAGTGTCTGAAACTCGATCCCGAGCACAAAGACTGTTTCCCCCTGTACAAGAAGCTCCGCAAGGTAGAAAAATCCTTGAGCAATGCAGAGACAGCTAAAGAAGAAAAACGTTATGCCGACTGTGTGACTTCGGGTGAATCAGTGCTTAATCTAGAGAAGGAGGAAGATATGATCATATTCGAGGCTAAGAGACTACTGTGCGGATGTCTCACTCAAAACGAGGAATACACAAAAGCAATATCCAGATGCAACCAAGCTCTGGAAACCATGAAAGACGCACGAATACTCTGTGATCGCGCCGATGCATACATCGGAGCCGAAATGTACGACGATGCCATACATGACTTCCAGGCTGCTCTGGAACTAGATGAAAGCCTTCAATGTGCCAAAGAAGGCGTTGAAAAAGCCAAACGGCTACAAAAGCAATCCGAACGAAGAGACTACTACAAAATCTTGAATGTTAAACGGAATGCCAACAAACAAGAGATTACCAAAGCTTATCGGAAAGCTGCACAAAAGTGGCATCCAGATAACTTTAGAGATGAGGAAAAGAAAGTGGCTGAAAAAAAATTCATCGATATAGCCGCAGCCAAAGAGGTGCTCACAGATCCCGAGAAAAGGAGACAATTTGACAATGGTGAAGATCCCCTGGACCCTGAGGGTGGCCAACAGGGATTCCGTGGCGGTGGTAGCCCGTTCGCTCACTTCCACCATGATTCTCCTTTCCAGTTTAAATTTCACTTCAACTAAGTCTCCAAGCACATCCACCCGCCAGCCACAAAAGACTTCGCCCCTTTAAACCAGATCCCTCGTACAATCCGCAAACAATTTAAACAAAACAAAAAATGAAGAAATTTGAACTTTTTTTTTTAAAGTTGTAGCATTTATATAAGATAGTCAAACATCAAAGAAGCACGCAAATTCAATATGGTATTACACACCTGAGTCTTTTTTTATAATTCTTCATATATTTTGATTTTTTTTTTTTTTTTTTCAAATATTGCTGATCAAATATTGTCGTGTGCGTGCTTGCTTTACGATCATGCACAAAATAAATTGAGGAGTTATGTTTTTTTTCTATACAAACTAAGAAAACACCTAGAGAGGGATGCTAGTTTTTTCTCTTGTAAATAGTAGGGTAATTTCGATATTAAACTATAATAGCGGTAATAAAATTGAAAATAAAATTTGTTACCAAGATATACAAAATATTTGTTTGATTTTTGGGTAAAGCCTAGTACGCAGCTGGAACGAAAAATCTCATATCATAAAATCTCAAATTATTAAGCCTGATAGCAGCTGAAGCGTTTTAACTAAAACGCCAATAAAACAAATCGCTCTAGAAAACGACAGTTTACGTTTTAGTAAATCAACTATAGTTTCAATGGAGAGAAATGTGAAGAGTGGAGAGAACTCCGATGTGAGATTTTTAATCGAACGGCAATAATTGTCGCTACAAGACGCTGGCGTTTTAGCAAAATCGACAATAGTGTAAAAATAATAAATAAAAGAGCAATAAAAACGCTTATTACGGCTGCCAATGATCAAATCGATCATTGATAAAATTCGATACCTAAGAACCTAACCAAGAAATGTTTTTATTAATGAGAATGATACAGATCGATATGAATTAAAAATATATTAAAAATTAAATAAAAAAAAATAAATCAAAAATTATAAATAGCTTCATAATGATTCGAGCAATACCGTGTGTGAAAAAATGCGGGGAACGAGAAGCATAACGAAATTTTTCGTTTATATTTTCATCTTGTGATTTTACAATGCGATTTTTCGTTTCGCCTTAGCAGCGTACTAGGCTTTAAACGAAAAATTTCGTTTTGCAGTTCTTGACCAGCGAAATTAGTTTATACTGGTTTATTTGGAGACGTCTCCGTTATCTTTTCGCACACAATTAATACCCGAGTACATTAAACTCTACATGAATATTTTTCGCCAAGGTTTTCGCAAACATTTCGTTTCCTTCGCGGAGACCAACAAAAATTCGTTTCGCTTTTAGCTATCGAATATGAAGAGTTCAAATATGAAGTGGAGACTTTTGGAAAACTTCGGTGTAAGCCTAAAAACAACTGAAGCGAAACGAAAGTTTTCTGTAGTCTCCACATCCACACCGAAACGATATCAAAAGCATAAACGAAAAATATTCAAGGAGTATTGTCAAGTTTGAAATATAAAAATGATAACAAACAATAAAAATCGGAATAGGAATAGGAATCTAAATTCAAATTAAAAACGGTTAAAAACCCAACAAACCAAAATCCATTCTTTCCGCTCATAAATAATGTTTCGGGCAGTAAATTGTAAGTGCAAAATGTGTAGAGACATCTCTAATAATAATTAATAATTTCTCTAAACTTCAGTTTTACCGGTCGAACTGCGTACTGCTGACGAAAAGCAGAACGAAATGATTTCGTTTGGCCTCTGCGCTGCGTCCCAATCTTATTACACGAAGACGCAAGAGATGCGCTTCTTTTAAAACATAATCACCCCTATTACAGAATCAATTTAAAAATCAAATCTCTTTATATGCGAAATATCATTTATGCCTACTATGGAATTTGCAATACTTTACTCCCGGAGAGTCAACGTGATTCACAGGGTTCGCGTTCGCATTTAACACAATTATGAACTTTTTGGGTGAACTATATTATCAATACGAGGAACTACCTTACCATTTCCATTAACACACTTCCTCGCCTCCAGGAGAAAATATGGCTGAAATAAGTGCGAATCCCGACGCAACGTATTTGCCAGATTCTGTAATAGGAGTGCTAATGTAATTAGAATTCCAAGAACAATATTTGAAGTAATAGAAAATTAAAATGTAAAGTTTAACTACCCACCACCGTAAAAATTATTCTACCTCAGGAAGAATTAGTCTCGTGTGAAGAGGCCTATAGGAATGAATGAGTGCAAAAGAGACCCGTGAACGTTCCCTTTATCTCTTTTTTCACTATTACTTTTCTTTTCGTTTCTTGGTGCAAACACCCTAGCAAACACATCGAATTTGAAAATAAAAGAGAAATGTTAAATTTAAGTCAAGAAGGAAAGAAGCATCGTGTAATAGTGAATCACAGGATAATTTTCAAAGCAAATTTCGAAAAAAAGAGTCGTCTCAAGCATCACCGTGTAACAGCTGACATAGCAGCACCATACTTTTGTTTCCACCCTTATTAAAAAAATGTCAAAATATTTGTTGAATGTTTTTGCCACCAACAACCAGACGTCGCCTCGCACGCAATTTTCCCAAAATATGACATTTCTGTCATGCCTTCTCTCTTTCGCCATTTGTCAAGTTTCCGGTACGTACGCGAATTTAGGTATAAGAAAATTAATTTTACAAATTTTCCAAAATAAAGCTTTTTTATAAAAGAAATTATTTAATATTTTGAAAGTCGAAGTGTTTATTCATCTAATTATGCAGTTGGCTAGTGATTTTTACATAAATTACGCTCGATGTTTGTGGATTCAAAATTACCTCAGTGGTTGAGTGAAATGTTGGTTAATTTGCACTTGTAAAATTCACTGGCCAATTGAAGTTAATTGTTATACTAATAGAAATACCTAGTGATTGAATCAGTGCATTTTAAATATCGATGTTTATTTACTCGGTTTCAGGTAACAATGGTTGACGCCGCAACTAAACCCGCAGCTGCCCCTGCTAAGGCACCAAAACCAGCAAAAGCTGAAAAGGTCGCTGATAAGAACGAGAAACATGTTCGCTCCCTGAAGCGACACGGACGGCTTTTTGCCAAAGCTGTCTTCACTGGATACAAACGTGGTTTGAGAAATCAACACGAAAACCAATCCATCCTCAAGGTAAATTCTAACCAAGTCGTCTATAATTTCCTACGAAAAAAAAAATCAACTTTTGTTTACATTTGTTTCCATTATTCGATTGCAGATTGAAGGTTGCCGCAGGAAGGAACATGGAAAATTCTACATTGGAAAGCGTTGCGTTTATGTATACAAAGCACAGACCAGGAAGTGCGTGCCACAGCACCCAGAAAGGAAGACAAGGCTGCGCGCTATCTGGGGCAAGGTTACCCGATTGCACGGTAACTCTGGCTCTGTTCGTGCCCGTTTCAATAGAAATCTCCCCGGACACGCTATGGGACATCGTATTCGCATTGTAAGTTAAAAAAGAAAGCTAATTTTTAATCGGAAACCCAACTGATTTACTTTTTTTTCCTTTTTTTTTTACAGATGTTGTACCCTTCAAGGATTTAAGTTGATGTGTTTAAAACTTAAAACAAATTTTATAAATAAAACTTAAACTAAAAACCTGAAACACTGTTCTTTTGTTGAATGAGTTTTTTCATAAAATTAGATACACGAATACCGTCAGTTTTATGAACCAAAGCTATTTAAAAATAGATTTCATAGTAATGTAAGTGAAAGATCAAAATTGTCTTGTCCCCTTGATTTTAACTGGAACCGTCTCCTTTACATATCAAACGGTAGGAAATTTATTTTCTTCAAGTTTTAGCGAACGAATATCTACTAAAAATTTGGAAGTGGCCGCCCTTTACTGATATCGAGGAATACTAAGATAAGTATTACTTCCTCATAAAAACAAAAATGAAAAATGGCTTGTTAACGCACAAAATGCAAATTTGTTAGAATGTGAATGCATTTGCATAAGAAAAACTATTGTTACGCCCGTGGTAAGTACGGATTTTTATGTTTGAGTTTAGGAACAGCAAGTTATGCGTTTAGAAATTTGACCTTTTGGGAGTTTTCTTGAAATTTACAAAAAAATCATCTTATGGACAACATTCGGCTTGAGTGTCACTTTCCATAAGATTTAAACCAAAATAATTCAGCTAGTATGTTTACGAATGAAAGTCAACTGATTTTTAAAATCATTTGCAGTGCAAAGCCGTTTGGTTTTCATTGGTCAACGGATCAGGGTTTGTAATTATCTAAGGTAACAAAAATTACAAATTTTGATTCACAACCTTGTCATGGGGCCTATTTTGTAAAACGATTATCGTTGAATCTACTTCGTTATCATTCAAATGCAATTACTTAAATCGAGAATCGTTTTAGTTAAACGATAATCGGTTTTCCTTACGAATGCTTTTTAGCTATCGTTAGGTTTTCGTTTTCGTAATTGATTTCCAAAATTAGGTGAGACGTTGGTTTTGATTAAAATAAAATGATTTGTTTTTGTTTTAGTTTGGCGACGTATACATCGTTTCAAGTATCGTTGACTTGCCGCTTGTTTCGTAATACGTAAAGGGGACTCTGAAAATGACTTACAACATCAAGCAAGTGCCTGTTAGCAAGTTACGGTACCATTTGGTTATAACTACAACTAACGGATGAGACATTTTTTTCGACGACGCGACATCCCACTGGGGCCTACTATATGAAGAGAGTGCTCAAAATGCAACATTGAAATTAACGGTTTTTGAAAAAAAGAAATATTTGAATGCAAAGTTGACATAATTGTTTAATAAATTGAACGCCTGGGAGGTATTAGTCTGATAGAGAATAAGCGGTAAAAGTTGCGGTTTCTGATTAAAATGAGATCTGTTTTTCATTTGTCGATCATTGAAAAATTAAAAATAATATTTTATCATAAACTAAAAAAAAAAAGAAAAAATATATTCGGCAAAAATATTTTCCAAGTAGATATTTCTTTTTCAAAAACCGTTAATTTCAATTTTGCAATTAGCACTCTCTTCATATAGTTGGCCCCAGTGTGCGACGTGGGAAATATTTCAAAGTTTTGCCACAAGAAATTATTTTGTAGGTAAAGCGATGAACACTAAGGTTTTTTTTTTTTTAATTCAGCAGTCTTCTGCGTTATAACTCCACAGTTTCTAATACAGATCATTTTAATGATAGAGGCAGTGAATGTGATTAGGTATTTTGCTTAATATTTATTTATTATGTGTTCTCAGGGAAATATTTTTGTCTCGAGTCAAAGCTCAGGCTAAGCAATTTCTAAAAGTAGGTACTCAGTAGATATTTGTGGTCATGGAATTTTGAAATTCAGAGGTCTTCAAAGTCAAAGTTTGGAAGTTTAATCCTACAGCTCAATTTTAGGTAAAGAAACTATAAATGCGTTCTCTTCCGTCTTAGAAGAAACCCAACTTAACAATTTTCGCTTTTTAACAGTACCTAGTGTTATCCATCGCTGCACACTCTAGGTAATAAAAAAAAACAGTTTTCTCCCGGGTGAATTATTATTCCTGTTCATACATTCGGCCCTAGCGTGGTATCCGTCAGAGCGGAAAATTCTCTCAATTGGACGATTTCGCTGCGAGGTATTGTTCCGACGAGCAAAAATTATCCGATTCGGATGAAATCGGAGAATTCTCCGCTCCGACGGATCCTCGCTAGGGCCGATTATTTGTGATGACACATTTGGAACAATTTTTGGACACATTTTCATTTTTAGACACCTAGCCCTAGACTTTCACTTTTTACATCTGGTAATGAACAGACAATGGGCCCTATCGTGAATCTTCAGGGAAATTTAGTTTCCCTGGAAATATTTTTTCCCGCGGAATTTTTTTAGTGATCGCCAGTCTTCCCTGGAATTATTTTCCAATAAAAAAATGTATGAAATGACAGATACATTTACCTGGAAATTATGTTGCCGATACCAATAAATTCCCCGGAAAATATTCCCTCGGTATTTACATTCCCAAATTTCTTACATTGGAATGTTTCCCTCGTTAAAACAATTGGGAACGTAAATACCGAGGAAATGTTTCCCTTGTAGTTTATTGGTTTCGGAAACATAATTTCCAGGGAAATTTATCTCTCATTTCATATATTTTTTTGTTCCCTGGAATTATATATGTATTTAGATTCACGATCGCTAAAAAATTCCGTTGAAAATATATTTCCAGGGAAACAAAATTCTCCTGAAGCTTTCCGACAGATTACAGAATCCGACGAATGCTTTGCGGCGGGAATCGCACTTAGTTTCTATTGTGGAACTCGCAGGTGAGTAAGTGTCTAAGTGGAAATCTTAAGGTAGTTCCTAGTAATAATGGTATTGTAGGTGTACCCTTCAAGTTCACAATTGCTTTAAATGCGAATGCGTACCTTGGGAGTGACTCACCGGGAGTAAAGTATTGAGTTGGGTCATTCAAATGTCGTGATTACGACGGTCTACGCTCCGAAACCCTTCCCCTGATATGTATCTGCCTACAGATTTTGATCGGAAATAAAGTCAGGTGACTAAAGCAGGACATAAAAAGAATTTAAGCCGATTGCATTGGCAGAAAATCAATTATCTAACCAACTTAAACATAAAATTATAACTCTATCTACAAAAGAAGTATCAACAGCAAATATTTAAAAGTGCCAGCCCACATTGCCGTATCTAAATAGATATGTAGGTATAGTTTATCCGGAATATTCTGTGGAATAAAGAAACGCAAAAAGAGTATTCAACGTTCGGAATATTCGGAAAACATAAAGAAACACACTCACTATGAGAGATTTCAAATGGAACTTATCTTACCGGCTTTATGACATGAGGAAAATTTAATTTTCTTATGAACTTATTGCACCTATAAGACATTTTAAACAAAATTAATAAAATATCAAATGTAACTGCTTTTCTAGGATTTTCTAGCAGTTCACTACTAGCGCCTTGCTACTTGCCTTTCATCTTGTTCTAAAAAGATTGTACAATCACTGGCAGGCACTGCATTAACTGCAATAATAGGAAAACATGAAATCGCATCACAAAATTCTGTTGTTTCAATTCCATAATTTGTTCACCAGAGTTACCATTCATATTCAAGAAATGTTGAGATTATCCATTTTTTTGGATAAAAATCTATTTTTTTTGTTATAAAAATCGAATTTTCAAAAGCAACGCGACACTTTTGCAGTGACAGAAAAGGTGTTGCATTTTAAGGCAGTCCTTCAAGGCTTGTCCAAACCAAAGTGAGACATCACTGTTAACACAACAACAAAATTTATTTATACAGCGTTATATGAGAGTACTTACCCAAATGCGACAAGCGACAGAGCGTTTTTCATATAATGGCCTTTTTGTTGCGTTCTCGCTCAATATCTGCAACACTTTGCTTTGGACAAGCCTTTAAGCTTTTCCAAACCAAAGGGTGCTTTTATAAGAAAAATTCTTTGTCGCGTTTGGTGCGGGTGCTCTCATGTCATAATTCCAGTGTGTAAATAATTTTGTTTTGTTGTATCGTGTGTCGCACTGTCATCCGACAAGGCGACAAGGACTTTTACATGAAAAACGCCTTGCATGAAGATGAGTAAATAAATTTTGTCGTTGTCGTGTCACACTGGCATGCGACAGTGGCTTGCCCAAACCAAAGTGCGACAGTACGACACGACAACGCCAAAATTTATTTACACAGCGTCATATGAGAGTACCCCCACCAAATGCGATTAAGCGCAAAACGTTTTTCATATAAAAATCGTGTCGCACATGCCGTGACGCACTGTTGCACTTTGGTTAGGGCAAGCCTTTAACCAGCGCAAAACGACAAAAACGCCATCAACCGCATAAATGTCGATGAAGCAGCTTAAGTTCGAGATCTTACAGGCATCCCCAAACCAAACATAACATAATAAAACATCTACCTATACAGCACTATACGAGAGTACCCACACCAAACGTGACAAAGCATTTTTCATATGTAAGCCCTTATTTAAGCATATTTTTATTAAGAAATTGAACTGCGGTAACACTGTCACTGGCCCACTTTCATTATATTCTCATTTAGATTTGGATTGGAATATTGGAATGATTTGATAATTGAATCCAAATTGAATGGAATTTTTTTTCGCTTTTGAAATTATTTATTTTCCCCAAGCTCCAAAATGCACTTGCCCGGCCCCAATCGCCAGTCAATCATCAGACTTTCAATCGGTAGGTAGATTCTGTGAGAGGAATTAAGAAAAACCTTTCTTGGCGATTTTCCTGCACAACTATTTTGTTGTGGGTTTTTAGTTTTTCGTTACAAATAACATTTTTTTTTTATTTCTTTTTCAATACTGTGCACCTGGATAGTATTTTATGTTGTCTTTGTTTTCATTTTATTCAAAAAGACAGTCAAAAGTGTAACCTTTGTGTTTTTTTTTTGTTTCGTCTCGGTCTCCCATGTTGCTACTGTGTTAAACCAACTGTAATTATTAATTTTTTTTTTCTCTTTTTATCCATTTTATTTGTTGATTTTCACAAAATGGTCGTTTAAATTGAGTTTACTTTTATTTTGATTGTGTCTTGTTTCAAATTACAGAAGAAGTTTAAATTAATTTTTGTTTCGAAAACTTTAAAACGGTGTGGGAAAAAAGTGCTGCAAAGAAAGAAAAAAGAACGGATTCATTGGAATTTGATTCAATACGAAAAAAATACACGCTCATATTGCTGTTTATATGGCTTTGGAAGCAAAATTATTATTGAAAACCGGTTGCTTTCTAAACATACCACATTCACAAAATACCAACAACTAAGAAAAAAAAAATAAAATAAAATAAACGACCGAACCCTTCTCCTGCTCGAGCAACTAGTACAGCAGCTCGATAGACATCCGTTGTTGTAGAAGCAACAGCTTTTTCCTAAAAGAATTTCTGTTTTGTTGGTGGTGCTTCTCTTGTAATCGTGTGTGTTGACGGTGTTGTGTCTTTCCTCGTGTTTCTTTTTTTTTTCGTTTGTTGTCATTTTTATTGTTTTACTAAAATTTTAGTTAAAATTTTATTTTGGTTTTAGAAAGAAAAAAAAAAAAAAACATCAAAAAGCATAACCAAAAACAAAACGAAAAGAAACTAGAAAAACACATTCAATCTTATTCAACCCATCCATCAAATTTTATTCAGCTGCAATCTAAATAATTTTGCGCTTAATTTTTGGATACCAATAATAAGAAATTAATTAATTAAGGTAAGTCTTGAAGAAAATGCATTTAATTTGAATTTATCTAATAGTTTTTAAATTCAATTCTTCAAACAAGTTGCAAGTATATATCTAGGTAAGTTCTCCATGACAGTTGAATTGCATGGTGTGCATATGTAATCATGCATGCACTAAATTCTTTAGGCAACAGGTGCTCTTTTGACCATGCATAAATAGATATAAATAAATAAATAAATAAAATACCTTGCTCTCAACCGTTGTTGATGGTTGTTGTTTCTTAAGTTTGCTATGTTTTGGACATATTAACAGAACAGGGCAGGAGTGAACTATTTAAGAGCCTTGATCAGAAATATTTTTCTTCTGTACCTGGGTAGGAATAACTTATTTAGCTATGTATGTAGGTGGTCTTCTTCAAGTGCAATTTCCTTAATAAGCGGCCAGCGATCAAGAAAAATTGAAACTGTATGAAATTGAATATTTTTTCCTGATGATTGCTTATAGCGATGAGGAACTAGCCTTCCTCTTTTTGCTGATTGAAATGGACACGAAAAAGTTTTTCGTATGCAATTCTGTCAGGAAATTGATTTCAAATCATTGGAACGATTTATTCCTTTTTGTTTGAAAGGTCAGTCAGCTGGCACGAAAAATTAATTTGCGTCAGGAAAATAAAAAAATGCCTACATTTCTTACAATAAATATTTATTCCATAGTTAAATTTATCAGCACAAAAAATTCTTTGGGTTATTTGTCATCGATTAGTGTATTAATTCTGTTATTAAAAATTGTATCTCATTTATGAGTTTTTTTGGCCCCTTAATTGTGAAGATTTTAAAACATGTTTGCCGGTCCATTTAATTCGACTTTTTATGCTAAACATATATTTTTTACTCTCCACTTATTAGGTACAATAGGGCGACTTCTTTAAGGAAGCACGAATTTTTACAGGGAGCTAGGGTTCTCAAAAGAACATAATTAAAATATTAAATTGAGTAAACACAGTTAAATGTGAAAAAAAACATTTTCTCTTTCGGTTTTAAACCAACTTTTTCTTTAAAAAATTTAGTTTTGACTCTCTGTAGGTGCCTGCTTCAAGTTTTTCAGATAGATAGTACGAGTACCTTGCCTCAGTTCGCAGGTTCTCAGGATTATAATCTTCGATTTGTATCAAGTATTCAAGTATACTCTAATTTGAAACCCTTCGGTACAAACCGCCCAATAACTGGTTGTTATGCTTGTACATAAGCGTGGCTAAGAAGTATTTTTATTCAACACATGTATTTAGCAAATACAAGTTAATTGAAATTTTGAAAAAAAACTGATAAAATAATAATTAAAAAATCATGCGATTTAAAAATAAAATAAATTAATAAAAGTATCCGCGTGTTGAAAGATGAGCCCAACCATTAATAGAACCATGGTACAAACAAACAAGTATATACAGACTAACATCAGTGTACAAAATTGGGAACTAGAAAACATAAAACATAGCTGCGTTTTGACATAACTGTTTTGATCCATAGTATTTCGGAACTCAGTCTATACCAGAAATATTCATGTTTACTAACATTGCTTGTACCAATCAAGTTGGTAAATCAATATTACTTCCTAAGAAAAATTATGCAATACGCTAAAAATTCACTGGCCGAAAAAAAATTTGCAAATGTTGCTTAGAATATATTTTAAGTCCTATAAAAAAATACTAAATTCGTTTAGGTTTGAATGAACAAGTGGGGATCCACTCCACGTTACAAAAACATGTCTATTTAAGGCATTATACTGCAAGATTTTTGAATATTACTTGAATGGATATGTATGCCGGCAGCAATAAGAACAGTTTAATTTGGCAAAATATATTTTAAACATCTTTATCTTTTTACTTAATCACTCTTTGTTGTGACTATCGTTTACTTCAGTATCGTTGACCTGCCACTCGTGTCATTATACGTATAGGGCATCAGTCCACGTTTCACAGTAAAATCTGTGAACAAAACATTTTGGGTGCATAATGATCTAGGTTGCGTTGCTATGCCAAAGTGTATGCCCTAAATCTAGAGCACCAAATAGGTACACCAGCAAAATGCCAAAAACGTAAGTAAACTCGTGGTAGTAATGGGTTTTTTCGTTTTTTTTTTTTTTACTTCGGTTTAACCTAGGCTGTTTTAAAACGTTTTTCTTTTTTTTTCCATTAACTCAGTTTAAAAATAAAATTGTTTCAATAAGGGATTTTTCCGTTTATTTTTGTAATTCAAAAATGAAATACGACCAAATCTGTAGTTAATTTAACAAACTACATAATGGAAAACGAAATCTTTAAGGGCTAATTTATTTAATCTCCATTAGACTTTAAGTAGCACTTAAAAATGGGTTATTAAATTATTAAACAAGTAAAAAAACATTTATTAATGGCGTTTTCTATTGGAAATCCAGAAGAGTCCGAAAGCTTACAGAAGTCTTCTAAAACTTTTTTATTCGCGCAAAAATGACAAATAATGACACAATAAAACAGTTTCAGAAGACTTTTGGATGCTCCCAGACCCTTCTGGACTTCCAATCGAAAACGATATCAATCTCTTTTATTGATGTGTCATTTACTTACCCAGCAATCAATTTAAAAACAAATTTAGTTAAAAAAACAACATTCATCTTTAAAGAAAGATTCTAAAGCTAATAGAATTTTTAAAGTTTTCTATTCATTTACCCTCAGGCCTCAATTAGCTCTAAAACCTGACATTCCGTTTTTGTTTGCTTTTATTTCTTTTTTATTTGAAACTGTGATATGAGTATATAAAGAATTTTTCTAAGCTAGATTCAAGTTTTTGTTTTTGATGGTTCAAATTCAACCTTTCAGAAAATACGTTTTTGTATGGAATTTAAGTATTCTTATCATATTCCACTTTCAAATTTCAACATTTAGGTACCTATGAAGCTAATTTTGTATAACTTTATTCTAGAAAAGCTATTATAATTTTATGTTCCAGTTAATTAGATTTTCAAAATAAAACGCAAGATTGAACACTATAAAATCTTTATTTTCTTTGCACTCCAACCTCCAATAGCTGCTACGAATACGAAATAAAAATTCCGGCCCTGTGCCTAAAGGCAAAATTTTGTTTTGAACACTACACAACACACACTGTGGTGTAATTAATAAATAAATACAAAAACAAAAACATTCTTCAATGGACTCAAGTTTTAGTTGGCTTTGGCTACCATAAAGTTGGTGGCCAACAATTATGTATGAGGCATAGAATGGCGAAAGAACGGAATCTCTTGACATCTTTGCTTATAACTTGCTTTAAAACAATGAAATACAAAACTGAATACAACTCAACTAAAAAAAAAAAACCAAAGAACTATTATAATAGACGTATATTTGCTGGATTTATAACAGTTTATTTGTGCGCGAGCTGCTAGCAGTAGTTCTAAGTTAAGTTCTGTGTTATAGCAAGCCACAGCCAATGTAGATTTAACTTGATAGCTATGTAAAGGTGTAGAAATACAAAGTTGAGACTTGGAATGTTACACACTGTGCACTGTGTTGAGGTATCTGCTATTATTATAGTTTTAACTATTAAGATGACTATGATGATGGTGGCGAGATCTGCAAATTAGAATAGGCTTTTGAAGAGAGGCAGGTAGGTAGGTAGATCTAGATAGATAGGTTTAAATATAAATACATTAATATGTTTGTATATATCGAAGATGGATAATAAATCTGGATTAAGAATTTCGAATAAATTAACTTGAGTTGCGGTTACAAAACGAATGTATTTTGTTTTTGTTGCTTGAGTTTAGAAAAAAATACGAGAGGCAGGTTTTTGTTTTACAAGATATTTTGTTGCGCATTTTGCAGGCATCGTCTCTTATGGCTTGTATTTTGTTTGAAAATTATAGTCAGATGCTTGTAAAAGTGAATCATCATTACCATAACACTGCATAAAGAAGTGTAGGCATTGAAAAATAAACATAGACATAGTGTGTTGTTTTGTGTATTTAATAGTCGAACGGAAACAGCAGCACCTACTTTGGTTGCACGTGCAGGTATAGAGAGATATTTTGTCACTAATGTTTAGGTAAATGTTATACCTTTTACACACAATTATTAAAAACGAAAAAAATTGGTATAAAAGAGATTTTATTATTGGGAAGGGTCCGATTCTCAGGTACCTATATATCCATAATTGAGTTTGCTTCACTTAATTTTCTTGCAATTCATGCTAGAACTGTAATAACAGACGGATTCTAACGTACGCAGTCGTACACAACCGAACGAATACAAGCAATTCAGTGTACGTGCATATAATTACGTTTTGCTACGTTTCGGACAGTTTTCGATAGGTTTTGCTTCGGAGCGCTCATCGATCGTTCCTACAGAAAAAAAATTGACAGCTGGTTGCAATTGTTGTTATACAAATCAAAATTTGCTTCCAATCCCTCACGTTCATTATGGGGAACGTGTGTTTTTGTCGCTTCGGAGAGCTTATTTTCGTTCTATGTTGACACTTGCTTCCGAACACGTCCGTTTATTATAATTCTACCTTAAAATTTTAAGAAATCCTATTGAGTAGAAAAGCAGTTCCAGATTGTGTAGGGAAAATTCTCTATATTTCAGGTTAATTCTTCAATAGACCTCTTTTAATGTTAGAAACATCGTTAAATTAAACATAGTCAAATCAAACATTAAATAGGTTAGAGAATTCGCTAAGCGATTCTCTTAAATTAAGTTCGCTCTGAGTGTTAAACCCTAGAAAATTTCACTAATTTTATTCATAATGAGAGTCTAAATTAACTATTGGTTTGCAAAGAATATACAAGGCAACGAATTTAACTTTTAACATCAAATCATTCTGCGATTGTTTCATGGGTCGCGAAGCTCCCTTTCGCCGAAAAATTTATTAAAAGGATGGCGAAAGTTTGACCAAATGGATGTTTTACAGCCGACTTTTTCACAAAGTACTACTCCATTTGAGCGTAAATATGCTTTAAATAGCCCTCAAGCTTCCTGAGAGTTGAATATTTTCCAATATCATTCAACTCTCAGGAACTCTGAAGGCTGTCCACATCATATTTACGCTCAAATGGACACCTAACTTTAAGATTAGTACCGGTCCTAGCATTAGAACTCTGTGAAGAAATTGGCTGTTAGAGAACCTTGTTAATTCTCTCAATAAAACGCTATTTGAAAATTAACCGTGGCCCTCCAACAAAACTCTGCTCCCACTCATAAGGCAAAAACGAAACCAAATTGGGTGAAAAAACCCGTTTTAAACTTCATTCCTACGGATGAATGGTCAACTGGGAACCACAACGAAATCCATAGAACTACAAATTATGGTGAGATTTATAGACAATGGGAGATATGAATAATATTGAGCACCTAATAAAAACTTTGCATTTCAGAGCAGGTACTCAGTTTGCTGTGAGTAAAAGTCATATATTTACATGAGCACCTGCGCTAAGTACCTGCTCTGAGCACGTGCTTCGTATTATTCATACCACATTATGGCTTGCTCCACTGGATACTTAAATATTGAGCGCTTGCTTATCCGAGCAATGAATAAATTTTCCAATTCATGAGCTGCTTACTGCAATTGATGAGTGAAAAGTATGGCCTTACTGTTGCTAGAAAGCAAGTTCACTAATAATTTGTTCTACATTTTATAACAATTAAGTGAACTTAAAATTCTATCGTACTCATTTTGTTGGTTAAACCCTTATACTAAAACATTTACTTGTACTAAGTTGACCCGCGTAGGAGTAGTAGAACTCCACATATCTAAAAGTTCTGAGAACCTGAGTAATGGCTTTTTCCTTTTGCCATTTTACATTTAAATTTGTAGGTTTCATGTACCATTTGCCACTTCCCATTTAAATGTAATGTTATTTTCGATCGAGTTTCACTTCAAAATTCACTCATTCTGCAATCTAAGTGTCAAGTCAGTTCAAATTGCATCCACTCAATTCTTACGTTTTGTATCTGTGTTGGTGGATAATAAAATAAAAATTATTTGACATTTGCATCCAAAAAAATTTGGTTTCACGTTTAAGTGCTTATGGATAAGTGCTTCTTCTAATGTCGTTTTCCAATCTCAAGTGCCAGATATATTTGAAATTTCCAGATTTTTGGTGGCAAATGAAAGATGAAATCTGATTTTGCCATTATGTGCAAAACTTTTTCATATAAACAGCAAATGTTCAGACAAATGTCAAATAGAGAAGTGTGTGTGGAAGTGCGTGGGCAAGTAGGTGTGAATCTTGCTAAAAATCGAGAGTCGGAAAAAAATCTGTGCTAGTCTTTTTTGACTTGAGAGTGGAAATGGGATATGAAATCTCACTTTTAACAGTTTATCATTTTAGCTGTCAGATTCACTAAATCGACTCTTTTTTTTTTGGTGAATGGAAGACAAAATAAGTGGATAGGGCTTTTTAGAGAAAAAAATCAATAGGCGATTCCTACAAAGAGAGAATGCTCCGAGCATTTTTAAGTTGGACATTTTGTATTTTGCAAAGATCTTTGACACGAAAACTTTTTGGATTCAATTATTTAGTTGGTAGGACGGGCCTAATATAGCGTCAAATCGACACTTTGGTACTATGACGTTTGAGTAAAAGAAAGAATTTTGTTTATTGTTTTGCAAACGACAAATAGAAAGAAATCGCTAATAAACTTTAATTAAACACCTAAAAATAGTCAATCCTTTGTTACAAATTCCAAAACAAATGCAATTCACAAATGAACTATTTTTTTATGATCAAAAATATGATTATTCCTTAAGACTCCGATGTCTCTTTATCGGATGTTATAATTGCTTAAAGTAGATATTCGATATAAACCACTCTTGTTCACCATGATGCAACCAAAGCTTAACTAATTGTTGCTATACTACTTTTTTTTTTTTTGTTTAACAAATTCAGTAGCAGGAACTGAGTGTAACATTTCCTCCTTACCTCATCACTAACTGTGATTCCAAAGCAACGATGATGGTTGCATGTTCACAAAAATGATCAGATTGCATTAAAAAAAAAATTATAAAAAAAATATATCTAAGTAGAGGTACTCACAAGTATTGAGTAACATAACACTGACAGTAGTTGCGAATGTTTTTAATTTGTTATTTGCTATAAGTATATACATATTGGAGCTTATACATATAAATGTATTATGTACATTAGTTATTTACCGACATTTGCATATACTACTACTACTGTGTGCTACTGATCCATTAAAAAGTATAAACTTACCTATTGTTTCCTTCTCTGTTAAATATTGAATGTCCTCATTTCAACTTCCTTGGGTATTATGATCGACAACCTCATTTAATTTCGAAATTTATTAATTTTTTTTTTGTTTCAATTGAAGATACTCGTAAATATATAAAAATCGTATTAACCAAAAATGTAGCAATTGTGGTTATTGTAGAGGTGTTGCATTGTTTTTATTTATATTTTTTAAACGTTTTATGTCAGATTTTACAAGCATTGGCGTATATAATCGGAAGCATGCGACGTCATTTAAAAAATGTTAATTTTTGTAATCTGTCGAAACAAGTGTAAATTAATCATCCAATTTAGTGTAATAAGAAATTCTGCAATTTATAACAATCACAGGTCAATTGCACTTGAGTCAATTGCTACAATCGTCAATTTTTATTATTACTTATGTGTGTAAAAAAAAAGAAATCTTTCGACTTTAATTGCTTTTTGTTTATTTATTTTGTTTTTATTTTTTTTTTTTCAACTTTTGTTTATACCTAACGAATAATATTTCATCATTATTCGTTTTGTGGAATTCAATGAAAGCCAACTCCCCTGTCGATTTATTTGCGAATGATTTCGCGTAATCTCAAGCCGATTATCCCCGGCCGGCCTTTAAAATGAAGACGCACCTTATTTATTTTTTATTTATTTATTCTTTTTTTCTCTGCGCATTTCTCAGAAGATATTTATGCGAGATTTCATAATGCCACTTGGACATATAGTATTCTTTTTTTTTCGTTTTTTCTTGATTTAATGACTTTTTTGTCTTTCTTTTTGTGAATTATCATAAATACCTACTCTGGTGTAAATTTAACAACCATCTTTTCTCAGATTAACCATGATAATCTATTTTATCACAAAGCAAGAACAAAATTAAATAAAAAAGAATTAATCTGTAAAATAAGTTAATTCTTAATTATTATTAGTTAATTTTCTACACCAGGGCCCTATTTCATAGGCATTGACAGGTGACAATTTCACAGATAATAATAATTGTCAAATTTCTGTTGCATAAATAATTTGATAAATTTGTAGATTGTCGGAAAATTTGCGACAATTGTCAAGTTTCTAGATCATAACAAAATTGTCATGACAATGAATTGTCAAGAGAATTTCCCGAAAATTGTAACGAATTTTCTGACATATTTGTGGTGACAAATTTATTTTTGGGACAGGAAAAAATATTTAAGTAACAAATTTGTCAATATGTCATTGACAATTGTGACAGGCAATTGAGTTTCGGTCAAGTTTTTTTATAGAGAAGTGAAAAGTATCATTCAAAATGTTAAATATTATTTCTATTAATAAATGTGTTCAATGACTTTGTTCTGAACTGTTCGGAACAGAAAAGTACAACTTTCAATGAGGTTTTTCTGTTCCAGACTGTTCTAGTTTGCTGTTTAATGACGCGCTGTCTAGAACAGTTTAGAACTGGATTTTCTGTACTTGCTTTTGAGTCAGAACAGATTCGTGATAACTGTCAAATGTGTTTGTTGTTGTTTTCTGTTCTGACGTTTCTCATGAAACTGTTCTGATCTATCCTGTTCTGATCTAACTATTTCCTCGATGAACACAGCTAATGAAAGTAATGAAGGTATTTAATTGTTTTTTTTTTTTTTTTTTTTTTTTAAGTTGGTAGACATCTACAGTATCCCACAAAAAGGAATTATGCCCTTGATACTAAAACCCAACTTTTAAATGCGTTACAGTGGATTGGAAGTGGAGCTTATTATCATGTAGTAGTTGTAGTATCACATCCGCTGTGATACTAACTAAGTTTAGTTAGGTAGACGTTTATAAACTTACCCACAGTCTTTGACTTATTCGAAGTTTTCTCAGCCCATCACGACTTTTTGTCCAAATCGTTAATGTTAAGCTGGTGTTTGAAGGAAAGACACGATTTTGCGTAGCAATATCTATATTTACGACAAGCAGAACGTTTTCCAAATTTATAGTTTATTTAAAACCACCAAAAGAATATTTTAAGCGACAAATATTTACAATCAGCGTGAATAAAAAAATTCCTGGGAATGTTTCCCTCCTAAAAAAAATTGGGAACGTAAATACCGAGTGAATTTTCCCTCGGAATTTATTGGTATCGGGAACTTTATCATTTCAATCATACATTTTTTTATTCCCTAGAAAAATATTCTTGGGAAGATTCACGATCGCTTAAAAAATTCCGTGGGAAAAAAATATTTCCAGGATAACAAAATTCCCCTAGAGAGTCACGATAGAATACTATTTTTATTTTTTTTTAGTTTGTAAGTGAAAATATACCTAAAGTAGTGTTCCAAGCTGACAATGGTGTAAACTCTGGTTATGACCTCTCAGAATTAAGTAACTTCTTCAATGAATGGAATCAAATTATTAAAGTTTAAACATCTAGAAAAAATCATTAATGAGCAAAATTCTGGTTCAGAGTAGGGTATTAAAAAAAAGTGCAATAAACCGAAAACCGTAAGGATTCTCGATAAAGAGAGGTGATAACTAGTATTTCCATCATTTATAGTTTGGACTATTATTTTTTGGAAACCATGCATGTAAAGTGATAAGTTTTCAAATGTTGGTTGATAATTTTGGACTTGAGTGTATACGAATAGAAATGGTATGGTCAGGTCAGCGCTTATGAAAATAATGCGCATAAAAACCTGAACATGCAAATTGTACCTACCATCCAACAAAAATTTAAAAAAAAAAGACAAAAAAAAAATCTTAAAATGGATTAAGAATTTTGATAAGAGGATTCGTAATTTGAATAAATGTATTGTCTTTCTATTTATTTTTTTTTTCTAAACTGTCTTTTGAATTACCATTTAATCTTTATAATGAATTTAAACAAATATAATTATTCGTTGAATTATGTATTATCCATCGGCAATATAATACAACACATTAAAATTGGAGCTTCGCCTTCGTCACACCGTCATACAGGTGTTGTTTCTCAATATGTAAAAAGATGGCTGAAAATATAATGAAAAAAAAACTAATGATGGGAAGTGATTTGTTGGGACTGGCAAATATGCTGCACGATTGTAAAGGAATGGAAAGTGCCAATTTGCGTTCGATAGTCAGCAGCCAGGCGTAACGTTTTTTCTTCTTCTTTGTTTCTTGTTGTTGCTTCTTTCCTTCTTCCTCCTCGTGTAACGAACGTAAAGGAAATGCATATCCATTACAGTTTGACGCGGATGGTTATTAGATTACAAGTAGTTTAAAAGTAAGTAGGTGTGTTGTTTTTTTTTTGTTTTGTGTAATGGGAAGTCGCGATTTCTCGATTGGATCAATGTTAAGGTTTCCTACGAAAGGTTAAAATGACATTATTTTATAGCAAGTGTTTAACAATTTTTAAAATTTTGAGAGTTATTTGCATAATAATATCAAGTTTATGAAGTAGTTAAGTAAATTATGCATATTACTTTAGCAAAAATTGTAAAGCTTAGATCACACGATTTGTGTATACAAAAAAATTTGTGTATATTTGCAATAAAAATACAGAATATCATCTGAACGATTGATTCGAATGACACTAAATGATATACAAATACTTTTTATAATGTATTTTTGTGTCATCCAATTTGGGGTTCATATGGTTTTGTGCATATTAATGTCAAAAATTCACAACTTTTTACACAAATTTTGATGTTTACACAAATCGTGTGATACCAGGGGTGAGATTCTGTATGGCGAACAGTTTGCTTCATATAACTGGAAAAACGAAAGAATTTGCTCTGAAGTTATCGCATAATTTCTTTAGTTTTTGAAAAGCGATCGATCGTTTTTGTTTCGTTTTTTATAGAATCTGGTCCCAGTGTAACTATAAATGTATAAATCTCGTATTTTTTTTTGTTCATTTAGTTTGATTTCATCGTTCAGAGTTGAAATTATGTCGCAACAGTCGGAGAATGTGAAAAAGCATTCCTGCTCACAATTATTAAATTGGCGATCAGTAAAATTTTCATGAAGGCAATTCAATTAATAATGAAAACTATGTATATACGAGCAGGAGTAGCAAACTGTAGGTCCGTTTGGGTATTTCTTGGGTTAAAATATAAAAACTGTCAAATTAATAAGAACTTCAGAATCTGTACAAAGGAACGCGATATTCACAAATATCTTGCACTTTCTTTTTTATTTCTTAATTGATTCACTTTATGATGGCAAATCTTTTGTTTGTGATTTAAAATTTTGTTTTTTAAAAATTTAATTAGCTAGTTCATTTTTTTCCTGTGATCTCAGGGATTTTTCTACCTGTCCGTTTTTGACAGGCAATTTACTGAGAAATCTTGTTCAGTAGACCGAAAAGTCTACAAAATAGTGATTGAAACATGTTTTGTATTGATGGACATTAGACATTTTTGAATGTGTTTGAGAACAATAAAACTAAAAAGTCAACCCATTAACACAAACTGACAAAAATAATACGGATATTACTGACGTCAAGTTTGTCCATAATTAATAATATCAATATCGGATAGAAGATGAATGCGGTCGTGGCTAAATTTATTGTCGTAAAAATCTTCTTCATAGAAGTGGGCCTAAATGACTCCCCTGAGGGACACCCGAATGAGAAATTAAAGGATCAGAAAAACTGTTTCTAAATTTGACTTGTTAAGATATTTTTTCCAGGTATGATTTCACCCAAGCTATGAAGATAGGTGGAAAACTAAAAGATTTAAAATTAAAGATAATTATTTTATAATTTCATTGATCAAATGCTTTAGAAAAGTTAGTATGAATTCACATCAATGTTTAAAACTGTTAAAAACCCGTTAAATCAAACACAAAATGATCTATAACTTATAATCTTTAAGTGTAAACTGACTTAAATTATTTAAAATTTAGATTGAAATCTAAAAAAGTGGTTATCTATTAAGAAATTGTTTAAATTTCAACTATTGTAATCGGATCACAAACATCCAGACTCCAGAGACTGCAATACTTTAGAAAAAATTGTTATCATTTCATTAAAATTTGCTTATTTCTTTTAAGGACTAGCTGTTGGAATTTAGTTTAAATAAATTGTATGCTATTTCAACGAAATTTTTTAAGTTTTGTAATTAACGTTGACTATTGATTTCCGTAAAGAACGATTACTATCCTAATTCGTAAATTTAGAAAACAGAGCGATAACGACCAAAATAAAGCTCTGTTTCCTGGTTGCTCATGCTTATATCCTATTTTTGTTGTTTGATTTTAATCATGAAATTATCAAGAAAATGTATCAGAATATTCAACTAATAAATAAAATGTAAAACTTATCAATTTGGTTATTACTATGAGGCATATTATGTATAACTTATTCAGTGAATTTTAAAATTAATCATTTCTTGCATGATAAAAAATATGTATTGTCGTTGTGCCAATTTAATTTAATTTATTATCGATCAGATTTGTATGTGATTTGTTTAACGTATTTATACTTCCTAATCAGTTTATTGGTCGTTATTTATCATTCACTTGCGAAAACAACCCAAGTAACAAAATTGACAGTAGACTTAAAGTGGGGCCAGGAAATTAAAAAAAAATCTATTAAGTGTTAAGACTTCATTGATTTTATTATTTCAATTTTGTGATAAAGAAACAATATCTGAACTTTGCATCTAGAGCATACGATATTTTGTTTTTAGTCATATACATATGTATCGTTCATTTGCTTTTTTTTATGAAAACACCTAGATACAACATAAATTTTTGAACAAACTATCTTGGATGCCTGAACAATGAGTGCCTTTGAGCAGGGGCGCACGCAAGGGGGCTCATACATTTTTTTAAATTTTTTTCCATAATATGATTTTTTTTTCAGGCAGTTATACGCTTTAAAACAAAATTAGCATATAAAAACAATAGAGCTTCTGATCTAAGCTAACGACTAGTGTCATTTGTATACACAAAAATTTGTGTAGTTTCGCAATAAAAATGCAGAATATCGTCTGAACCGCATAATTCGGATGACACCAAATTATATACAAAAAGTGTTTATTATGTCATTTTCTGTCATCCAATTTGTGGTTCATATGGGTTTGTGCATGTTTATGTCAAAATTACACAAATTTTTACACTAATTTTGGTGTTGACAAAAAATCGTGTGATACTAGCTTTACAACGATATCCTCGATTAATTTCTTCGCTTATGACCAATAGTCCAGTCACTGGGGGATTTTGCCCTACAAAAGGCCATGTAGATCTATTTTTTTTGCATGTTACTTGGCTATAGGCCCTTATAATTCGTTTGTTATTCAATTTATGTAAAATGTGTCAAGGCAAGACTTATTAATCATAAAATTACATAACTTTTTTGCATACAAACTTTTTTGTAAGTTGTAACAGGAACCAATATACAGTTCGGGAAAAAGCGAGTATACTCTAAAAAATTTTAAACTCGATTTTTCAGTACATAGGACAAAATATTAAGCAGGCTGAAAATTGATGAAAAGTGTGCACAACAATCTCTTACTCATATTTGAAGTTTGTCCACATTCCCAGCTTGGGGTTCGGCTGTCATCTTGGAAAAAACCGCAGCCATCTTGGATATTTTTGATTTGGCTTTATTTTTTGGAAACTAGCTTGTGTTTCAGTGCAACAAATACCTTTTTACTGAAAACCCTTTAGGGTTTAAATTGGCTCTACATGATATTGTAGGATTGGAATAAATTTTTTCACCCATTTACTGAACTATAAATCAGATATAAAAAAGTGCCTCCCATATACATATGTACATTTAGAATTTGTTTACGATGAATGTCATACAATTCATTCAGAATTCATCCATTTATATTAAATTTTGAATTACATGCCAAATTTGATATAAAAAATAAAAAAAAAAAATACGAATCATAAAAATATGAATATGGTTTTTCTCTGCCACGCTAGGTTAATATTTGTGTAGGAATCTTCGTAAATGACAGCATGCGAGGAGTTGTCATTTAAACTAAATTAAACTTTTGGAATAGATTTTAACTATTTGAACTCGATCTAGTATCAGAATTGCTTTGTCTGTTAAAATCAAGTTTTATCAAAATCTAACTATTTTTAAAAAAGATAATTATAAAAATTTGGTTATTTTTGAGGTTATATAGAAAAATTATCTCAAAATAAGTTGTCTTGTTTTAAACTTTTTTCGATAAAAGGTGTACTTTTGATAGAAATTGTAAAAAACAGACACCCCCCCTACTTTTTCGCCCACCCATCACTTTCCCCCAATCTGTTGGTAAGCAATATATTTTTCCTCTTTCATACACCAGTTTTCCTATTTTATCCCAACATCCACATCCTGCTAATAATTTATTTTTTTTTCAAAAAAATATTGGCACTGCTTTATCTGATACCCAAGAAATTCAAAGAAAAAAGAAAAAAAGTGTAGCGCCTCGTTTTTTAATAACCCCTAGTATTTCTGACTTAACGGTCAAGTTAGCACTACCACCCCTGGAAAAGTGTTAAAACGACGATAAATACAAAAACTGGGTATGCAATTAACTGTCGTGAATTTGTCGCTGCAAAGTGGCATACTCAAAAATTTTTTTTTATTAAATAACCCCCCTCCCCTGGTAGTGCTAACTTGTGTGTGAAACAAGTTAGCACTACCACCTTTCGAAAACTGTTAAAATAAGCCTAAATTTGAAAAAAAAGAACGTCATTAATTGTCTTGATTTTGTCGTAGATAGATGGCGCTATCAAAAATTTTGTCCCATCCATATTTTGCAAAATACGCTCCCTAAACTGACTAATCTAAAATTAACACTACCAAACGTACAACTCTGCTTTAAGCTTGTTTTAACAGTTTTCGAGGGGTGGTAGTGCTAACTTGTGTGTCAAGTTAGCACCACCAGGGGTTATTTAAAAAAAAAAAATTTTACAATTTTTTTGAGTATGCCCACTTTTCAACGACAAATTCACGACAATTAATTGCATACCCAGTTTTTGTATTTATCGTTGTTTTTACACTTTTCCAGGTTTGGTAGTGCTAACTTGACCGTTAAGTTAGCACTACCAGGGGTTAGTTTTAAAAAACGAGGTGCGACAAATTTTTTTTTCACAAAAAGTTTACGACAAATTCACGACAATGAATTGCATCATTACTTTTTTGAAATTTGAAAGTGGTAGTGCATGAAGTTAACATTTAACATAAATTGACAGGTCATCTCACTACATACTATAAGTAACTATGAGAATGACTGTAATTTAAATATAAACATCTTTTATTTAATAACATTTGAGGTTATGACTTAATTCAGTTTGACAGCTGTTAAAACAAATCATATGCAAGTACCAAGGTCTGTGAAAGCAAAAGTCAACATATAAGTTCTAAATTCTTGATCTGATCTTGAACGTGTTAACAGTACATTACTCTCCCCTAAAGTCTATTTTCAGTGACATCTGCCACAGTTCAAGTCAGTTTGTTATTTTATGTATAGACAAAGCGGTACACCTTGTGACTGATTATGCTCATATTTTTAATAATAACAATAATCTTTCACTAAATGTTAGGTAGCTTAGTTGCCATAAAAACAATATTATGTATGGCAGTCATTCTGTTAAGTATTAAAAAAATATACAGTTATGCCGACACACAGGGGCAAACAAATGCAAATATTTTATATTCGTTAAAATCGTTTTTTTTTGTTTATGTAAAATATTACATCATCATGAAAAGTTGTAACACATTTTTGTGACAAGTGATAACTTTAAAAATGCATTTTTGTTTTATAGCAAGTCTGACAACTTGCAGTTTGTGTTAAAGTTCGCACAATTTTTTATTTAGATCTACAAATCTTATATATGTATATATGTACTTGCATAATGACGATCGTATATGATAATAATTAATAAAAGTTTTATATTTTATTAGTCGAATGACAAAATGACTAGTTTGTTATTTAATCTAAAAAAAAAAAATAATAATAATACTTGTGTATTATGTTAATGATGTTATAGCGAGAATGACAGCAGGCACTAAATTATAGCAGATTCGTGCGAATCGGATGGGTGCTCGAATGTGACTTGCTTAGGTAACTTAATTTTTGTTGTTGTTTATTACTTTTGTTTGTTGTTTATTTTATTTTTTATTTTATTTCTAATGAAATTCAAAAAATAATTAATATTATTTTCATAAATAAAAATGTATAATTAGTAGATACGTACATATGTATCTACTGTGGTTAGGTTAAATGCCTCTCATCTCAAAACATTTACAGAATTTTAAATGAAAAAAAAAAAATTCCTAGGAAATAATAATTGACAGGAACATTTTTAATCAAAATTTGTGATGTATGCGAGTGAAATTTTAATTATAGCACATATTTAATAGTTATAGTTTATCGATTTTAAATTCATTTTGTTCTAGAATGCGAATATAGTTTATATAAACCTTATATTGATATATATGTATAATTCAACTGAAGAGAGATAGGCAGAGGTAACCTACAGAAACACAACGAACATGGTTTGCCTATTAAAACTCGTAACTTCTGGTGCATTCCTTGAATCATTCATCGTTATGAGTCATGAAGCTTTGTTGTACAATTTGCAATGCAACCTTTGAGAGTGAACTCATGTTTTGGCTGCGATTGTTGAACATTGTTTTGAACGCACGAACTTGCTCTTGTAGTTCAAAGTTATTATACATATACATATGTATTTGTATATTAAAAAAAAAATATCGAAGAAGCTACTTCAAACACAATTATCCTGGAAAATATCGTAAACTTTTAGATATCCAGTAAATTTTTTACAAATCTGAGAAATAGTAGTTTTGCCTTGTCACTCACCAAAAATTACATTATATTAATATCAAAGAGGTACAAAAAACGATGATTTAAGAATGTACTATAAGTGAGGGTATGCAAGTGTTACGAACTGTATTTACTGAAAACAACAAATCACAACAAAAACAAGAGTCAATTTTGTCCATATGCCTAGTACCTACATTTGTAAAGTTTTATACTTGCCAAGCAAAATAAATGATTTTTAAGGGAACTACGAATTTGGTATCCTTTTGCGAAAGACTTAATGGATACAATTGTTTTTAAGGGAGAACTTTGATTTCTTTCTACAGTTGTGTTTTTGTTGTGATTTCATTACTTTTTGCAAAGTACATAATGTTGACAGCAATATTTCAAATACACAATAACTTTTTGGGTAGTAGGTAAGTTGACTTAACGCATCCCTTTATTGGAAAATCAGGCAGGTTCCACACCCTCTATATTTTGACGATCAAAAAACGCATTACGAGAATCACACACTGTGAATTTGAAACTACTCATACAAAGTGGATGAAATTTTGCTGAGCTAGGTGTTTTTGATTAGCCGAAAATGGCCTGAGTGTTTTCTTATAAATAAAGGTTTAGTGCCAAGCTCCTAGAACTACCATTACCGTTCCTGTTAGTAACACTGGTCTGCAAAAACAAAGTTTTTTTTCCTTCACATAAGTTTTGAAATCTATAAGTTTTAACTCAAAATTTTGTAATTTTTGGGATTTATACTGAAAAAAAAATCTGTTGTTTGGAAAATAAGAATAGTCGAATTTCTATACTGTTGATATTCGCCAGGTTAAATCTGATGAAAGGATATTGCATCCGAGAAAAATCGATAAAAAAATAGTTTTTCTGTTTTTCAACATGGGATTTTATGAAATGATAACCAACTTAATCTCAAATCTTCTGTACCTACCGGCAAAAATTCTTTCCTATCTTTCTATTTCTTCTAACTAGTGCCATGCAAGTCGCATGTAAGAAAACCAAGGTCTTATAGGCATATTGTTAAATTAAAATAAAACAACATTATTTTATTTTGTGAAAAACCCATAAGTCGTACAAAAAATTGGTTTAAACGCAAATTAATTGTTGACATTTGATTTTAGCCGTTTTAGCGAAAAATGTTTATATTCACTCAGAAAAAAAAATGTAAAGTTAAGAATTTTAAACTTTGGGGTCCAGAACTTTTGTAGTTAAAATAAACCCAAGAACTTAAAATTCTTAACTCAATAACTTAAATTTTTAAAATTTTAGAATGATGTCAAAATTACTTTTGTTTCAACAAAAAAATAAAAAATCTACAATTTTTCGTTCTTGAAAATGATAAACAATGTAAAAATTGTTCTATCAAGAAGAAGATTGTTAAACTGAAACTTTAAGCCCTAAAAAAATTAGAATTAGTTGTTGCTCGAAGAATTTTTTGTTGTGTCAACAATTTTTAATTCACAATCTTACAACAATGGAAAGTTCTTGGGATAACAATGATTTTTTTCCGAGTGTTTCTATTAGACGCCAAAAACAATACAAAAATAACAATTTTATTTACGTTTTTTTTGGGCCAACTTTAGATTCGTGCTTAGCACCACAAAAAACATTAAGTGAGTCATTGAATATTATTACTACACTATTCCCACCTTTAAATACGCTTTAACTAGACTATACACGAAATATTTTGGTCAAATCATGAATTTCAATTTACAATTTATGTATATTATTTGCAAGGAAATCAAATTAAAAAAAAAATTAAATAATATAGAAAAATAAAATGCAATTCCTTTAAGATCAAATTATTAATTTTGTGGTATGCATTTACCAATTACAAAAATCGTCGTTAAATGAGCCAAAATGTTTTTGACAAGTTTATATTGCGTTTATAAGCGTTTAGCACTACATCAGTTTTTACATCATATTCGAAACCAGCATGTCAAAATTCTTTAGAAAAATATAGTTTGGTAATTAATAAGAAAAAGCGTTTACTGTCTTGTGTAAAAAAAAAATTACACGTAGTAACACAAAGGAAAATTAATGTTTGTGCTGCCCAGAGTGTAGAGGAACAATTCTAGTATCGACTTAAAGTTGGCGTTAAGCTTGTTACTATAAACGATATATTTTCGTTTGTGGCTAAGTCGAGATAGTTTTGAGCAATTCCAAAATACAAATTTCAATTCATTTTGCAAAAAAACTTGTTCATAACTTGCGAAGCAAATGAAAATGCACATTTGCACATTTTTTCTTCTTTGGAATGAATATAAAAATAAGACAGTTCTTAATTGTCAAGTTGGCTTGGTGATTAGCGTTAGGTGCAGGGCCTGTGAATCTTAATATTTTGACTGTGCACTTCAAAAACTTTTGGTGCTTTTATAGTTTGTGGTAGGTAATGTGGCAAACAAGTTTAGTGTTGATGTAAATGCTTTGTTTCTTCAGTGCATGTGAAAACTTATTTACTGGGTGCATTCAGTCTTGTACACTTAAGTGTGACTACCGGTTTTTTTTGACTTTTAAATATCGATGGGCAACGTGAAATACTCTTTAAGCACAATCTGATATCTATTGATTTAAAATTGTTTTTATTTTTCAATTTCTGTGATTGGAGTTAATTAGCTACTTGAAATATTTTGAGTGTTTTGTCAGTTATCAAGATATATATCAAACTCTGGCGCATGTACAATTGTACATACTTGGCAACTCCGACTTATTAATTCAAAAATATACTAATCCGTAAAAATTATAAAAAAAGTACATATTCTCACAACACTACAATTTAAACATTCTATATTCTTTTATATAGCTGGATCCTGTCCTAACAATCATTGTGTTTATATTTTTTTTGCAAAATGTAAAGTAAAATATAAATAAATTGTACATATTATGACCTTCAAATTTAGTATTTCAATTGTTCCATTGTTGTTTTTAATTTTATTATTTTTAACTCATTAAAATGCATACTTGTACTAGCAATGTGGTCAGTGTTAACGACCGCCCAGCGGAAATTGAAGTTAGTTTTTATTTGTTTTTTTTTTTTTTTTTTTTTGTAAGATTCATAGAATTTAAATTTTAAGAATTTAAATGAATTTGGTGTGCCAAACCCATTAGTTAAGTAAATAGATTTAAGATTGTTTTTGTCTTTTTTTTTATTTTTGTATTCAAAAATTTATAAAAGTAAACGAAGAACGACATTATATTTTGTTTTGATGTTTTTTTTTTTTTTTTTTACTTACTGTCTGGTGAGATCTTAATCCAAATGAAATTACGTCTTATTAAATGGCCGTTGCCTGATGGTTGCGAGGTGCTACTCGTATCATCGCCCACTTTTCGGTATCAATTGATAAATAATAAATTTTATTCAAGTTACCATTTATGTAATTTTCTTAGCAGAAGTAAACAAAAAAAAAAGACAAAGAAAGCATGATTAAATTTTTTAAGTTTTGAGAAATTAAAACAATAAAAAGTACGAACGTTCGAACTTTTTTAAAATTTTTTTTTAACGCATACAACATTAAAAAACAACATCAAAAAAAATACTCCCACACTATCACCCCTATCGGGAATGAAATTTCCCGGGGAATACGTTTTTGAAAAAGGGCACTCAATTGAAAAATTGCTGGGAAAATCGCTCCCTTTTCACTTTTCCGTTATTCTTCACACAAGAGCAACAAATAACAAGCGAAAACGAAAAAAAATTTCTGGAATATTTCGGGTGTATAAACTTTAAAACACCTTCATACATCAGTATTTTTATAACTCTAGGAAGGTCAATTCTAGATCAGGGAAAATATGATTCAAGAAAAAGACTTTGGTACAAATTATTTGCTGTTAAACAAAAAAAAAATTCACGGGTGGTCCTTACCACAGTTTGAAACCGAAACGGTTCTTTAAAAATGTGTCATTCTTATTACACTTCGTCATTCTTATTACACTTCTTCGAAAATCTGAATTTAGATCCCTTTTCCGATGCGATGTTTAAAACATATGGTTTCGTGAAAAAACCTAGACTTTATAATCTACTTTTCAGAAATTTTCATTCTTTAATTTTTTTTTTATAATAAATCCTATTTTAGTTTAGTTCACTTAAAAAAATGTAACAAAAAACAAATTTAATTTGATCCATTCTTATAACTTTATTATTTTTTAGTGGATTGTGGTCTTTGCTAAAGTTGTAAAATTGAGAAAAAAGAATCAAAAAATTGAAAATACTTTACCTTAAATTAACGCAAAAAAAAAACCTATTTATGTGTAATGGCACTGAAAGACCCACATCTTCCTAAAAAAGATCGGATTTGAGTAGAATTTTTCTTTGACTGCCTTCCTAAAGAAAGAAATCCAGAGGTTTAAAGTCAGGTGAACTAATCAATCTAATGCCTTTCCGGAGAAGTCAGAAGTTCATGAAATCATTAAATACAACAACAAATACAACATATTTTTGTATTAAACAATTTAACTCTTTTAAAAAAAATTTATTACGTACCTGCTTTGGGTACGCTCATATTTTACTGTCGCCAGTTCCGGTCAAATGACCGAAAGGATAGGTTTTTCCACAATTTTCCTTCATAAACCTATGGTAAAACGTAGCCTACAAACAATTAATTTTCTGAGTACATATTTATTAAGATACTTTTACCTTTTAAAAAATCAGCACTTTACTACTGCGAAAAATATATATTCAGTTCTGAAAGGGTAAAAACAAAAAAAAAAAATTATATAGAAAAATTTGATAGTTAAAAAAACATTTTTGTTTTCGTTATTAATGAAGATTTTTTCAAAAATGTTATACCATTTATACCGTCAGCATTTAAGGTAACTTGCCAAAACTTTGAACTAATAATTTTTTCTTTGACAGTACAGTCCATTGAATTAGATTCATGATACAAATTTGAGTACTTAGTTGGTTAAAAAAGTGATAATATAAAACTTGTGCAAGTGTGTTAAATTTTTTTAAATGCAATTGTTAGCAGGGTTATTCAAGGTTCCTTCCAAACAATAAAAAAAAAATAGAGACAAATTAAGATTTGTATTCATGGCACTTGAAAGACTATTTTTTCGCCTACGATACTTATTTTTCTGATAACTGTCACCACCTACCCCGTCACCCGTTTTCGACGTTTGGCTTTTTTTTTAGGACATCCTGCATAACAAGCTTTAACGCCCACAGAAACTTTGACCCTGAAAGCAAGTAGAACTATTTTTACGGGAATAACTAAATAATACCTTTCAAAAGAAGAACAACTGACTTCAAATTTAAGACTTTTAATATTTTCTCATGTATGCCGTTATCAAAAATGAATCAAATTAAAATGGCACCCAATGGAGCTTTCAAATACAAAAAGAATCATAAAAATCGACCCACCCAGTCAAAAGTTTTGTGGTAACAAACATAAAAAAAAAACATACAGATGAAATGATAACCTCCTCTTTTTTGAAGTCGGTTAAAAAACATAAAAAAAAATGTTAAAAAAATGGTACGCCACTTTCAAGAAAATACTAGTAGGTATCTTTAAACCAAAATTAAAAAAAAAAATCACTTTTACTATAGCGAAATTTTCATAAGGTCTCTTTTTTATTCACTACAAAAAAAAAAACTCCTTTTTATTCCCGGAACTTAAAGAATCAACCTTGAATAACTAACTCAAGGTTAATAATGAAACCAAGATTATCTAGCACTGAAAAACTAGAACTAAAGCGGAATTATATTTTTTTTTTTTCAATACCATAATACTTAATTACATAGGCCAATTGTTGCAAAAAGTGCAAAAGTGAAAATCTTTTTCTCCTTCTGGCGCGGTTTTCTTGCGGAAAAAACAGCATTGGTCAGCATTTACAAGCATTTTGGGCAAGTCTTAAAATTAGTTTCCTTTGGTCGATTTTTCCAATTGTCGGCCGAAATATACACAAAGTCGAAAAGTGTAAAGTGCAATCAAACCCCTTAATTTAAGTGAACCAAAACAGAAAACGAGATATTCCAAAAGAATTGTTGTTCCATCTCAGTTCAGTTTAGTTGAGAGACTCTGATTGGTCAAATGTCACAAAAAGTTAGATGAATTTCAGTTACGTTCAGTTACGTTTAGTGATTCATCTGAAAATTCAGTTGAGTATGTACTGTACATAAATCTGCTGTAAGTGAAAAAAAAGGGTAAAAGGTAATTTCGTGTAGCACCCGAAACGCGTTCTTTTTATATTAATATCTTTTATAATGTCCTCAAATAGTACACGTGTTTTATAATCACAATACAGTCATGGTTTTCTGAAAAAGAGTTCTCAAACATCAATTAAAGAGTGCACAATGTAGCACCCGAAACACCATAAATGTAAATAGATGTAGTACTTGACTGCTAACTAAGAGGTGTGAGTTTAATCCTTTTAATTAGTGCCCTGCAAGTTTTATTTAAAAAACCTTACTGAAATCGATCAATCATAAATAATAATAACGTAAATAACAATTTTCAAATCCCATTAATTCTAAATTCAATACAAAACTCCCCACTTATTGATTGCAGGAATAGAAAAGTGTCTTGTTTATTATTTATGAAGACTTGAACACGAAAACACTTTCAATACAAACCAATAGTTATAAAATCATTAAACAAAGAATATTTAATCGGCCGTTCAACTAGGAACTTTTATACATAGGTAAAGTCAAGGAATTGATTTGGTAAATACTTTCAGTTCGTTGAAAACCAAAAAAAAAAAAAAGAAAATCAACAACAACGCATTACCTCAACATTCGATACATATTAAATCAGTAAAAATAAAGAAAAAATACAGGAACCTCGATTAATATTTCCTGCTAACGAAGTATAAGCAAACAAAACAATACTGCCACCATCATCACCGCCCGGTGATTCTTGAGGGAATTCGACGTCGTAGTTGATTTATTCATATGGATACATCCCGTCGTCCATCCCACCACACCGCCCGCTATATCGCCACCCCAATGCTGTATCTTTATATTACCTCCTATATAAGAGTTGACGTTTTTTCCACTGTCAACTCTCTCTGTGTCCACGTTTACTATTTCACAATCTTCCTACCAGCCCACGTTTCATATACAAAACGACCGACGACCTGCTAGGAGGGAGTATGATGTGTTCACCGCCAGTCATCAGTCATCACCATACAGTCAATTTTATTATTAAAACTCATACAAATGTAATGTATGGTTTGGAATCCCAATCCGAATCCGAATCAGTTGGATACCATCATTCCGAGCATTTCATTTGTATGATTATAATGACAGTGTGTGCGAGAATTTTTCAATCAAACAGAAACACACAAAAGGTCTCGGGGTCTCATTTCTAGTTAATGGAATAAATTTTCTCAGCCACTCACTCGGTTGATCCCCGAAGCTTGGGGGGTGACTGGCTGGCTGGCTGACTAGCTGACTATGGTTATCTCTACCGCCCCCTGGCTTAACTATACAAATGTTCTTCATAATCAGAATTGTATCTGTCATCATTATCATCAGCATCATCGTTGTTGGGCATTGTAAAGGGTTATGTTATTGTTCCCATCGAATTCAAAGTCAAGGCTAAAATTTGCTTAATTTTGCAATTTATAAAATTAATTTGAGCTCATATTAAAATAGGGGTTGACTCTTAAAGTCACAACAAGGTGTAAATGTTTTTTTAAGTTGATGTTTTTTTTTTTTAACAAAGAACTATTATCGTCATCAAGGTGTTGACCTTGGAAGATCAAGTAGTGATTTTATCACCGCAAAAAAAAAAAAAAAAACATAAAATTTTTATATTTTTTTCTTATTTAGAAGAGAAGCTTTGAAAGATTCTTTAGAAACAATTCTTAGCCGGATGTTTTTTTTTTCGCACGTGCCGTATGTTAATCGCTAAAAGCGTTAAAAATTCTTTATAAATGATTTTTTTCAAAATTACATACCCTAGTAAAAAAAAATTTACAGGTAACCCAATCGAAGATGGCTTGTTGTGGAATCTTTGGGTTCCATAAAGTCTCGAAATAACCCATTACCATCTTAGGGCCGATAATAAGAAAGGCGTTTATAGTAGAGAGGCCATATTAACACATTTTCATTACCATATTACCGATCAACGAAAGGACATACACACATTCTAGTATCCTTGGAACAATTGACAAAATTTGTTCATATTCATCCTCTTAGACAGGCGACAACTGAAAATACCGTGAGATTTCTGGAGGGAATAGATTTTCTCGCTGTTTCGATTTCTAGAATCGTGTTTGTCTGACAATGGCAAACAATTTGTCAGTAAAGACTTTGCCAATTTTTACTTGAGCAATAAATTTTGAATTGAAGGAAATGGATGCGTGCAGAGCTCTTGCATTTAGTGTTCCTGCAATTGTTAAAATATTTTGGACATTAGGTATATTATTTAAAATACATTTCGACGGCAGAATGCAAAATTGTATGAAGTCCTTTGTAAATCCTATGAAGCAAGAACAATTTTGCTTTACGCCGACGAATTGTGCTTCGCCTACGCGATGCAGAAAATGCTCTTAATTTTTGAGAACATGAAAATTTAAAGTCGAGTTTTACTTTTTTTTTATTGCTTAAGAGAAAAATTACCAAATGGAAAACAAAATGACCAAGCGACCATGTTGAACAAAAGTGACCAAATTTGGTCATAAATGACCAAAAGTGGCAACCATGAGTACAAATTTGATTTTTTTTTTTAAAGAAAAGAACTGATAAATGTAGGAGTCTATTTTCACCCGTTCGAATGTGAAAAGGAATTGTTCCGACCACGTTATATGTTTTTCGATAGCCGAACACCTCTTCTTTTATTTTAATGTTAAATCAAGGTAATCCAATAAATAGTTTAAGAATAATAACCTGCAAAATCAGAATTTTTAGCTGACCAAAATTTTTAGCTGATTTTATTTCAAAATTTTACTTAGAAAAAATTAAATTAAGTCAAAGTCAAAAAAAAAGTTAAGAGTTTTTGTTTTTTGTTTAAAAAAAATGTGATTCAAAGTTAAAAAAAAGGACAAAAAAAATATATAAAAAAAATGTATACTAAAAACAAAAAATCAAACTGCTTTTAGAAAAAAAACAATTACTTTTCGAGGTTTTGTTTTGGAGAAATTTAAACAAATACAAAAACGAATACTGTTTTTATTGAAAACTTTCCTTTAAAACAAAGTTACTATTTAATTTTTTTTAAGAAACTATAATAATGTACATAAGGCTTCTTACTATTCTGTATTTGATTGTTAAAAAATAGGGCCAGATGTAAGAGAACATAAAATTATAATTTGCTTTGATTAATTTCGCAGCAATAAACTGTTTAAGACAAAAATGTTACGCATACGCCGCAGTGACCCAATTTAATTATGAAAGTATGTAGATGAACATTCTCATTAGATCTCTCTAAGATTAAGAAGTCAAATGAAGGCCGATACAAGAACCAACATATCCAAACAGAATTACCAATTTTTTTTAAGACAAAGTGTCGATTTGTCACTTGAATGATCTATCGTTGGAAAATCCTAAGATATACCACCAATACAGAGTCGAAGATTTCAATATGAATTCGCTTCAAAAACAACACCTTAGGGGCTTGTTATCATTTTTTATTCTATACTAGCTGACCCAGCAGACGTTGCCCTGCCCAGCACATTGATTTGTATTTTGTTATTGCATTTAGAGTATTAGTACACAATCATCTATAAAATTCGCTATCCTCTGATTCGCATCTTTTAGCATTTTCTTTTATTGAAGTGCTCTTGGAAACACAATATTTTTTTGTTTTTCCACTTGGCCCATAGACAAATTAGCTTTTAGTTTTTAGTTTTAGTTTTTCTGACGCATTAGTAGGCTAAATAATACAGTTTGTCCATGCTCATGAAAGAAACATGAAACAATATGAAATACCGACGAAAAAACGTATAAAAAAGTATTGAAAATCAAAGAAAATACTTGAAAGAGTACCTGAGAAAGAAATATGAGATCGTGAAAAAATTATGGTTTAAAAGTTCATTCACCAGTATTCCTCCGCCCTTTTATCCATGGTATTCCGCGATTATTACCACGGTATGTCGCAAGTTTTTCCGCGAACTTTTATATTATCTTCCGCGATTTCACCCCTTTCTTTGTGACCTTGTTTGTTTTTTCCGCAGTATTTTCCACTTTTTCTAGCGGTAGTAAATTATTTTTTCACGACTTTCCATGCGGTATTACGGGATCATTCCCGTGGTGTTCAAAAGTTCTTTCACCAATTCACCTGTATTCAGCACTTTTGCGTGCATATTTTTCCACAACTTTTCAGGCTTTTTTCCGCGAATTTTGTAGGCCTCTCTGTGACTTTCTTGGCTTTTCTCCGCGATAATTTACGTTTTTTTCCCTATTATTAAACGCCTTTTTCGTGACCTATCTTGCTATACTCCAAGGTTTTCAACGGTCCTCTCGGAATTCCGCAATTTTTTCCATGGTATTTCGAGTTGTTTCACTATTTTCCGTTACTTTTCACACATCTTTCCACGACTTTTCTCGGTTTTTTTGATGACTTTCTTTGTTTTTTTTTAATCTCTTTTTTTTATGACATTTAATGCAGTATTTAGCGATCTTAAACCTATATTCATTTGTGTCGAATTCAAATGAAATAAAATTAGTATCGAAAACTTGAAAAAAATACTGATAAGTTTCATTGGTATGCAAAGAAAGGACTTGAATTAACTCTCAAGGTATAATGCACACAACGCTATCTGCTGGCATTTTCTAACCCAGCATTCCGTGTCTTGTATCAGAGATGATGTATAGGAATTTAATTTTAATCTGATTTTATTCTTTGCAATGAATGTGAAAACTCCTCGAGGCCATGATTTTCCGAAGTCTTAAAAGTAATTCTGTTATTCTTAAGGAAGACGAATCCAAATAATCAGAGATCATTCAAATCGGTTCACTAGTTCTTGAAATATAAATGGTGTAACTAACCCGACTTTGTAAATATAAGTATTTAGGTAATAATGAAATGACCAGTTGAATATGTTTACCAATTTATATTAGTCTACCATTTGTTAATAATGATTTTGGTTGCTAAGCGTTAAAAAAAATAAATTATTATTATGACACTACTAGCTTACGAAAAACCAAGGCCTAGTGACGCATCCAATGTATATTAGATACCGATTTTTGATCTTCCCAAAAACACTATTTTTGTGATGTTTTTTTTGGTAAATTTAGATTTCATTTTCAAAAAAAAACATACATATTTCTAGCAAAATTTTTGATGTGCTGAACACTAGTCTGAATTTGTTTGAAGTGTTATTAACTCTAATTCTAAATCTATCTTTACCCAAAGCATCACAAAAACAGTGCTTTTCTAAAGCACTGGTCTTTAAGGTGAGTTTATTAAAAAAAAAACTTTCCACCTCTAAAAACGCTTTAATTGGACTAAAGAGAGTATTTTGGCCAAATCACAAATATCAATTTGCAATATCATTGCGCCAAAAACGAATTTTTAAATGATTTAAAATTATTTAGACAGATAAAAGCATTAATTCACATCCCATTAATAGTTTTGCTATAAAGTATTTACCACTAAAGTAATTTGACGATAAATGTAAAAAAAAAAGAGTTTTTGACATGTTCATATTAGCATATCTCGAAAACGTTGCAGAACAGTGAAATCGACCATTATTTTCACAGGGTGTTTAGGTATTTGTTTGTTTTTCCCCTTAAAAAAACACCCTTTCGCTATTTTCGTTCTTTGTTCTCATTGTTGTTGTTGTTTTTGTGTTCAAATTTCTTTTGACGTCTTTTTTCTAAATGTTCAGCTCTGTCTACCTTTTTTCCCAGTAAACAGAGCTTATTTATGTAATTTCATTTAAAGTTCAAGCTCCGATTATTTTGCTAAAAACAATAATAATAATGGTCTAAACTCAAAAAGTCGTTGACACTAAGTCAACAAGCGTGTAATTGTTTCCCGTTGAAAATTATTGTCAAATTTTCAAGTAAATTGAAAAATACCTAAAAAGAAGTCAATTATTTTTTTCTTTTTTTTTTCTTTTTGTTTACATAATGTAGGTATGGTAAAATTGTCAACACATTTTTCACATTACGAGTAAACAACATGCGCTTATTAACTTAATTAAAATGATGATTATATTCAATTACGCTGCATACCACACACACACATTTTTTATGACATAACCTTACATGCTCACCTTATCTAATAATTTCATGTAAAATTGTACAAACTGTAAAACTACTTTACCAGTTTTGCTTAAAATATGTAAAAAAAAAAAAAATGGTAGGTATGCAAAATATTTTTTTTTTTACAATCCAAATATCACGTGTTGGTTGTTATTGCAGGTATCATTTTGTTTGTTTTGATTTAAGGTATGTTGTTATGGCAACAAGTTGAAAATACCAAAATAAGAAAAAAAAAAAAATAAAAACAAAACTCGTAATCGGTATTTTATGTGTTGCAATCGAGTGTATTTCTTGCACTTCTTGCCAATTTGGTACACGAATCATAGAAAGTTGTTTTACCATGCTCTGCTCATAATATATAGATACCTACTTTTATTTGTTGTTTGTGTGTGCATGTGTATTTTTTTTTTTTTTTTTTTTAATTTGATAAAAGAAATTTTGATTGACGTGAGAAGTGCACTCCAGGGCTTTTGAGGAAGGTTTGAAGATAATGAGCAACATTACTTCTGTTTGTTGACAGTTTGACAGCTGAAGAACTACACATATGAAAGGAGGTAACCTTCAAATAAATGAGGACACAATCAAATAAGGGTATAATACACTAAACTTAATTTTGTGCTGGGATGTCAGTAAGTAGGTGAAAATAAGATACTTGGAAGATAGTTGATAAAAAAAGAATCAATTATTTGATTTCTTATAGAATGTTCCTCTAGAATGACCAGCAAAAATCAGCGTTTTTTTTCTAATCTTTTGATAATATGAATAAAACAAAGCACGTGCTCAGAGTAGGTACTCCGCGTAATAAAGTGAGTAAGTTCCCATGAAAATGTATGTGGCCAAGAAAATTGTATTCATACCAAATGGAGTAACTGCTCCGAAAATTGGAGATTTTAGAAGGTGCTCACTTTTATTCATATCACCCTTAATGTGTTACATCAATTTATGACGAAGAATATAATTTCTGTGTTACCATAACTCCGTCACATGAACTCCGTCTTTATAAAATATGGAGAAATAAGGCGAAAAGATTTAAATTCTACTTCCCTTCCTTACAGTCCGTTAACTGGTATACAACCTTGACCAAAAGTAGTAAAAATGCCATATTTTTCACAGGAAGCAAAAATTGTTAAATGCTCGCGTTGATACACATTATAATTGCAAAAGAAACCACAGGAAAGAAGTAACTACGCAGATGAAGTAGCGGTTTTTAATACGAACGTCTCGGAAAAATCGTTGAAAAAAATAAGCATTATTTTGAAGCTCTGGACTCTTTACTCCGCGTAGTTACTTTTTTCTGCCGGTTATTTTCCGATTATGATGTGTTTCAGTTTACCAATACCGATCTAACGCACTTTGTACGGCAGAACGGAAGCATTTAACACTTCTTATTTCTTGCGAAAAATGCCTAAAAATTTTGGCCAAGGCTGTGTAATTTTTTGATAGTTTTACTTTACAAAATCATGACTTTATATTTTTGATCAACTATTCAAAATTTTTAGATTTTTAAACATTTTTTTTTCCTTTTATTTTCAGGTTTGTGGCAACTTTTAATTTTTATACATTTATGTGAGTATTTAGACTTTAAGTTAATCAGAAGCATATCACAACTAAAAAAATATATCTATACCTCCTATGACTAAAGCATTGTAACTGCAAACAGATTTCTATCGTCATAAACAACAATAATTATTAAATATTGTTTAAGTGGGTCAACAACAGCTAAACATTAATTTCAAGGGCATTTTGTTAAAATTGTTTAAATGCTTGTAAAAAGTTTTGTGAAAGTGCACATCTAAAACGTCATTGATTTAAATTAATAAGAAGATTGCTCTTCAGTTTATGGTATTGGCAATAGTTTTTAAATCATATTTTTTTTAATAAAGGAAATCAATACATATTCGATCTTCGACTGATGAGTATATGTTAAGAATATGTAATGCTACAACCCAACGGAGCTAAAACAAGATTTAGTAGTGATTTACGCTAAATCTCCTCTTAATCACGTTGTACGAGAAAATAAGGAAGAGTTTATATATATATAAAAAAACTAGTCAACTTTATAATAATAACTTCAATTTATTGATTTAATTAACTTGAACAGCTTAGCACGACGATCGAAACTGGAATGACTCGCAAAAAAAGAAAGTCCAGTCATATGACTCGCTAAAAGAAGAGTACAGTCATATGACTCGCTAAAAGAAGAGTCCAGTCATGTAGAGGTAGAAAGTCTTTGCGTAAACATTCCCCACCACAAAGAACAACTGTTCTTGATTAATACTTTGGTGTATCCTCCTAGTCTGATCCGTTGGTAGTGGTTTGTTTTGGTCGCCGTGTTGACCGGGCTATGCTACGACTCACAGCCAGTTGATGATCAGGACTAGAGGGTACTCGTATATCTTCTAAGTCTTCGGTTTGTTCTTCTTCGTTGATTGGTAGAAATGCTAATTTTGAAATTGGTCTTTTCAAACACTTGCCTTTGGACAGCAATGTTACAACACGTACGTAACCATCGAGTCCAGGATGAACTTGTTGTATTCTTCCAAGAGGCCACTGTCCTGGAGGACAACGTTCATCAATGATGAGTACAAGGTCTCCCACTTCAGCGTTTCTATTGATTTTTAGCCATTTTGGCCTGGCTTGTAAGCGGTTTAGACATTCGTTTGCCCATCGTCTCCAGAATTGCTGCTTCAATCGTTCAACGACTTTCCATCGGCTCAGACGATCGATATTACAGTCAAGCAAGTCCTCTTCAGGTATGCAAAGGGAAGGCTCACCTATAAGAAAATGAGATGGTGTAAGTGCATTACAATCTAAAGGATCAGTAGATAAAGGACATAAAGGTCGCGAATTGAGACAACTTTCAATTTGCGATAGTAAAGTACTTAGTTCTTCATAAGTTAGGATACGATTTTGCATAATGCGGCGCAGGTGGTATTTTGTCGACTTTACGCCGGCTTCCCACAATCCACCGAAGTTTGGCGAAGCAGGTGGAATAAAATGCCAAGTAGTTCCAGTGTTCGCAAGAATTTCAACTAACTCTTCAGGCAGTGTTGATTTGCTGCGATGGTTGAGAATCTGTAGTTCTTTGTTTGCGCCAACGAAATTGGTTCCGCAATCAGAGTAGACATCGGTACATATTCCGCGTCTAGACACGAAGCGTTTAAATGCGGCTAAAAATGATTCTGTCGATAATGTGGTTACTGCTTCTAGGTGAAGAGCTTTTGTAACCATACAAATGAAGAGGCAAATATATCCTTTGGTTGTTATAGTATTGCGTGCCGTGGATTGTTTAATAGTGATTGGTCCTGCGTAGTCCACACCACTATGCTTAAAGGGCCGCGTAGGCTGGAGGCGTACAGGTGGAAGATTTCCCATAATCTGCTGAGCCGCGCTAGCATTATACTTAAAACAAGTAATACATTTGCTCTGCACTGATTTGGCAAGGTTTCGTGCAGATACAATCCAATATTTTTGCGCAGTATATGAAAGCATTTGTTGAAGACCACCATGTAGAGTAAGAGCATGAGCATCTCTGAAAATAAGAGCAGATAAAGGGTTTCGTTTCGTTAATAGTATCGGATGTTTTAAAGAAAAGCTTAAATTAGAATTCTGTAGTCGTCCACCTACGCGAAGAATTCCATCGTGATCAATAAAGGGACACAAACTTACAATTCTGCTGTTAGATTTACCCAAAGTTCCATTTTTAAGTAAAGTAAGTTCAGACTCGAACTCGATTGATTGTGCAAGTCTTATCAGGTGTTTAAGTGCATGTTGCAATTCAGATGTTGTCAAAAATCCGAATTTTCTTTCAGTTTCGTTGAATTCGCTCAAAGCATTGTGTTTAAATCTAAAGATAACAGTAGTTATTCGAATAAGTCTGATAAGCGATGAATACTTTTTAAAAATAGGTGGGTATTCCAAAGTTTCTTTGCATGTTGAAATGTTTATCGATAGTTTTGTCTTTTTTAATTCCAATGGCGTATTGTTAGTGAACGAAGGTTGCATTGGCCAAGAGTTGAGAGATTTGGAAAGCCAATCTGGACCGCCCCACCACAGTGAGTGATTTATGAGCTCTTGTGATGATATGCCCCGTGAAGCGCAGTCCGCTGGATTAAACAAAGTTGAAACGTGTTTCCACATGTTTATATCCGAACTTCGTTGTATTTCCGCCACTCGATTACTTACATATACTGACCATTTGGAAGGTTGGCCTCTTATCCAAGAGAGAACTGTAGAGCTATCTGTCCAATAGACAACTTGTTGAATGTTTCTATCAAGCTGCAAGCGAATTTTTTGAACTAATTTAACTAGAAGGAGTGCGCCACACAGCTCCAGCCTTGGAATTGAGACAGTTTTCAAAGGTGCGACTTTAGTTTTAGATTGCAGTAAAGTAACAGGTCCTTCGCCTTTGCTGTCAATAACCTTAACGTAGACTACTGCTGCAAATGCTAGCTGGGATGCGTCACAGAAGCCATGGAGTTCTAACTGACTATTCTCAAAGCTTTTGAACCATCGAGGAATCTTAATACTTTCCAACTCTTTTAGGTTAGTTCTGTAATGAATCCATTCTTTTCTCAAATCCTCTGGCAAAGGATCATTCCAGTCTAGACCTGCTAACCACAACTTTTGAAACGTTATTTTGGCCAATATGGTGGTCGGAGCTAGCCATCCTAATGGATCATATAGCTTGGCTGCATCGGAAAGAAGTTTTCGTTTAGTCACATGGAGGCATTCATCAAAGTTTATTCTGAACTGAAAGGTATCAGACGTCGTATCCCATTCTAGACCAAGTGCTTTAACTACTGTGTTTTGATTATCGAATTGATATTTGTTAGTGATTTCCTTGTATTCCATAGGGATAGTATTTAACAATTCAGATGAATTCGATATCCATTTTCGCAAATTAAAGCAGCCAGCTTTTAGCAGCTGGCAAAGCTGAACTTGAAGATGTTTTGCATCTGAAATTGAATCAGCTCCTGAAATCACATCGTCCACATATGTGTCTGATAGTAAAACCTTACAAGCTTCCGGAAAAGACTCTTTTTCATCTTCTGCAAGTTGTTGAAGTACCTTAATGGAGAGATATGGAGCTGATGTTGTTCCGTAGGTAACAGTACATAATTTGTAAATAAGGATTCTTTGTGTCAGAGGTTCCCGCCATAGAATTTGTTGATAATTTTGCTCTTCGGGTAGAACTTGAATTTGGCGGAACATTTTCTCTAAATCTGATCGAAATCCAATTTTAAATCTTCTCCACCTTGTTATTATCGTAGGAAGATCATTTTGCAGAGCTGGACCTGATGAGAGCGCTTCATTTAAGGATGAATAATGTGGTGTTTTTGCGCTCCCATCAAAAACAACTCGCAATTTGGTAGTTGAACTACTTTCGCGTAAAACTCCATGATGAGGAAGGAAGTAGCTATTTGGCTGTAGATCATTCGGGTAAATTCCAACTCTTTTCATATGCCCTAGCATTTCATATTCTTCCATAAATTTGCAGTATTCTTCAGCAAATATGGGATTTCCTTTGAACTTAGCTTCTAGTTGCTTCAAGCGGCGCAACGCACTATAGTCTGTACCATTAAAAGTTGGCAGAGGATAACCACAAAGCACCGATCTAAATGGTAAGGATACTGTGTATCTGCCACTTGTTTCACGGGTGTGTGTCTTTTCAAAGTGTCTCTCACAAGCATATTCTTCGGTGGTAAATTGTCGCTTTTCTATTAACTCCTCTTGTTCCCAAAATGCTCGAAGTAGTCCATCTAGAGTGCAAACATTAACATTGATAGTTTTACTGTGATTTATCTCAGATGTTGGCCCAGAAACGATCCAACCAAAATGAGAAAGTTGTAAAAGAATACTGTTGTTGTATCTTTTGTGTTCAGGTAGAATAATTTGCCCATAAACATCACCGCCAAGTAACAAGTCGATTTTACCTCTCTCAGCAAAATTTGGATCGGCTAGGAATATACTTTCAAGGCTAGATACAATACTTTTGTTTACAGGTAGTGGCTGGTATGAAGTAATTGAAGGTAGAATGTAGGCATTGCATTTTAACTTGAAATTGTTTTCATATAAAGAATTTATATTCAGGTTGACAAGATTACGAGCAATTAAAGGAAGTTTTCCAGCGACTCCGCTTATTGTTGCATATGTGCTAAATTTCTGGAGCTGAAGAGTTTGAACCGCATCTTCGGTGATGAATGTTCCTTGAGCCGCTTGGTCAAGCAAAGCCCTGAGAAAGAATGTTTTGCCTTTATTTTCTACAAGCACTCTTATTGTAGCCAAAAGAACTTGCGGTGAAGACGTATTATCGAAAGAACTACAATTGCATGCAAAGTTGTTAAATTGATCACTAGACGAAGGATTTTGATTTAATGATGACGTAAATTCTTGTGATAACCCTGCCCTTGGTGCACTAGTTGAAGTTGAAGGGCGAGAGTTGTATGAATAAGCTGCGAAATCATTGTGCACAATGGTATGATGTGGCTGTTGGCATAAGTGGCAGCGAGAGCTCAGAGGGCAATCAGAATGAAAGTGGCCAGTATTGAGGCAGTTTCGACAAATCCCTTTGGATTTTATGAGATCGCGTCTAGCGGCAGTTGGCAGAGCAGCAAATTTAAAGCATTTATAGAGAAGGTGTCTCTTTTCACAGCAAGGGCAGTTGAAATCGTCATTGACAGCAGATAAGTGAACGTTACGATACATAGGCCTTCTATTGTTTATAAATGGTTTTTTACTCTTATCAACAGAAGAAACAGATTCAGAACTCGCAATAGGAAGTTTATCCACAGATTCCAGTGTACGAAATGTGGTTTCGAGAAACAAAAGGAGCTCTTTCATAGAAGGAATTTCGGTGGAAGCTTTCAAAGATCGCTCCCATTCCTTACGTGATTGAGTATCCAGTTTATTGACGGTCAAAAAAACTAAAATAGCATCCCAGCTATCAACATTAATGTTCATTGTTCGTAAGAGAGCAAGACACTTACGTGTTGTATCCAATAGCACTTGAATGCTTTCGAACGAACCATTAGTATTAGGTATTGAAAATAGTTTTCCTAATAACGCTTCAACTATCATTTTTTTGTTATGATACCTTAAGTTTAAGGCAGTCCATGCGAGGTTGTAACTAGCATCTGAAGCTGGATATTCATTAACTATATCCTGTGGCGTTCCATGACATGATCCTCGCAAAAAATAATATTTTTGAACATTTGATAGACCCTGGTTGTTGTGTACCAATGAAAGAAACATGTCTCTATAATAAATCCATGCTAAGTAATCTCCGGAAAACGATGGTAATTGAATTTTTGGAAGACGTGCGTCAGTAGAAACACTCTCGTTATGAGTGTTCGATGAAACTCTGAATGTACTCGCGTGAGGAGGTGGAGAATTCACCGATTGGATATCAATAGAAAATTCTAATAATTTACCCTTAAAGGTTAAATAAAGGTCTTTAAACGCGTAAAAAACATCGTCATCAAAATATGGTATATCCTTTTCTTGTAAAGAGTGTTCATCGATGTATAGGCAAAGATTTTCATGATTTTCTTTGAACTCCTTGCAAATAATATCTACCTCTTCAATAAAACTCTTTACAAGACCACGTGTTTTTTCAGCATTTGACTTAGAATCGAAGTTTTGGATAATTTGTTGAAGCTGTTTAAGCGTCCTACGCTGATGTTCAATCGCACTCGCCATATTCTCCATATTCGATTTGGTTTTTTTTGTTTTAAATTAAAATAATTCACAAAAAAAAAAGCATACATACATACATCGACCAAGTTAAGATCAATTCCTCAGTATTGGATCAATCAAAGGAGTTGAATTAAAGCAATTAATTAATTTTGTTGTACGCAATGACTTTTTATTAAATAATTCCCGGGTTTCGGCACCATTTAATGTACGAGAAAATAAGGAAGAGTTTATATATATATAAAAAAACTAGTCAACTTTATAATAATAACTTCAATTTATTGATTTAATTAACTTGAACAGCTTAGCACGACGATCGAAACTGGAATGACTCGCAAAAAAAGAAAGTCCAGTCATATGACTCGCTAAAAGAAGAGTACAGTCATATGACTCGCTAAAAGAAGAGTCCAGTCATGTAGAGGTAGAAAGTCTTTGCGTAAACACACGTGATTTACCATACGAGTATAAATTTCCTCCAATAAAGATTAAGAATGAATCTCCTCGAAATCTACTTGGAAACAAAAATTGTGGTAAATCAAACATACCTATTTCACTTGAATATGCTCGGCTGGACGCATTCATTTTATGTTACCTGCAACAAATGTCATTTTCTATTTTGCCACAGAGAGTATACCGCTTTTTTCATCAGCCCTCTTTTAATCTTTTTAATTTTCATGTTGAGAATAAATGAATAAAATGTTTAACTTCAAAAGTAATATTTCTTACTTCAGATGTTTATTAAGATTTGCAAATATTTGCACCACGCACAAGCTCCAGTGGAAACGTAGCATTATACAAGGCTGTTCTGATTTCCGGCCGAATATAAAAAAAACAAACGAAAACTGAATCCGTGCGAATTGAAAAAGCTTGCTCTGATTTCCAGTCGAATTGAACATGCAGTGCAGGCAACTTAAAAAAAAAATATTTTCGAAATCAGCTGTGAAGATGTCAAACAAAGTTTTGACTTTAAAATTATTAAACTTCTTTTATGGAAAATTTGTGTATTGGCAAGTTGCTTCGCGTTAAGTCAACTGATGAGTACTGTGTAAATACATTTGTATCGGTTCAAAATTTAGTCTACGGGCGTGTCAGAATTTTTTTAATTTTTTATAAACAGTTTTGTAATTTTTTACAGGCTATAACCTGATTCCTGGCAAAGAAAATAAGCTATTTTTTTTTCAGAAATCTATGGATAGGCTATTGAGTTATGGCGTAGAAAAAGAAAAAAATCTACATTTTTTGTTACTTTCTAATATTTTAGAAATAACTTAAAAACCAAGCTGAATTTAAAAACTTTTGTAAAAGAATTTTGTATAGAAAATTTAATTTTACATTGAAAGTATTTAATTAAAATTATAATGCAAAAAAAATTGAATGAACATGTTTTTTTTTTCTAAAATAAAAATTTAATTTTTGTACCTTCACACAAACAGTCAACAGTTGATAGATTCTTTTGGTAAATATTGTTACGAATGTAGGAGCGAACACATCCAGACGAATTGACACATGTAGGTCTTTGGTTATGATGAATAACTAAAGCTCTGAACGCTTTCATCCGAACTTCGAACTTTCGAACTTCGAACGGAACGAAATGGAAATGAACGTCTATGTGTATTTGTCTCTTTTGCTTAACAAAACTGGAGATCTCTGGATCCTTCGAGAAAAAATGAGAGGAGTGTAAATACGAGGTCGGAGAAGGAGATCGGACAGTTTAAATTTTGACAGTGATAATTATAAGTGGTTGTGAAATTGCAATTTTGAAGTGCTAATTCTTAAAAATTGTAAAGAGTAATAGTGAAACGATTTTAAAAGGGTTTGCTAATTTGAAAGTATATAAAAGTAGAAATAAGTTTTATTCGAACCTAGTAAAATATTACGATATCTTTATTTTTTCTTCATACCACTTTCTTTATATCCAAGTAAAAACTAGATTTTTGTTTCAACTACAAATATTTTTTATTGACGAAAAACTATTTTTTTTCAAATTTGAAAAGTAAGGTTAAGGTGAAAAGTAAGGTTTTTCAAGCCTAAGTCGACACATAACGGTGAAACCGCATTTTTTATTGAGAGAAGAATTTTCAGTAGAAATTCAATATCGACCTATTGAATGTATTTTTAAATAGATTTTCTCTTCCTGAGTAGAAATATATGGTCTAAATAGATCGAAAACAGCAGAAAAAAAGTTTCAAAAAACTATATCTCCAAAATTTATCTATCTATATAAAAAAAAAAAATAGTGGTATTCAGAGTTTAGTTTGGCTGTAAGCTAGTGTTATCGATGGCTGAGATTACAGATCATTGTTCATTTATGTATTTTTATAATTGCTTCTTAAAATAATAACAAAATACACCATTTTAACATTATCTGCAAAAAAATATCTAAAATCATGTATTGTTCAAACATTATTTAAGAAATGCACAATATACTTGCTTGACCTTCCTTTCTAACGATTTATTATACACGATGCAAGTGCAAGTATACGTTCGTCGCACTAGTTTCCCTGTTTTTTTTTTTAAATATAATTAAGTTAACAGGGTCATCATTTTATTAATGAAACTTTCTGATAATAAAAAAAAGATGCCAAAGTTGAAGCAAAGCATTATTCTTTCTTTATGTAGAACATCTATTTCGGTTTGAATTTTTATTCATTCCCTGCTCTTCATTATGTTCACACCTTTTTACTTTACGTATAGTCGTTGTCTGTATTTCCGCCATTTCTGTGGCTTCCTCGACTATTCATTTCTTCTTCTTTTTCTTCTAAAGTCTTGCATCTTTTCTTTAATTGACTGCTGCTTTTGATCACATAGGCGATATGATATGATACCCCCAGAGACGTATAGTTGTAGATTTTTTTCCTCTTTTTTTTATGATCTTGTTTGAATTACCCACTCGGATCGAATAACTATAACCAAACCATAGATTCGTTGAATGTATTTATAATTATAAAAGAAAAAAAAAACTATCTTAAGTTATTTGGAATTAGAAGAAAAAGCCACCTGTTGCGTGTGAGTTATATAGGCGTTTAAGTAGGTATATGAAGAAATAAAAAAAGACAGCACCATCATGCAACATTTATAAATAGTTTCTTATGTTCATTCACTCGGCGGGAGTAAGTATAGTTACCAATAATACCTACTTCTCTCGATCTAAACAAACAAAGAACAAAAAAACACTACATCAGTTTATCTAATTATGTAGATACCCTATAAATAACCACACAATCATTGTGCTCGTGTACTTGGTGCGAGTGTTTCACCCAAAAATCTAACCATAAATTATTTAATTTGTTTTATTTTTTTATTAATACAAACTTTGACTAATTGATTGAAGAAAGGGATGTTGATTTATTTAAATCACTGCTTGCAATTAATAATTGTTTATGCTTAATGATAATTCCACCACTTGCTTTATAGCTGATTGGTGTTTCTTAAAACCTGTGGGATGTAAGAAACGTGCTGTAAAAGTTTAAGTCACGAAATGACTTAATTTTTTACAAATTCGACGCCCCATCACGGCCGCACCCACCACTACTTTAGCAGCTGACTTGCAGATCCTTAAATGGATCCTGAAAAGCTATTAATTGCATCACAAATAAATTGTCACGAAATGATTTAATAAAATTAACGCTTACTAATTATACTATTTTTTTTTTTTTGTAACAAAAATAATTTTGAGATCCTTCTATGTATTTATTCTCTTCATTTTTTCCGCGACACTAAAATAAACTTTTTTTAAGGATTTTGATATGCTGAATTCGAATCTGAAGTCTGAAAAAACTATGACGTCACGTTTTTGAGATAAGGTTGTGTGTTCGTTAAAAAATATCTCGAAAACGTGACGTAATAGATTTTTTTTTTTAAACTTCAGATTCGAATTCAAATTCATTCAAAAATTCGTTAGAAAAGTATATTTTGGTGCCACGCGTTTTTCAGTCTTTGACTTAAAAGCTAGTTGGCAACCCTATAACTTCAAAATAGTCAATTTTAGTAAGATCTCAAAATTACTGATAACAAACAAAAAATCAAAGTAACAGTCCAAAACATAGCTCTAAAACGGTATTGTTTTTGGTGAACTCGTTACTTTTTTTGTCTTTTTTTATTACTGAAATATGCATGTGTTCAGTTTAAAAACTTCATTGCTTATTTTAGCCGCCATTTTGTACATAAAATAACTTTTTATATTCTCCATAGTGAAATCTCAAGGTGTAGCAAATTTTTATCAAATTTTCATCAAGAAATGGTCACGTTAGTGAATTTTGTCGCTTAAACTCATAAAAGGCAGTGCCCTGAGAAAACGGTAGTTCCCTTTTGTTTTAAAAAAAGCTTCCACATAAGGCCTGCACTGACAATTTTAGTTGAAACAGATGGTGCGTAGTAGGGAGTAGATTTTAATTTTTTTTGGAAGAAATGTTGTAAATCTTCTACAATTATAGCAAAGTGGTATCGCTGGCATCAATGACAAAATTAAAAAAATAAAAAACAGTGGAAACAATGCCAATAAGGCATCAGGGGACTGTTTCTCATCAAACTACACCAACTACACCTTAGATTTACAACATTAATTACAATTACTTCATCAGCTGCATCTTAAATTAGTAGAAGCCCCCCATTGCAAAGTACATTTAGTATCCAAATTAAGGCAGTAGTACTAAAAAGTATTTCGCAAGGCCAAAATGTATTAGTTTAAGTTGTAAAACTCAATATAACCATTTATGATTAAATACCTTTTTTCTGTTTGATAAATAAGATGTAAAAATTATTTGTTTAATTTTTGTCTTACTTTTAATGTTATTATTATTAATATTATTATTCTCTGTATGCGTCGCCATTGTGCCACCGACTGTTAATTGGAAATACCATAATGCTATGACTTTTTGACTTAATCTGCCCTTTTGTGTTTACAAATAATAATTTATCGCTTCTGACATTTGACATACTCAACTCATACTCAACGTCATTAAGGCGTCTAATTAAATATTATCACTATCACATATCCCTCGACAGATAAATATTAAATTAGAAAATTTGTTCCCACTTTGGAAATACGACTTCACTATAAGCAAAAAAGAATTGTACACTTTGTTTTTCTGTGTTTTGTGTTTTTGCTTAGCATTATATTCTTTTTCATCGTTTTTTTTTTTATTTTTTTTTTCTTCCAACAATTGAACAACAAAACCAACACAGATAGAGCAATAAATTATTAATGTTACTTGGCCTTTTTGGTCAAACATTATTAAAAAAAAAAAACTACTAGGGGCATGGCTGATGACAGTAAAATGCAAATGAAAAGCTAAGTATAGAATCAAGAAAACATGAGTGTGTCAGTCTAAATTGGAGCCAAAATGTCAACGGTCGTAATGTTATGATGCACTTGAGTTTTATTGTTCGTTAATTGAAATAATATAGGCATGCTATGTACCTAACTAATGTGGGTAGTGATTTTGACAGGTGGATTATTCTGCGTCTTAAAATTACTGTTTTATAGTTTTTATATATAAGAGATGCAGTCGCTGATGAAACTTTTGTTTGTTTTTGTTTCTGATTAAAGGACATGATGAATTTTTGTTTTCTCTTATTCTAGATTCAAAGATTTTGAAAACACTTGAAAAACGATTCAAAAAGAAAAATTGATGTAACTAAAAAAGGATCTGACACTAAATTTATAATACGAATGAGTTGCACTAAATTGCTCATTTTGTTTAGGGCAATAAAAATTGTAGAAATGTTTGAGGTTGCTTAGGTTGTTAAAATTTTATTTAAAAAAAACTGGTTCGAAAAAAATTGATTTAAAATTACTTCTTTTATAAAAATAAATATTTTAAGAAAAAGAACCTCAAAAATTCATACTTTCTTATCCATAGGCACGCACTGTTCATTTTATTCTTTCTCAGTGCCATGAGTGCGACTGGATCTCTTCTTTTATTCTCGTGATTTATTATACTACTGACAAAAAATTGACACATCAAACACGCCTATTTTATTTAGTTTAACTTTGCTGAACGCATTAATTTTTTGTTGTTGTTAAGAAACAAGTGTCGTTTTTTAATGGTGAAGAAATTGATCAAATTTGATGAATATGAATTTGACTAGTTAGGGTTATTGATCCATGATTTATATGCAATTAAAAACAATTAATCCATTTTTTAAATATTCCCAACGTTGCTTTGATTATTTTTCAACATTATTCAGGGTTTTTAATTTTATTGGACCTAGACAAAAAGTTCTACTAACTAATTTCGCCACTTATTACTTAATGGCAGCTCTGTTGCTTGTGCTTAAACAAACGCAGCTTTAAAAATATTTTTTTTACTAGGAAATGTATTCAGAGGAAAGTAAAAATTAAAAAGGATTCCAGTAGATAGATGCTCGTAATTAGAAGGTAATTCCTGAAGAAGGAAAAAGGAAATTTTTGGACAACTTATAACAAAAATAAATGGTTCAAAAAGAGGCAAATTTTATCTTCAGATGCGTCTAAAGTTTTATTTATGATAAATGGGTTAAGGTGTCTGATTTTGTTTCACTAATTATACTTGTTCCATATTGGGTTGCTTTTCGAAAATTAAGAATGAATTTTTAGGCACATCATTTTAAAGAAAATGGAAGAAATATCGAAGCTTTAGTTTTTATAGACAACAATTTTGTAATTAATAAAATGCGATTGATAGATGGAAAAAACAGGTGCCTGACGTACAGATGGTGCGAAAGTAGATTAAATTTTTTACAGTTAAAGTATAGCTCGAAAATTAACTCAACTTGGAACAACTGATCTCAACTCGAACCTGACCTCAAAGCCGGATAGTCGAACTAAGAAGTTTGAACATTTAAACGGGGGACAACTTAAAAAAAAAAAAGAAAACTTTGAGTTGTATACAAAATCGTGTAGATACCTTGAGTTGAGTGGAATTGAGTTAAGTTCTTTAAAATGAGTTATCCGAGTTAAGTTAAGTTCACTCGACACCATTTTGTAGGTAGGTACTTAGGGTTCTTAAGTACAATCGTTTATAAGCATTTAAATAAAGGAAACTCGGTAAATTCAAAGACTTGTCAGTCAGAGATGGTGCTGGTAGCCAAAGTCCTACCACCAAACACACAAGAGTCTTTTACATTTTAAAGTAAAGGAGCATTTATATTTTGTTTCGTTAAGCGTTAAGGTGATTTACTTCTCCTTCTAATGCATATGCATTTACAACTTCTCTCCGCTATCTAATACTAGAAAGAAGATTCAATCCGGCTTTTGTAATAGCTTTTCAATGAATGCCTTTTCAAGTAAACGCTTGAAATGCAGACTTTTCTATTGCAGGAATTGAAAGATTCTAACTTTAGTCTTGTATCTTGTTCTTGGATCTTCTTTGTGGAACTTTTTGTCTCTTCTGTCTTTTTGTTTACGTAAAACTTGAAGCATATCAATTTATACTGTCAAAAATGTCGTCGTTGATTTGTTTTTTTTTTTCAACTGTTTTTTTTTTTTAATTTTTCAAATAATCCACTCAATTTTAGTTTCTTTCTCTGTAATAACTTTGCCCCTGTTGCTGTTTTAGCCATTTGATGCTATTCGAAATTTTAATTCTTGAGTAAAATAGAAACTATTATACATTTTCTAAATGACTCGTTGTAATTGAAAAATATTAAGAATTGTTATTCAGAACTTTGAAAAAATTTAAAGAATTTTTCATAAAAATGTTTTGAAGTTCCTATGGTATGTATGTTCTGTAGTTTCAGTTTTTAGGTTTTCTTTGAAATAACAGTATGATTCTTCAGTAGAAATTTACGGTTGTGAAGCTCACGTTTCGTGTAGTGTAGCTCACGAACTACATACAGTATTATTAAAACAAAACTCTTATAACAAAAGTGTTTTATTTTACAATTTTCTATTAATCTATTTCATATACTTTGGCTGCAGATATAATTTTAAATTATAAAGCCTGTAAAGAGGAATTTTTTTTATATTAAAAAAAAAAACCTTTGCAACTGACTTCCTTTGTCATGTAGTGTAGTTCACAAAAAAATCTTATGTATAATAATACTTAAGATGAAACTGTTAACATGGTAGTATTCGTAGCATTAAAAACAATATAACGCCGGTCATGTCAAATGTTGTGGAGTGCACTATGTTTGCAGTTTCTAAAAAGGTATAAAACTTTTTAAAAGCATTCTCAGTTCATTGATCTCACAAAGACAGAAAAAAAAACAAGCAAACAAATAAACAAATAAAATTGTCCCTACATTAGAAATCCAGAACTAAAAACATAGGTTTTCGAATTTTATAAACGATTCTAGGCTCCCTATTGAGTTGATAATTCCTAAAATGACAGTAAATTCTATGACATTGTGCTGGAAGAAGACAACAGACTACAATTTCGGAAGCCATTGCGTGAGACAAATAAGATTTTAACGCTGAAGTTATCTTTTGTTCTGAAATACCAAACCTAAAGCAAATCGATTCGACTGTCCTGGTCGCATTTCCTTGCCGAAACCCTGGTGCATGTTTGAAATACCTCAGACTAGTTATTTCTCAGTTATAGATTACTAGTTCCAGATTTGGTCAAAAATTATGTGTTTAAACTAAATCAGAATAGTTTTAAACGTTCACACAGAACGTTGTATTGATCTTACATTCCTATCGATTAACTTAATTGTTTTTCGAATAAATTAATCTTGACGCCATATGGCCACCTCATGAAAATTATTCTTTACGAAAATAAATTTAATTTCTTTTGGCCAACTAGGTAGGCAGGTACTGCCATTTAGGTTATTAAATCTGTCAAGGTAGACAGGTTAAAAAAAAAGAAACTTCCAAAAGTAAAACCCCCTACAAGGCGACTTTAACTCATATTTTTTTTTTTTTTTTGATAAAATCAACTTAGTTTGAATTTTAAAAAAATGCTGTTTGTCCTCTGGTGCTCGCCATTACATTTACCATCAGCTTATAGGCTTTTAGGCCTGAAAATAAACTTAATTTAACAACAATCTCCCCATTTGTTTGAATCCAAAATAACAACTACAAAAAATCATGTTATGCAGGTTAATTGAACAATAAAAATACATTAAACTCGACTTGTTGCTGTATATTACAGTGCTGCCAACTCTATGTAATGATGATGGGTACTAAAGTAGACTGTAAGCTATATTCGCAAGCAGCAGTTAACCTCCTCTTACTAACATGTATAGCTTCAAAGAAGCAGAGCAACAACTTGTCAACTTTTTGATTTCAATTCCACCATGGCATAACCAACCTGTAATTTAAATTCAACACTAACCACAAACGAAGTGCGGTGAGTGTTGCTTATTTTTTTGCATAAGCTTTGCTGCGGGTTTAATAGTATATAACCATGCAGGAGATTATTTGCGATTTCATTTTAGGGTTTTCACCAAAATGACTGGCGGATTTGTGCGTATACGACACACCAACTTCGCATGCCAGCATGCACGATTGCCATAAAAGTTTACCTGGAATGCAAGCTGAATGGGAACACTTTATTTGTGTTTAGGTAACAGCACACATATAACTATATACACTGTGAAGCAGTGCAGCAGAGCTGCTGGCCAAAATATGTTTAGCTTTTTCGAAAGAAACTTATCATACAGAAGTGCTGCGCGCAGAGACAGCAGCGTTCGATTTCGAGCTTCAATCGTAACGTTGCGCTGTCAATCAGCTTAATGTACGTGCAGCCAACAACGATAGAGGTATGGTAGGTATACGACCAACATGCGACTGGTATTTAGAATTTCAGTTCAATTTGGAAAACAAAATGCTTACGTGAGAAAAATCTCTAAAGGTTTTCAAGTCGAAATTGAGCGACAACAGCACGACAATACAGCCGAGGCAATGTATGGCGCGGCGCGGCTTAGCAATGCCTATAATATTTGCGGCATGGCGGTGGCGCGACTGCTCTAAGACATCGACAACAACGACGACGACGGGCTTCGTGGTCGTGTAGAGGCCTTAGATACGTGTCGGTCGTTATGTAGATAGGACGTTCACGCTTTTTTTTTTGTTTTGGATGGGCTTTTCCTACCGTGGGGTACATTTTGCCGAAGACTAATAACTTAAAGGCATAATGTCAGGGGCGCATTTAAAATTCAAGGGGCGCAAAAATAAATTCAATGGGGCGTACCTATTCATAGATGCTGTCTATTACTAACAAAGACTATTCAAATAACATAGGGTAAATCGGATAGTTCAAAAACGACTGTGAATACGCCCCAATATGTTTGTAAAAAAAGCATTGTAACAGCCCAAGTGGCGACCGTCGCGTCGTCAGATTACTTTAAATTGGTGCCAAATGAAAGGTAATTTGACATTGATACCGAATATTAATCACATAGGGTTGCCACTTTTAATGTGGGTGCGTCAAGGTGGCAACCCTGCATCATAACTTTTGTATTTCTTCAAAAAGGGATATATTAGTTATGCCAAACATAAGTTAAGAATATGTAGTAAATACGGAAAAAATTTAGTTAAGATTGTAGATCTGAGAATGTGGTAACCCTGTCAAAATGAAAAAGCCACTGAAATAATTATTTTTTAAACAAAATAGTGTACATATTAGCGGAGTTAAAATATACATCAAACTTTAGCCTTAACTCTTTTCTATCTAAAGAGAATTCGGGTGCTAACTCTAAAATGAGCAGAAGTAGACGGCAACCCTATTTGAATGCAAATATATCACTGAAACACTTATGTTTCAGTCAAAATGTACAATACTTGACAGAATTAAAAGCTATATGCATACAAAATTATGATTGTGGCTCTATTCTATCTTATAAAATGTTAGGTGCCATCTCTCAAATGGGTAAAAGTATACAGCAACCCTATTTGTATTCGTAACAGACACTAAAAACACTAATTTTTCAGTGAAAATGTACCAAATGCGAAAGAATTAAAAGCTTAAGACACACAAAATTTTAGGTCTTCTATCTTATAAAATGTCAGGTGCCAAAAAAACACTAAACACACTAATTTTTAAGTCAAAATTTACCATATTTGGCATATTAAAAATTAAAAAAAAAAAACAAATTTTAGATCGGGCTCTCTTCTATCTAAAAAAAGTCGGGTGCCATCTCGAAATGGGTATAAATATACGGCAACCCTATTTCAATACAAAAAAAAAAACACTAAAAATACTACTTTTTCAGTCAAAATGTACCATATTTGACAGAGTTAAAAGCAAATTTTAGATCAGGCTCTCTTTTATAAAAAAAATGCTGCCATCTCTCAAATGGGTAAAAGTATATGGCAACCCTATTTGAATGCACAACACTAGAAATACGAATTTTTCAGTCAAAATGTACCATTTTTGACAAAGTTAATAGCTAAAAACTCGCCAAATTATAGATCGAGTTCTCTTCCTTAAAAAAAATGTCAGTTTCCAAGTCTAAGATGGGTATAAGAATACGGCAAGCCTTTTTGAATTAAAAAAAGGCAAGATAGCCCGATTCACGACAACTCGACTCAGGTGAGCATACATTCACCCAACCATGCACTACTCCATAAATTATAGTGATCCCAAGCAGGCTGTTACACCCAACTGACACTTTTGCTCCTTTAGTGTTATTTCTTTAATTGCTTTACAAGAAAAAAATTATTGTCAAGCACAAAACTTGGTCGATTTCAGTGAGCCTGCGGTCGCAGAAATTGTCGTTACGGCCCTGCACAGCACATTGTAGATTGGTGTCTACTTTTGTTCCCATCAGGCAAACTAAACTATATTTGCATTAGCAAAGCGAGCAAGCCCCACGAATAACTAATTGCAGCACTTTAATGGTGATAATATGAAAGTTAACAATATTTTATAGTTCCACCATTAAACACACACACAAACAAGCACATACACATGACATATAAACAAACATATTCGCCGTATAGATATGATTCCAAAACTATGCCAAAGTTATTACCGACTGACAGATACCATAATTTGACGTCTTTTGCGTTTTTTTGTTGTTTTGTTTTTGTACATTTGACAGGAGAGTACTTCATTGGATTATTCAATGCACGAACTCGAATCGAAAGTCTACAATGGCTTATTGTTAAGTGATTTATAGTTAGGCTTCATACTCGACATTGTTGACTGTTTTATTTTTTTTTTTTTTTGGAAGGAAAGCAGCTCGTTTACATTTCATCGCCAAGAAACAAAAATAGAATTGCAAATCTACCTACTTAGTGAAAAGGTATACAAAATCAAAAGAAAAAAAGAAAACTTTTTTGTTTATAATACAAACAAAATTTATCTACTTGAAATTCATTTATCATGAAGAAGTGAATACTCGAAATCAAAAGAATAATAAATTTTTTGCCATCATTGTGTAAAATTCTCGAAGCTTTATCTAATTTAATAAACAAATTGAATAAAGTGACTTGACAGACGCCACCGCCACAGGATTTGCTCTATTGAAATATTTGACAGATGCAAAGTGTAAACTCGACTTTAGAAAAAAAAGTGCACATTACCTATAATTGTCAATTGGCAAATAATTGTAAATAAATTCCATAAGCGTGAAATTTATCACTAAATAAAATCGGAAGAAAAAAAATTATTTATTTAATAAAAAAAAAAAAAAAAAAAAAAAATGCGGCTTCAATTGGATAATATTAACAATGATGCAAATGATTCTTTCCAAGGTTACACGTTTCAAGAAATTAACGCGCTTAATGTAAATAAGTTCTATAAAGAAACAAACGTTGATAGAATTTAATTATTTTTAAATTAGAATCAAGATAAAAAGTGTTTTAGACAGAATGTGTTTAGTTTTTTTTTTTTTTTCTTAAACTTTACATATGGATGCAGAGTGCATAGTCCAAATTTTGAGATGTGGTTTATAATCTGAAAAAAGCCTTGAACTCTGGGATGACCTCTTATTCCGTTGTATGGTGTCAAATTTCACAAAAATAAGTTTTTTGCTTATATCTCAAAAATGGCAGGTGGTGGAAAAAAATGTTAAACAATCTAATAGTTGAATTAATTTTGCAAAAATTTGTTTTTGAAAGTTTATAGTTTTGACCGTTTAGAAGTTACAGCACTTTCAAATATCATATGTATCCCGAAAGTATGCAATTTTTTTTTATTTTTTTGTTTTTCTTTGATACTAAAATCTAAATATACAAAAGAAAGTAAGATTTGGTACACTATTTTTTAACTCAAGAACTGCTAGACCAATTTCAATGATTTCTGATTTGTTGGATTCGTCTCCCTTTCGAATTGCAGAATAACTATTAAAGCCTTCGAAAATTATGATAAAAGAAGTTTTCTCATGCATTTATAAAAGGGAGAAAATCAAATCCCTATACAACGCAATATCGTATACATGCCAGAAACCGAGCGCAGAATGCTGGCTCGGGTAATGCCGGCAGATGGCGCTGTGTGTATTATCCTTTGAGAACTGATTCATACCCCGTTTACTTGCAGGTTTGAATCCAGGTTGAAATATGCTTCAACCATTTTTTTAAACTTGGATCGAGTTTAAATGGGTTTGATTCGATTCAATTTTACTCGATCAGTGGCGTCGAGTCCAAATCTTGCTATCTCTTTCTTCAAAATCCAATTCGACCATTCAATTTTGCATGAAAACGGAGTATTAGTTGCGAAGTTCATCCATTTATCTAGCTGTTGAGGCGTCCACAACGATTTATCGGTTTTTTTTTCCAATTTTCGATAGTTATTTGATTTGAATTCGATTTAAATGAATACCGATTAGAACTCGCGAAATACCGCAAGGGAGTTCATAAAAAAGGAGCTTAGATACTACCACGAGAAAAGCATAAAATACTGCAGAAAACAAAGAAAGTCTCAAATAGAAGAGCGTGGAATGTGGTGTAAAAAAATGTGAAAAGTCGAGGAAAAATACGCGGACTATCGTGGTAAAAAGTGCGGAATACCATAGAAAAAAGCGCGGAATACTGGTGAAAGATCGCCGAATACATCAGAGAATAGCAAGGGAGGTCATGAAAAAAGGCTTACACTATTACGGGAAAAAGTTTAAAATACTGCAGAAAAAAGCGAAGAAAGTCACAGAAAAAAGCGTGGAAAGTCGCAGAAAAAATCGTGAAAATTTCGCGAAAAGAATTCGAAATAGCACGGTAAAAATCATGGATAAAAGCGCTGAATACTAGTGGAAGAAGTTTTAAACATCACGCCTTTTTCCGCGATATCCAAAGAATTTATTCACGATCTCATACGTTGTATTTCTGAGGTATTTCACACTATTTGAAGCGACATTACACGTTTTTTTCTTCGGTCTTCCGCGTTGTTCCATGATTCTCACATGGACACCAACTTTATGTGGCCTGCTCACCCAGCGGAAAAAACTTTAAACTAATTTGTATATTCCAAGTGGAAAAAAAAAAATTAAAATTAACTCAGCTATTAGATTGTAGAACATTTTTTTTCCAAAACCGTTTTTGAGATATGAGCGAAAAACTTATTTTTGCGACCTTACATCTCTTATAAAACACCTAGCGGTCATTAGAAAGTTCAGGACTTTGCTCAGTTTATAAACCATCCCAATACCGACTTCTATAGCAAAAGTTAATTTAATTATTTGTCATAATTCTGTAAAAAAAAATTATTTGGCTCAGTAAAAAGTCTATAGTAAATTAATTTCATTAAACATAATCAAACGATTAATCATAATAAAAGGTTTACTTAATTGTTTTATCTCTGGCCTTAGTCAAGTACTCGACTTCAATAGGTCAACATACAAGTATACCTACATATGTGAGCATAAGATTCTTAAAAAAATCTATCTCAATCTTTTGTAGATCAAGATCATAAAGTTCAATGTATTTAGATTCAAAAGATCAAAGCCTTATTGTGTATTTTTGAGAAAGAGAGAAAAAAAACACTTAATTGGCGGTTATTACAATACTATAGAATCCATTTAAAATTATAAAAAAAAAACAACTACCGTTTTTCAGACTCTGAAAGCCAATCCAAATGTTCTTGATTGAATTATCCACATAAATGAACATTTATATGTGTACAAGATGATTCCCCCTAGATGTGAATGATCAGAATGATGTATAGTAACATTGATGACGATGAGGATGACTAATTACAAAGCAATGGAAGTAAACTGGTTGACTGACTTAAACATCTGTATTAGAACCAGATGTTTTTAAAAATATGAAACAGTTTAATTAAATGATCATGATTGATTTGTAGTTGAATGATATGAATTGACAACATTTCTTGTCACCTTTATGTAAGAGCTAAATAAGAATCAAAACAAAAACAAATTGTACTAGAGTTGCCACCCTATATCTCTGCACTAAAAAAAATATTGTGCTGATTTTAAGAATGCTTTTTTTTAAATCACAAAGCCAAAACCAAAGCTAAGTCAAATATGTCGTAGACATGTCACAGGGTCATATCTCGAACTCATTTTGATCTATAGATCCCAGTACCAGTTTATGCCTCTATCACTTTTCCTTAAAAAAAGAAATACGTTCTCGACGTTTTTACTGCTTACACCCCATTTGACTTGAAACCAAAGCTTAAATTAAAAATTTGGTGGATACGTCTTTGGCAACCCTAGAACTTAATTTAAACTTCTACCGATTTTTTCCTCATTAATATGCTTATAAAGGTTATGTATGTAATTGTTTTAAATTTTTTTTAATGTGCTGACATCTGGCAACGTTTCTGCTGTAGGTACCTACATTTCTGTTATTTTTATTGCTCAATAACATTAATAATAGCTTTGTTGACAGTGATTTTCAGCTTCGCATCAATTTTGTTTTAAGGACATTTTTTTTTTTTAATTTTAAATTTGATTACTGGCAACTTTATTAATCATCTTACGCTTCTGCCGATTTAGTTTTTAATAACGTTAGTTAAGGCTATAATGGCATCCATTTTGTACCATGATCTTATCAGACATGTTGTTTTTAGTTTTTGAGCTTTGCTGACCGATTTTGCTTCGGTCAATTTTTTGTCTTAATTATATAGACAAGAACTACATTTATTTTAAACTTTTTACCTTATTAAGTTTTTTAATAATTTTTGTATGGTTTCAAATTGAATGTCTTCTGGAAACGCTTCTGTCGATTTTGTTCATACAACAAATCTAGTTATCCCAATTTTCAGACCCTGTATTTTGTTTAAATAATTTTTTTAAATTTTTCGACTTTCATTATATGAGTTCTGGCAACCCTTAAACAGCCACCCACGCTTCTACCGGTTTGCTTACATTTTGCTTTTCATATTAACTAAACCTATTAGATTATGGTACCAATTTTGAGCCTTGTATGTTATCGGTTTTTTTTTTTATATCTTGTTATATTTTTCTGTTTGATGAGGATGACACTTGGCAACCCTGTGTCCCCACTTACGCTTTTGCCATTTTGTTTTCCCTGCAGAATAATAAAAACTTAAGTTATTCCAAATTTTCAGCATATGTTTTTGTGCTTAAAAATTTGCATGTTCAAAACCCCGCCCCCTGCCTTCGCCCCCACTTTCGATTTCCGCCAGTGGAATTTTTTCTTACCTAAAAATATATGTAGGGTACATCTGTCGATTTCCGCAATATTTATCCTTGCGACTTATGACTTTGATTTTTCGTCGCTAGCTCTCATAAACTATAATATTAACCTGTCTTCTTCTAAATATCGTTAACTTACATTTAATTTATTACTTAACAGTTCGAAAAAAACACACTTATTAACTTGACATTTCATAAAATCTGAAGCATAATTTAAAAATTAAACAAAATACGCCTTATTTACAAACTGTGCATAAAATAATAATATGTATCTTGAAAAATTGATCAAAAAACTAAAACGTTAATTTTTTTTTTTAATCTAACTCGCTGAATACAGTAATTTTATAATTTTACACATTAGAGGTTCTCATATTGCATGTCTACACGATTAACATGATGTTGTTTTTTTTCTTTGTTCACTATTTTGTAGGTAGGTAAACATTTTTTTGATGAGTAATTTTCATCAATAATGAAATTATATACTACTTAGTATTTAAGGTACGTAGATGTGTAATTGACAGGAGAAGTAATCGCATGTTAGTAAACCATTTGCGTTGTGTCATTGTTGTAAGCAGGATAATTGCTTCATAACAAATACTTTGCATGCCACTGCAGAACCATAGAAAAATCATTTAATTGTCAAGAGACTATACATTTGTTTTATTCATTAGATTAAATAAAAATTTTAAGTTACTAACAATCTTACTGACGTACCTTCCTACCGATTTATTTTACTCGTATATGGGAATAAGAAAATCAAAAACTTGGTAATATGCGTGGACATTATCGTTTAAATGTGCGAGGATTGCTTAGTGAAGCGAGTTGAAATATGTAATTTATTATAAACTATTATTAATAAATTAATTATAAATAATTTGTTCAAAACATTTAAAAATAATAGACAGTGGAGAGTATTATAACTGTGGGGCCAAAAAATAAGAACAGTTTTTTTTTTAGAACACTTTAGTACAAGCATTTACGGAAAGAGGGACGATCTCCCCCCGTTTGGGCGAGAGGGAGATTCAATTGCATGAAAAAAGTACTAAAAAACGTCATCAGAAAATAACAGTAGTACCTACAATTCAGTTTTATACTCTTAGTTTGTTTTTTCGAGTATTAGCTTTAAAAAAGGTAGAATACAATTAATTGTAGGTGATTCGTTATTTTTTAATGATTTTTTTTTATTTTTATTATTTTTTCACGAAATTTTCCCTGTCTAAATAGTGGGAAATAGACCATAGGCCCCCTCCCATACTTAAAAAAATACTTACTTTGAAGTGTTCTTCAAAAATACCTTTAACATTTCTTGGCGCCACAGTTATCATACTGTAGCCAATTGACAATGTTCAACCCTATTTTTTTATCAAATCATTTGTATCACTTTTTTTTAATTGCTATTTTTATTTTAATTCTATCGAAACCATCATACTCACGTGTCACAATTGTGGTAGTGAGAGTGGATAGTCTAGCAGTGACTACCAATTGAAGAAAACTTTATAAAACTCATTGAACCTACTACACGACACTAAAAATAAAAATTCACATAGCACTTATGCTTTCTCTGCATTCTTGGAATTAATAATATTATTTTTTTTTTAGTGAAAATTTCACTTACGAAAAGCATCTACATGTGCATTTGGAACAGAGTTCAAGCTTGGTCACGTAAACTTTTATCGCATTTTTTTTTTCTTATTTTCTATTTATTAAGTGCAAATCAAACTATGATAATATGTGGTTCGTTGCGATGGCCAATAAATAATGATGCGAGTTTTATGTATGTACGTAATGTTATTAAAGAATATATTTTATTCTAAGAGAAACAGAAACCTTATGTTAATGATACGAAAGAAAAGCAATTTGTAAATTGATTTTGTCCTGTTCTGTGTGCTGGACGCATTCATTTCATCAAATTGAGAACCACAAAACACTTGTCAAAGTTTAAAAAGTTTATCAAATGGCAATCAATTTTATGGAATGTGTCCCGCAGATGCGCCTATCTGGCTATTCATACCTCGAGCTACAGTCTAAACTGCAAAAGCAATTTTTTCTCAAATTCCGTAGTTAGAAAGTTTTCTAAAGGAGAAATTAAATTTTTTAGGATCAAATTTTAAGGTACTTACCTGGTTCAAACTCCATAAAAAAACAACTTTTCAAAATGAAACATGAACGAGCTTTAACAAATAAGTTGGGGATTTTCAAATTCAATATGGATGCTTTTATCATTTTTCAAAGACCTTGGGCCTTTTTCATTGTCATATTTTTAAACTAAATGAACTGGGGTTTAAAGTAAAAACGTTAAATTGGCAACTCTGTTTAGTTAGAAACACGTCTAAAGTATACTATTCTAGTACAATTAAAAGTCGGGTTTATTTTGAAGCTCCATTCTATTCTTTAGAAGTGGTAAATTAATTTAGTAAAATGGGAATTACTTGACACCATGGGTAGATAATAAACCAATGAAAATAGCAAGTTAAAGGTTCAAGATTTCTATCAATTCTTTAATTTCAAATGAATTTTACATTTTTTATTTTAATTATTTGAAAAATATACAAAAAGTTGACAGTTTTCAAAAAATGGGATAAAAATCTGATGTTCAAAATTCCGTAATTTTCAAAACGCTAATGGACAAAACGATAGTCGTAAACGTTATCATGATTGTAAACAAGATCGTCGACGTAAGTCTATCATTATTGTCTGGTTTTTTTTTGGAAAGCGACACTCACTCTCAAACTGTGGTTGAAATATCATCGGGCTGTCAAAAATGTTGTTGCTATGGCTGAACAATAAAAATATTGCAAAATGCAAGTAAATTCAAATTAATATTTTTTTCGAATTTCCATTTTCGATTTCCGAAATAAAAAAAAAAAAAGTCCAAAAACATTTTTGTTTAATTTGGAAGAATCAAACAAGGTTTAATGATACAGTGAGTTACTGTTATTGAGTTTAAAAGTCGCTATACAATTTTAATTTTATTTTTTTGAGCACATTTTACTTAAAAATCAATGCCAGATAACAAATACAATCATTTTAAGAAAATCGTCAAAACGATTTCATCCAGACGATATAGTGAATTTGAGAGATATGTAAATCAAGACTATCGTCGAAACGATATTGTGATGAGGAATTATTAAAAATAGTGTTAATTATATGTTTTTAACTATTTATATTTTAAAATCTTATTACACTTGTTAAAGACATCGGTTTTTGTGTATTGTGCAAGGTTTTGGGAAGCATTCGTACAGTCAAACATGGGGCACATTCGTATAAAAAATCCTTGGTGACGATATAAAATGAGAAATACATTAACTTCAACTTATGATTTCTCGGAGAAGAATAGAGGTATCGAAATGATTTAAACTGAATACAAAAGGAGAAAATAAGTGCTTTCATAAACCGTTCCAATTTTCCCTGTAAGATTTTACCTCACATTATAACATCGCAACAAAAATATTGAAAAATAACTTTTTTTTTGATTTTATAACGAGAATATCCCAAAAATAAAAGGAATTTGAAAATTCCGACAACGGATTCGAGTTCAGAACATCGAAAACCTATAGAAACGTTTATCCAAGTTTCATCATCATCATCATCATCGGCTCGACAACCGGGGTCCGGTCCTGGCCTCTTTCAACAAGTCTCTCCACCTATCCCGGTCTCGAGCCAACGCCATCCAGTTGCGCACCCCAAGGCTTTGGGCGTCCTGGTCTACGCCATCTCTCCAGCGCAAGCATGGTCTACCACGCTGCCGTCTACCATAGAATGTACCGCAAAAGACTTTCCGAGCAGGTTCCTCTTCGCTCATACGAGCTAGGTGCCCTCCCCACCGGAGTCTACCGAGCTTAATTTTTGTCACTATGTCTGCTTCAAGGTAGATTGCGTACAACTCATGATTGTACCGTCTCCGGAATCGTCCTTCCTCACATATGGGGCCAACAATTCTCCGTAAGACTTTTCTCTCGAACGCGGCTAAGAGGTCACAGTGCCTTTTGCTAAGCACCCAAGTCTCGGATCCATACATGAGTACTGGCAGGACCATGGTCCTGTACAGCAGCAGTTTTGAAGTTATGGTTAGATTTCTGGATTTGAATAGCTTTGACAGACTGTAGTAGGCTCTGTTGGATTTGAGAAGCCGCCCGCGTATTTCTTCTTCTATGTTGTTATCGGCTGCTACTGTCGACCCAAGGTATTTAAAGGATTGCACCACTTCAAATTCGTGCTCCGCTACCTTGATTGTTTGACCAACTGTTCTTCTCGCATTCGACGCCACCATGTACTTTGTTTTACCTTCACTAATGTGCAGCCCCAGATTTTGTGCCGCCTGCTCGATCTGGATGAAGGAATCGTGTACAGCTTGTTCGGTTCTTCCGATGATGTCGATGTCGTCTGCGTAAGCCAGTATCTGGCTGGACCTGTTGACGATGGTCCCTCTTGTTGCCGTGCCAGAGTCACGGATTGCTTTCTCCAACGCCAGGTTGAAGAGGAGGCAGGCCAAACCATCCCCTTGTCGGAGTCCATTAAAGATGTTGATTGGTCTGGATAGCAATCCGGCTATTTTAACTTGGCTTGTTACGTTGGTCATGGTCAACCTACATAGTCGTGTCAATTTATTTGGGATGCCGAATTCTCTCATGGCTTTGTAAAGTTCTACCCTGGCTATGCTATCATAGGCGGCTTTAAAGTCTATAAACAGATGGTATGTTGGGATGTTAAATTCTAGACATTTTTCCATCGCCTGCCTAAGGGTAAAAATCTGATCAGTTGTTGATTTGCCTGGAATGAAACCACACTGATAGTTTCCGATGATGGTTTTAGCGTATGGGGCTATCCGGTCTTGTAGGATAGAAGAGAGTATCTTATAGGCGGTACTCAACAACGTGATACCTCTATAATTGCTGCACGTTGTGACATCTCCCTTCTTATGTATGGGGCATATAATACCTTTTCGCCAATCTTCTGGCATTTCTTCATGCTCCCATACGTGCACTATGATGTCATGAATTGCTTGTCGTAAGGCTGGCCCGCCGTGGTGGAATAATTCGGCTGGTATGCCATCGGCTCCCGGGGCTTTGTTTTTCTTGAGCCGTCCTATAGCCTTCTCAACGTCTTCTATGCTTGGTGGCGGTAGCATAGGGTGTTCATCTTGAAGTAGTGGAGCCTCCACTTCTGCTGTGAGCTGACCATTTAGCAATTCATTAAAGTACACTTCCCATCGCTCCAGTATGCTTTGTGGATCGGTGATCAGATTTCCCTCTCCGTCCTTGCAGTATGTGCAGCGTGGTGTGTACTGCGTCATGTTTCGGACGGATTGGTAGAACTTCCGCGCCTGGTGCGGACCTCGCTCTCGGCTGCTCTCTATTTCACAGATTAGGTTCTTCTCCCAGGCTGATTTTTTCTGTCTGTGAAGCCGTTTTTCTATTCTTCTGAGCTCTTTATATTCCTCTTCGCGTGCCCGCGTTCTATGAGATTGTTGCATTGCTCGGTACGCAACATTCTTACGTTCAGTCGCTAGCTTGCATTCATCATCAAACCAGTCGTTCCGATTTCTACGACTGCTGCCTAAGATGGAGTTGGCAGTACTAATGACAGTGTTCTTAAGGCGTGTCCACTTCTCATTTACGCCCAGCATACTGGCTCCAGGACTTACTCTCCCTAAATCAAGTGATTCTAGGGCGAGTCCTAACGCATTACCAAAGGTGTTACTGGTGTTTTCGTTGCGTAGGGCAGCCGTGTTGATTCGAACCTGATCGGCGGATGCAATGCGTCTCCGCAAGGCAATCCGCCCTCGGAAAACCATACCAACAAGATAGTGATCCGAGTCGATATTGGCACCTCGGCACGTTCGTACCGTCATCAAGTTCGAGTAGTGGCGACGATCTATCAACACGTGGTCTATTTGGTTACGAGTGACTCCATCAGGTGATACCCAGGTGGCTTTGTAGATATCTTTACGCGGGAACCTGGTACTCGCAACGACCATGTTTTTCGATGCTGCCAATTCTAAGACTCGAAGTCCATTGTCATTAGTGTTCTCATGCAAACTATGGGTGCCTGCGTAATGCCTGAATACCGATTATCCAAGTTTGGTAAACAACAAAAACATTAAATTTTGTTGACATATGTTATATTTCAAAAATTTTGATCTGATAATTTCCCTATACAAAAACTTTGAGTTAAATATCTTAAATATCTTTTTGTTTAAACAGAATTAAGTAAAGTTTAATAAAATATAAATAATAAATATAATATATATAAAGTTTATTAACTCGAAGCTGAAGTGAATAAATAATTAACTAGGGTGACCACTTCCCCCCTAAGTATAGCGATTGGTACACAAAATTTCTACAGTAAGAAATTTTTTTTTTCATTATAAAACACAAAGAAAACACTTTTCTGAAACATTTTTCAGTGCGTGCGCCGTTGTCAGCGATATTGGCGTTGAAAATTTGTAAACACGATAACTTTAAATAAAGTCAACATAATTAAAATTTGTAAAAACCAACGGTTCGGTATTTTTTGTTGTAATAATCTGATTTATTCTTAACAGTGTGCAATAATTTAACGTCCACCAAGTCTTCATGAAGCTGTATCCTACCTTTTATATTTTACTAAAGTTCCATACAATTCGCCAAAGTTGATAATTACATTTGACCGAAACCTTCGACACAACTAAATGCATCTTACCGTGTAATAATACCATTTTAGGCTGTTTTTTATTGCCTTAAAATTTGTTTTGGTTTCATAGGTAAACACGGGTACACAACTTGTACCTTAAAAAAAAAAAATGCGCCTCCAGCAAAAGACACTGCAACACTGCAACACAGAAAGCTTGTTATGCCGCACCTGTTTTTTGTATTTAATTTGTTGACCTCATAAGTAAAATTTGTGCTGTGCTAAATTTATACACATTGTGTAGGTGCATGTATACAATGCACGTACATGTTATATAAATTAATTTATTTATTGTGCAAATTATATCGATGTCTTCAATAAAAACGTACCCATTAATATATTTTGTAAACCCAATTTGTTGGCATCAACATAATGTAATGTATGTGCTATATGCATGCACATTACCAGGTTTTCTACAGGGGTGTAATTCTTTAGTACCTATATTCTATGAAAAAAATCGATTAGTTTAAGTTTTTTTTTGTCCTTCATATAATATTTTGAAATTATGTAAGATTGGACTTTTCTGAATCCAAAACCAAACCAAATTTGGTTTCACAAAAATTCTATCGCGTACATTGTTTTTTATTGATTTTTATAAAAATGTGATTGTTTTGTAGAAAAGAGCCCTCTTAGATTCGTTTGACCTGGTATATATTTAAAACTATTGAGCCGATTCGGATGGAATTTGAAAGACTTATTCCAGCTGGCATAAGCTAAGCCCTGAAACCATATTTGTTTTTTACTATAAATGTATAGTCACATTTTAAACCGTTATTTAAAAAAAAAATCACCATCAATTTATAAATTCCGTAGTGTTTGGGATGTACACTGCGAAAAAAATCGCTTATTTACAGAATAGTATGGAATTTCTATACTCTTGATACTGGCCAGGATATTTTGTGCTCTTCAAAATGACTGATTTTTATGAAGTTTTTTAATTTTTTTTGTGCAGAATCCAGAAGTCGTATGTACAAAATATTGCTTAAGACATAAAATTGGTAATTTTTAATATTGGATTATGTACCAAAAACAATAAAAAAACTATTTCTTGTAAGTTTTTTCAATGATTTCTCATGTTTCCCGTGATAAATTTTATTGGATAACTTCAGATTTGTGCTCATCAGTATACCAAAAAACATAAAGTTAGCCATTGAAAATTATTACTTTCTCCTTGCAATAACCTTGCGCCAAAAACGATATAAATGATTTAAAATGATTTAGACAAATGAAATGATGCACCCATCAATAGTTTTGTAATAAAGAATGTACCAGTAAATACGACGTTAAATGTACCATATCTCAAAAACGTGACGTGCCATGGTAGTTTTGACTTTAGATTCAGGCTCAGCGTGCCAAAATCCTCCTTTAGATTGGTTTGAAGGAGATTTTCATTGCAGACCAGAGTGTTTTTATTTAAGAAAACGCTTACTTTGGTCTACAACTTAAATTTAAATCATTAATAAAAGATATCAACTTTGGAGATTAGCCTCTAGTACAATAGTATAAGTATTAGTATAAGTTCTAAAATGCATCTAAAAAGAAAAACCGTTTTAAAACAAACTCTTTGAAAGAACTAATCGATTGAATCGCTGGACGATTTTTCGACTTCGTTTGCAGCAAATCGATAAATTCGTTTGGGTTAAAGACTTTCTGCGAACGATGAAAAAAAAAGAGTTTAGGGTAACATTTGTGATTGAACCGGCGATCTCTCGCTTACTAAGCGAGTCATTCTGCTAAGGACGGTATAATGTATGATTGGTAATGAATGCATATAAACAAAATGAGAGAACGAATCGTTTGCATCAATCGACTTTTCGTTTGTTCGATATTAATTTTTCAACTTCGTTTGCAGCAAACTCTTAAATTCGTTTCGGCCGAAACAATTTATGCGAAAAATAAATACAACAAACAAAAAGTTCAGCGTAACACCGGTGATTGATCCTGTGACCACTCGATTTCGAACAAATTCTGTTGCTATTGTGCCACGAAATAGGCAACTTTCGTATTGCATAGAATGCATATGAACACCACAAACATAGAGTCAATTACTTAGAAAATTAGTTTCCTGCAGTCATTTGTTATAAATGTATTGTATATTTATACCAAAATTGAAATTCTTTGCAACAAACTATTTGCTAGAGAGGTTCTTTTCGCAAACTATTCACTCTTTTGCGGAAAACACAAGAATTTTCTAGTAAACGGAAAGTTGACTAGATTGAATGGTGTTCATTTAATTCAAAGGATATTCATTAGCTGCAAACGAGTGTTGGTATAACACAATAAAGATTGTTTTAACTTGAACTGGCCCCACTAAAGTGAATCTAACCAAAAATACTAATCAATTATAAGCTTAAACACCCACACCCTTGACCTAAAAAAAGAAGCAAATCGGGCGCATATTTTTTTTTTATAAATTTTGAGCAAAAAATGCGCATTATCTTTCTTTAAAAATTGATAGGAGAAATCATTTATCACTTTGATTAATATACATACATATATTGTTTAAAACAATTCATTGTTAATAGAAATGCCATACAAAATCAAATATTTGCACTCAAAAAAGCTTAATTAAGAATAAACGTCTATAAAATCAATTGAAATCAAAACAAAACGTCAAATTCAATTCAACAAGATATAAGTGTATACCTAGTAGCTGAGAGTTTTGTTTGCGAAAACAAATATGTACATAAGTTTATGCTTATCGGTTATACGTGACAAACTAAGCAGACACTTCCTTTGCAAATGAATTTGATTAAGTCGATTTTTTTTTTTTACTCAGCAGATTTGTTTTTAAAATTGTTTAGTTGAAAGTCAATAAAAGCTTTGTGCAAATGTATAAACAAAATAATTTGTTAATATCTTAGTATGTACTTCCTTTGGATATTTTGGCTGTTGCTAGCATAGCAACATAACAAAAAAGATTCGATTAAGATGATAATCTCCTTCAGGTGATGAACTTAGTAACACTATTATTATGTGTATTCAATATTCATGCAACCTAATACACTTTTACACGAAGTGTAATAGGAAAGTTTCATATACACTTCAGATTATTTGATTTAGTGAGCTTAGAGCAAGCTGTTATCTACAATCAGAGGCTCATCATAAGTGCATGTGTTGGTAGTTAGTAAAATAAAATAATACAACCTTAAACAATATAAGAGAAATAATTTATTTAAAACAATGAATGACAATCACGATAGTGGATCACTGATCCGAAGCAATGTTTTTATTACACTTTTACTCATATTAAAATTAATATTTGAATGGTTTAAATTAAAAAGTATGTTCATGCGATTAAGAGGTTCATGCACACCATAGTTTGTTCTTTGTAGTAGTAGTTCAAATCTTCGTAGCAGATGAGATCCTCTCGGATAATTAATACCAATGCAGGCTAATAACAACAATTTGACCATTAATAAGTTGATGAAGGAATACCAAATCATTATTAACACGCCTTTGAAATCAAGTTCCCATCTGCAGAAGTTGGATTCGATGTTCATATGGAGGCATAAGGGTCAGTCCAGGGAACACCTTTCAGAGCAAAGCGTATAAAGTTATGTTGTACTGATTCGATACGGCTTATATGAACTTGATAAAAGGGAGTCCATACTTGTGAAGCATGGGGTCGCACGTAGTAATTGTACAAAGAAAGAGTAACATATGGGTCGTTAAATTCCTTAGCTTAGCGTTTTATAAAACCAAGAATTGAGAATGTGTTCCGTGAATTCTAAATTTGAACAGAATTGGACACCTAAGTCCTTGAAACTAGTTACTCTACAAAGCTTGTGCTGCGAGATGTAGTAGTCAAAAGTATTCGCAAAATGCGTCCTAGAGAATGTAATTGTCTGGCATTTTACTGGGTTGAGAGAGACAGAGAGACCGTTTTTCCTACACCAAACACTAAAATTTGTCAATATCGGACTAAAGAAGAATGCGGTCGTAATTAGAATTTACTGTCTTAAAAATCTTCATTAGCAAAAATTAGAATCTCACTTGATTTTATGCAAGATACAACATCATTTATTGCTATCATGAAAACTTCTTAAACAAAATTTTACATCAGAAATAATAATGCAACCCTAGTAGCTCATTGAACTTTATCCATAAAAGTCTAGATTTTATTTACCATTTCCAGATGGTAAACTCTATAAAACAGTTTTTTTTAGGGCCGTAAAGTTAGCTTAGAAAGATTTTCCATACAAAATTTAACAGTTCAATTACTACATTAACCATTTTACCACGTTTATTGCGTTTACGCGGTTCCATAAATACCCTCAAATACCTAAAGCTTTAAGATATTTTTTGTTTTCATATAGAAAAATATACAGAAACTTCAATTTGTACTCGTAGTCTTTTATGTTGAAATCTCTAAATATTCCATTAGAATCATTTTTTTATTTTTTATTCAACCTTTCAACCTTCTTAACGTACATTAATATTAAATGAAATAAAAGTATCTGAGATATGCAAATTGATTACACCAACAGTGGAATATTTTATTTTATATCGAAGTTTAAAAAAAAAGGCTATAAAAACAAAAATGTGTAAAAATCCAAAACTTCTTTGCTGTATGACATTGTTGAAAGAATCACACCTACTTTTGACAATATACACTCGGTATCATATGATTAAAGCTACTTTTCAAAAATGTTTTATGTTTTTTGTTGTTTTAAATCCAAAAAATTTTTGAGTGTCGATGAAACCAACAATGTAATTAATCAATAAAGTTCAAAAAGCCAAAGATTTGGATTCAGGTCGAAATTCCGTTTAAAAAAAAATCTCTTTCGAATTTCTGCTATCAAAATTCAAATTTCCAAAATTCTTTAACGAAAATGAGACCTTTGTTAGTTTTAAATCGATTGCAAATAAATTTAAAATGTATTTTAATCTTGTTTAAAATCAATTAAAATATAGTTTATTAATCGATTCCAAATCGGTTGCAAACTAGTTTTGAATCGGTTGCAAACTAGTAAGTTTTGTTATTTTTTTTTATTCAAACTTTTAAACTTATTTCTATCTGTCTATCCGTATCTCTTTTTAATACACTTCCCTATCTCCTAAATGATCTTACTGAGTTTAATTTATAGTCGTTACTCAAGTCGAGATTTTTCTCAACTCAAGTAAAATGAGAAAACTCTTAAGCATTTGCTCAACTGAAGTCCGTATTCATAGACAAAATGGAAGCTACTGAGGTAATTTTCAAGTAAATGATTATGAATAGCTCAAGAAGTCAAAAGTCTCCTAAAGCGTACCAAACCTGGACTTGAGTAAGACAACAGTTTGCTAGATCGTTAGAAGAAAAGGAAGATACGAGTATTTGAAAAGAGATAACGATGCACATTAGTTTTGTAGGGTTTTCACTACTTTGGATTTAATTTTCTGAACGCAACCTTTCACAAATCATCGAACTGTCATTGTGAATTTATTCAGTAAACTCAACATTTTCATCATGATAAAATACACGGTTGAGCAACGTCTGCGATCAATTTTCGGTCGTAAATCTCGCAAAAATATGTAGACAAAAAATAGTAGACTTAATCAAGAAACACTTAGTGTCAAATAAGTTAGTATCTTCAATAATAAATATGCAACTTAAAAGCTCTAAAATGTTGCAGCCTTCAACATTTTAAAAATTCATTTTGATTTCCGTTTTCTGACAAGTTCAGTCAATTTAAGAAAAGCATCACAACAGTCTGTCCAGAAATCTGTATACACTAATTAAATAGTAAACAGCCCTTGCGGAAAATAACCCAATTAAATGAAAATTCTTAAAATATCTCCCATTCGTTCTGACGACGACGACGTCGTCGGTCGTTGTTATCGTGTGAATTGACAAAGATTGGATTAGTGTCACTTAACACATCCCACTATCCATGTCGAACGCTTTTATTTGTTTTTTCTATTTTGAAATGTTTTTTTTTTTGTTTGTAGGTATTTTATTTATATTTATTCTGACGAACGATGTAAGACTGTCATTAGACACGCTCTTGCTCACAAAAGTGCAAATTAATTTAATTTATATTTTTTTTAATTTGATTTCATTACAGATAAACATATACTTAAACGGCACACACGCTTAGATACATGAAATGTGAATTCGCCGCAAAATGATGTTGAGTACAATTAATTCCACTACGAATAATAATTGCATCATCGGCAATATTATGACCAATCACGGAACCCAATCCAAAGATGAAGTTGATTTTGTACTTCGACCACAAGCGACAATAGTTGTCAACCAGGATTGGAAAAAGGAAGATGTTCTGCCAGCTTCAAAGGTGGTCGATCAACAAATTCACAGTAAAAAGATTGAAATTCAAAATGGCTTAAAGAAAACAGTGCTACCAAATAGAACAAATTATAATACCGTTAATAGTAATAATAATAATAATAATAATAATAATAATAATAATAATGACGTAAAAGGAAATATAAAGGCATCTTTGTCCAGTTTGGATAGATTGTCATTGTTTGCGTTTAGCAAGAAAATCAATAATAAATCAAGTCCTGGTGTTGTCACAAATGATTCAACACAAATGAATGATACCAAATTGCAAATGTCACTTATAGGTTCTATGCCTCAAGATGCACAAAACTGTGGTAATGGCAACCATCATCATCATAAATTTGTGAAGGCTGCCTCAATAGCCAGACTACTTGGCAACACCTATAATACAAAGAAATTTGAGAAGGAATTGGCAGCGGCTTCAGCTGGTGGTGGTGGTGCTGGTGATGTTAAGACAAAATTCAATACATTTTCCGGTGGACGAAGAAGAACCAATGCACCGTATATGGAAAGATTTAAAAAGTATTGCAAAGAAGAAGAGGACCTGCCTGATATTGGTAGTGGTTGTCATGGTGGTGGTGGTGGTGGACTAAATACAATGACAAGTTTAAATGTTAGTAATAAGGATGTGTCAACACTTAATTTGGAAAATTTTCATGACAACAACAAAGACTTGAGTGCAAAAGCTTTTCGAACAATTTCCCGCGGGCTGGGTAAATTGTGGTGGAAGAGGACGCATAGCGTAGACATAAGTAATCCAGATCCGGAGTTTAAGGTCTCCTATTTGGGAAATGTGCTCACTGGTTGGGCTAAAGGTAAGTTTAAATTATCTTTTTATAATGTACCTAAATAGAATTATGAACGAAAAAAAAGTAACTGACTTATTTAGTTCCTCATACCTTTTATGTCCGTGGTGATCCGCTTAAGGGACATAAGGCCTCCTTTATTCCTTCGTGCATTCGTGTACTTATTTACTTACTTACTTAGGTTCTCAGACATAATTACGGCCTCCACTACACTCACACGCCATTACGATTCCTAGAAATATATGTACATATTGTACATACCCCAATTCTCTTAAACTCTTCACCAGCTGTACAGATTATCGTTCGACTGTAATACACCAAGTGCTTCTCGACCGACCCTCTTCTACCTCCCTGCGTTCCATTGCATCGCTTAGCTTGCAGTACCCTTAAAAAAAGAAGGCGGCATATGCTGAGAATCCAACCAAGACCAATGTGATGGTCCATCGCGCTAAGCATTACTCCAAGACGTACTGCATGGTACCACCAATTACACATTAAATATACAATATCATACCTACAATTTCGTTTGTTTTTAATTTTTATCTATTTCAAAAATAGTAAGATTTTGATGAAACTTGGTTTTAACGTACATTGTTATGTGTTTTACTCATACAAATTTTTGTTTACCTAAGTATTATTAATATTTGTGTTTTTGACGAATTTATTTTGAAGCAATAGCCTAATTTTCAATATAAAAGTTGGCGAAACAATGAGTGGTCATAGAGACAAAATTAAACTTTCGCAAAAGATTTGGACTTTATACCATGCAAAGTTTTTTATATATCGAATTTTTAAATCCCAAAAACACTGTTTTTGGGAAGTTCAAAATTCGATATCTCAAAAACTTTGCATGATGGAGCAATTCTGACACTTGATTCGTGCTTATAGAGTCAAAATCTTTTGCAAAAGTTTAATTTGGTTTCAATGACCACTCTTTGCTGGCTGATATTTATTGTCATTTACGGAAAAATCGATCTCCTAAACTTTAAAAGTTGCATATCTTCTACAAATAAGAAATATTTTCGAGAGTTTTAACATTTAAAACTCTAAATCTGAAAGTTGAAATATTGCAACATTTACGCTCCTGAAATCTAGTTTTGCCATTAAACTAGTTTTAAAAAGCAGTCAATAAATATAGGCGTGAAGGGATTCCCTCGCAAGAAAAAAATGGTATCGAAATGATTAAATTACTGATTAAATGTCTAAATACGAAAGAAGAAAACTAGTTCTCTTATAATCCGATTTAATTTTTGCTACAAGAGGTTTGCTCACGTAATAACATCTCTTCAAAAATATTGAAAAACGCCTTTCTTGTGATTTTATAACAGGAATATCTCAAAAACTAGAGGCAATTTAAAAACTCTGACTTTGGATTCAAGTTCAGTACGTCAAAAACCTTTAGAAACGTTTATCAAAGTCTAGGCAACATTAAAAAAATTAAATTTTGTTGATCTGTTTAATGTATATTGAAAAATATTACTATTTTTGAAAAAGATAAAAATTAAAAACCAAAAAAATAGTTTTTGGCAATTTTTACAATATTTTCGAGGTTATATAGAAAAATTATCTGAACAAAAGTTGTAAAACTTTTTACCACCTACAACTTTTGAATTAAACATTTTTCGAAAGGAGGTCTACTCTTAATAGAAATCATAAAAAAAAAATATTTTCTGCACCCACCTTGTTTTTTCGCCCATCCCACCCCCTTTCCCCCAATCTGTTGGCGGGCAATTTATTTTTCCCCTTTCATATTTATTTTTTCCCATCATTCATATCCTGCTAATAGTTTATATTTTTAAAAATAAATATTGACTGTTATTTGAAGGTGGTTGATTTTTTTAATTAACTTTTAAGATGTTAGAACGATTTTTGCAGAATCCTCTAAATGTGTTCGTGTATGTAACAACATAATATATCCTTTTTACGGTACCAAAAAAGTTCGACGAAGTACCTACTTTGGACTCCGAAGAGAGTTATTTTCTTCAAATTTTTCTACTCCGAAGTTCGTAGTAGGTATTTGAAGAAGATACTCTCTTCGATCGAACTTGTGTTGGTTTTATCATTTTGAATTCCACAAAATAACTATTTTTAATTCATAAAACAAAGCTATATTGAAAATATTCAAAGAAAGCTTAATAAAAAGATGGGACTCGTACACGTGTCAGAAACCGGTTTCTTATTCAATTTGATAAAAAATTATAAAATTGAAAAAATTAAAAAAAACAACATATTTTGAAAACTTTAATCAACCGCAAAACACATATATATTATAACAAAAAGTGAGCTCAGGTCAACAAATAAAAAAAAGTCTATTAACACATTTTAAATCTAGAATCAATTTTATTAATATTATAATTTATTCATTCTTTGATTTGTAACATTTTTGATTTCATTATATTATTAAATCGCACAAAAACCTGATGCTCAAGTTTAAACTTTTCAATTCGATAAAAAAGCATTAGAATGATGATGGTGTCTCGCTGCTTTGCTGATAATAAACTAGATATCCAGAACTTTTTTTATAAATAAAAAAAAAAATATACATAATTTGTTTATTGTAAATTCATTATATATGTACATTAGACTCTTCTCGAAATGTTGGCATGTGTTAAATGTTTGGTTCTAGTTATTTGTTCAACAAAAAAAAGAGAAACAAAAATAAAAAATAATTTATGATAATATTGAGGTATGCATATTTAATTGGAGAAAAAATTACAATATTGTTCTCCTCCTCTTTGTTGAAAAAAAATATATATATATTGTTATTATTTCGTATCATGTGAGCTAAATTGTCAAGTTGTCACACACAGTGAACAAGCAAATAATGTCTACATCTATAATATATAAGGGGTCAAACTTGAAGTTCAAGTTAGGGTTCCCTTCCAATGTCATTGACAATGAACTTACAGCAGTTTGAAACGAGCTTTCCAAATACGTCTTACAAGTTAAAAAAAAAAAAAAAAAATAATGACTAATTCCTTAAAGTGGCTCTTTTTATTTTGGCCTTTATCATCTTTTTTTTGTTCTACAATTTCAATTGGAATTTTTGTACATTCTTGTATGTTTTTTTTTCATTATTTTTAATCGTTTGACACCTCTCACTTACTTTTTTGTGGTTTTAATTTAAACCATATGTCTGTAAGACATCAGGTCTTTTAAATGCAACCTACACGAAAAAAAATAAAAGTAATAGAAATATATCAAAGCACTTATCTGGTACAGTTGATTGAGATGCTTATTACCTTAGAAAATTCCACAGGTAGCGTCTAGTCAAAGGTGGAGATAAAGAAAACGAAAATTGCTACCCAGAGTTGGATTTAAACCCACAACTATGAGTTAGTAATCAAGCTCTACTTAAAATTATCTTAAAGCTAGACATAAAACTCATAAAAACTAGCCGTCTTATCCATTAGTTATAACTAACTTATTGGCCCTATACGACAGTGTCCCGGTCTATTATCGGCTCTTTATCCGAGATGAAAGGTAAGCGGAAGAGCCAATCTATTCTAAATGAAACCGCTTAAATGCACAACCTTAAAGTAGACAATGGAATTTTTGATCAGTCAGATTTCCAAACAATTCCCTGTAGATGTGAAGAAAAGAATTCCAAAATAGTTTTCCTAAAACAACCACCAGTTTTTTAACTTGCATAGAACTTTCTACTAGAAAAAAATCATTTTTTTTTGAGTCAGCTAAATATGTATGCATGAAAATTGGTATAGGCATGGAATGAAACAAGTTTTATTTTAAGTTTAGTAGTGGGTACTTGCACCATTATTTTGTTTTTAATCACTTCATAAATTAACGAAAATTCGCTCAATGCTAACTTAATTGAAGAAATTTAGGGTTCTTTGTGCTCAAACTGACGACCACCTTCATAAACTTTGCATACTAACCATACCCAGCTCAACAGTTCCATAATAATTGACTGCTCCCCATATTATAACACCTCCGTCAAGACTATGATGAAGTCTTGAAAACTCCAATCGTATAGCTTTCCGTATCTCGACAAGTGATGGTTTTTTTAAGTTTCATTCGTTTAAGAGGGCTTGAATTATTGATATGATAACTCTGAAAACAGTTGAGCGTTTACGCCGCGCCGATATTTTGTTTTATTTATGCCACAATATCAGAAGAATTGGATGTGCACCTTAAAATTTTTCAACTCATACCTGATGTTGTTGCGGTTTTTTTTCCTCCCTTCATGTTTTTTTTTCTGTACAAATCTTTATTTTCAAAGTAAGAATCCACTACATTACAACTTCGGTCAATTTTATCAGCCATTGCACATCCGGTTAGGCCTTGGTAATAGTAAGAATCAACAGATGGCACAATAACCATCAATGTTTTGAAGAAATGGACAAAGTATCTTCAAGAATTTGTGTGCGTATTCAGTTGACAAGGAGAGTATATCTATTGAAATACATACAACTGATACAACAAGATGCCAAGGTACTTACGATAATTTTACTCGCCAGTGGCTATCGATATGGTACTACGACACCAGCCAGTCACCCGAGCATTGTTCTTTAGATTTGTTCCATTGGACATTGTGTCTTGGCCCATTAAACCTTAAACCACTTAGACAGAGCCCTATTTTCACCTTTTCAAATACTTTGCCGATGCTTGGAAAAAGACTAGCCCCTTTTTTTACCGCAACTGTGTTTCTCCGTTGCTAAATAATGTAATGTGGTATACTGTCTGCCACAGTAGCCACAGTCTATAGCCCTACTCTAACCCTTTGTAAGGAATTCAAAGATAACTTCTGTATTTTATGAATATCCCCGTCATAAAAACGAAAACTCTTGAACGCTTTATTTTTGCCATGCACAGGTTCTCAGGAGTTATGATATCAAGACTACGCAATTCCTACAAATTGGGTTGGCGAGCGAGCTTGCTCCCGACTGTCATTCTTGTCTATCTACCTAAAGTCTTATATTCAGTTAAATTTCCATTCTCAAGATGCCAAGAAATTCCGAGGAGAATATTTGGTCATCACAATTTCAGACAAGTGAGACATTCCCCTATATTTCATATTCAATATAATTACAAATCTCCTACCATATGAAGCTATGAACAAGTTTAACCAATTTATTTATTTTTAGGAGAAGGTTGCGTTGAAAAGCAACTTAACACCCTTTGGCGCAACTACCAACAAAATAACAAACCCGATGTGATAATGCGAATTAAAGTTTGCGCTTCTGGACTGAAAGCAACAACACGACAACACGGATTAACCGAATACTGGGCAAATCGGATAACACATTGTTGTGCTCCCAAGAATTTCCCACGAGTATTCTGTTGGATTTACAGACATGAAGGTCGAAAACTTAAACATGAATTACGTTGTCATGCAATATTGTGCAGCAAAGAGAAAGTTGTTCAAGAAATTTGTAGTACCTTAAAGGTTAGTTGTAACATGCAATTAATTATAATAATGTCATAAATTAATCTTGATTTTTTTTTTTTGATTTGCAGGAAAATCTAGATCGTGCTCTGAGAGATTTTAAAAGAGAGAAAATCCTCAAACAAAATGCAAGATTAAGTTTGGCGAATTCGGCCTATGACAATCCAAGTTTACCACGGCGAAAAATACTTTTATCGGTAGGTGGAAACAATTATAGACCGCCCTTAGAGCGATCCAAGTCAGCACCAAAGCTAATGGCGATCGAAGAAGCAATTGGCGAAGAAGATGGTGAAGAAGTCGAAGAAACCAATGAACCAGAAATGAAAGCCTGCTGTCAAAAAGATTCTCTGTATCCAGCTATGACTTTGGGTAGGCGAAGATGTAGGCGTGGTCATTCCATTCGACGAACTGGAAAGACAAGGCCGAATTTTTGTGAAACATTTGATAATATCCCCGGCAGTAATGGATGCTGTAATACCAAAGAACACAACAAAGATATGACAAAACAGCAAGAAGACGAAGAACTCAAAAAGGATGAAAGCAAAAAGTCAGCAGATTTAGGCTCTGATGAGGACGACTATGAAAAATTGTTGATCTTTAATAATTACGACACAAATTCCCCACTAGCTGGAGAACTTCTTCCTTATTTTGACCTGCAAATGATAAAAAATACGAATAGTACAAGTTTAACTGATCTTACAAACTCCTTACATGATCTTGATCACGATGAAGATAATCATGTGGATGATGGCTTGGTCGAGGAACATCCAAACTATGAACCTTCAGCTGGTCATATCGAAGCCGAAAGGCCCTGTTCAAATACAATTGGTGGGCTTTGCAGCGACGATGATGATGATGATGAGGAAGAGCTTTCAACTGATGACTTGTTTTTTCGGCAGGCAAGCATATTGAATATGCTTCATCGGAACTCGATGCGAAAGATACAGCACCTTTCAATGAGCAGCGAAGAGAGCTCATTGGAGAATCAAGGAACAAGTAGTGTGGCTCCGGCGATAGCAAATCGTAAGCAACTATCAATGGATAGTGATGAAGGGTCCATATCGAGTGGGTGCGAAACTGCAAGCACAGTAACAGCAAACGCTGATGATTTGTCCCTAAAGTTCCGTCACATGCAGCAACAGCAAAGGACCCAGACATTAAGCTATTCATCTACTGAAGGACCTTCAACAACAGAAAGTACAGCTGGTGAAGAGGAGAATTGCCAAAGAAACTCCAATGACGAGCTTTTTTGCTCAAAAATCTCCCTCAAGCTTCAACAGCCCAATTCGCCATTCAAAGAAAGCACCCGATTAAAACCAAAAATCGACCACGATGGCTCAGATTCTGAATGCAGCGATGAATCCGGCTATGTAGAGTACCAAGACGTACAAAAGACGACAAACAGTAACAGCTCCACCAGTAGTCAGCGGGCGAGCACAAGTACCGCAGTTTAAAGACCATTTTTACTTATATAATTATCATAATGACGAAATTGTTTTATTTTTTTTTTTTTTTTGTTAAAATATTTATTTCAGCACAAATTTTGTTGCAACCAATATTAAAAAAAAAAACATTATTAATTGTGTATGTATGATATGTTGTTGTAATTTGTAAAGTAGTTTTAATTGTTTAAATTTATATAAATTAAAATGTTTTCTTCTAATCTAACGAACGCCCTTCCGCTCCCCGTATTATTTTAAGATACATCTTGTGTACTAGACAATGTTATAGGTTTTATTATTTTTTAAACTTAAGAAAAAGATGATTATTTTATTGCAAAAATGATTGTTTGTTGCATTGTTTTTTTATAAATTTTATTTAACATTATATTATATTATATTATTATTTGTGAAATTTATATTATATATCGAAAGCTTATTGAAAATATGAAATTAAGAACTTTTTAAATTAATTTACATTTGTGTTTTGTTTTATTGATGGATTTTACCTACCTAAAATGAGACTTTATGATGCAAATTGCAATCGCAGGGTGGATTCAATTAATTCTACAAATTGATACGTTCGTTTAGTCTATTGAATATACCCGAATATGGGGGGAGCAAAGTAACAATTGTGTTCAAGGCTGAGCATTCTTAAAACACAAGATTCGACGAAATTCGCCCAGACATTTTTGAGCGAATGGTCAAACTTTTTTCTGAGTAATGATAAACGTTCGACTAAGCCCGATTTTATTCAGTCAAAGTTGAACACAACTTAAGGATTCTTATTTTAAACATAAGAAAATGTTTTTATTCACTCGGAGTTTAGTTGTTCAACTTTCGATATTCCATAGTTGAGAAAAGTCAAAGTTAGTCAACTTTGAAAATGCTCAACTCATCAAATTATTGGAGTTCAGCAAATCAAACTTGTTTCTGTGTATTATTTTTTGTTTTTAAAGTCAACAAATTTTAATATAATAATTAAACAATTTAAAAAAATAGTTCATAAAAACTGATTCGTGTAATTTAAATGTTTATGTTTTAATATTTGTTTGGAGAATTCGTTAATGCTGTGTTACGGGGGGGGGGGGGGGGGGGGAGTCAAAAACTTCGCGGAAAGGAATGGTTGGAGAGGTCATGGATGAAATCGTATTATTTGAACATTCATAAGGGAAATCTATACCAATTTTGGTTCAAATCGCGTCATTAGTATCTCTGTTTCTGCTGTTAAGAAGAAATTCAAGGTCTTACAATCGGTTGGAAAAATCATGGCTTTAATTTTTTGGGATTCGGAGCGGATTTTGCTAATCGACTATAAACAAAAAGGAGTCAATATTACCGGTGGATACTACGCAAACTTGCTGCATAGATTAAAAGAAGCCATCAAAGAAAACAGGAGAGGAAAATGGACAAAAGGTGTTCTGCTTTTGTATGACAACGCTCCAGTTCACAAGAGCAATGTTGCCACGGCTGCCTTACAGGAATGTGGGTTCGAAATCTTGAATCACCCTCCTTATATCCCAGATCTGGCCCCTTATGATTATTTTTTATTCCCAAAAATGAAAAAAGAACTTCGAGGAAAAAATTTACCGACGATGAACAAGTAAAGTCGGCAATTTCTGCATATTTTGAAGGACTTGACGAAACATTTTTTTTTCGACGGTATAAATAAACTTTTTGACCGATGTGAAAAATGTATTAGGCCATGTTTAATTTCGCGTCATTAGTATCTCTGTTTCTGCTGTTAAGAAGAAATTCAAGGTCTTACAATCGGTTGGAAAAATCATGGCTTTAATTTTTTGGGATTCGGAGCGGATTTTGCTAATCGACTATAAACAAAAAGGAGTCAATATTACCGGTGGATACTACGCAAACTTGCTGCATAGATTAAAAGAAGCCATCAAAGAAAACAGGAGAGGAAAATGGACAAAAGGTGTTCTGCTTTTGTATGACAACGCTCCAGTTCACAAGAGCAATGTTGCCACGGCTGCCTTACAGGAATGTGGGTTCGAAATCTTGAATCACCCTCCTTATATCCCAGATCTGGCCCCTTATGATTATTTTTTATTCCCAAAAATGAAAAAAGAACTTCGAGGAAAAAATTTACCGACGATGAACAAGTAAAGTCGGCAATTTCTGCATATTTTGAAGGACTTGACGAAACATTTTTTTTTCGACGGTATAAATAAACTTTTTGACCGATGTGAAAAATGTATTAGGCCATGTTTAATTTCGCCCCCTTCTCTGCCATTCCGCGAACTTCTTGACCTCCCCTCGTATATAAAGTGGATCAAAGGTTTGCGCAATTTTTAAATGGGATTCCTCTTTTTAACATACTGTGACAATAACAACCTTTGACTGACAAAATTGACACGTTGTTGGTTCTCCTGCACATAATCAACGATAGTTCCTCAACGGTGAATTTCTCTATGCGACCATTAAATACTTCCAGCTAGAATAAGTGGTAATTGGTTGGCTAAAGAAAACTTCAACAAATCTTTGAATCGATACCGAAATGGAAGGCAAACAAAAATTTTTCTTTGTTTGTCGCAGATCAGCGCTCTTTTTTGAGGTCTTTGGTGAAGCAAAATGCTCGATCTCTTAAGCATGGTAGCTGCTGTTGCCAGAGCTCGATATGACCACAAAAAATAGTCTCTGATGGCGTCAGCCAGCGGGTTTATGTATAGCAGCGGCTGGCACAGATAAACATGCTTAACTTTTTGTAGAGGCGGCAGTGGCGACTAAAGAAAGGCTGCTAGCAACTTCGTCTAATGAATCGTGCTTTAAGAATGATTCAAACAAAGTGTTGCCAGCCGCTGATTAGTCATTCGATCCTCCATGTTTGGCCACGGCTAAAAATCTATTACTTTATTTTCATATTTTTTTCATTAATTTTAATAAACATTGTATTATATTTTTAATAAAATAACTTCTCACAATTTGTAAATCAATAGTTGAAACTGGCATTTTGTGTGTCAGCCGCCAAAAATATCTTAGGTATATTTAAAAAAACTGAAACTTTTGAGTTTCGACTTTGGAATTTGAAATTGAAGTAGTGAATAAAAATTAATTTTCTACAAGCCGTTCAACTCACAATTTGGGATCAACTTCATAGTAACCAAACTTTGAAGTTTTCGTCAAGTTGAACAAAAGTGAATAAGACCAGCCTTATTCTAATGAAAAACAGAAGAGGCTCGAGTCTTTAATATGACTTCTAAAAATTGTTTTTTTGATACAAATTAGTGGAGCTACACTCATTCAAAAGCAAAACCAATCATTTTCCTTATTTTTTTTGTTTGTAGATTTTGTTCGTAAGCATTTCTTGCAATGTGTTGGTAGGTACTATATGGCAAGTTGTCCATTCCTAAAACAATTCGAAATTGAGATTTTGATCAAATATGACATTATAATGAAGCAAAACCTATTAACAGTCCGTTTCGTTTGTCCGTCTGTCAATTTATATACACCCAGGACTAAAGATTGAACGGCTGGGTCGGTTTTTATAAAACTTCGTGTTTTTTGTGGGGATGATTTACAAGTGTTATTAAAATGTATGTCACGAATATGATAACTTAGGCGGCAAGAACTGATAACGCAGATTCGTAGAAGAGTTCAATACAAGCATTTCTGTGTATGGAACAAGGGGGTCTATCTCCCTCTGTTTGAGCAGAAGTGGCAGTTTTCTAAAAAAACGTTAAAAAGTACTTAAAATAAAAAATAAAAAAGAACAACGACAAAAATCCTTTTTATGGATTTTTGTCGTTGTTTTTGAATATTTTTTTTTATAATGAGAAATTTGTATGGAGTGTGGACGTTCCGCGGCCAAGAAAGTTATTATTTGATTTGATTTAGTCCTTCAAACATTGTGCAGAAGTTTTAGCACAATGACAGACGTCATAAACGAATAAAATGTTCGTTTTTCAACATTTTATGTAGAATTTCTTAATATTTCGGTCTTATCCAATCAAGAATTGAAAACGAAAAATTAAACAATAAATACTGATCGTTCCAAAGACATTTATCACATAACATTAAAACAAGAAAAATACCATTTATGTTCTATATAGAACAAGAGCAGATATTGAGCATGGGTGACAGCATCAAGTGAGGGGTATTTTTGGATAGGTGTTTTGATTGTATGAAAGGGATGAAAGGGATGTGGAGCCCTTGCAGACCCTAGTAAGGGTGTTTAAAAGTTATAGTGCAATAACAATGCATTTTGTGAAATAATAATGATACCAATAAAAATTGTTGGCAGCAAGATAGATCTTCATTGTATGTTGCCAAAAAGTTTGTGTCAAGACAGTTTAATCGTTTCCATAACTGCTAGATGCACTAGATGACTCATACTCTGTGTGCATATTGCGGGCAGTTGGATACAAGATAATTGTATTGAAATAAACCTTTTGGCAACATATAAGAAAGATCTTTCTTACTTCTAACAATTTTCGATGGTATCATAATTAATTATCCACAAAACTGCATTTTTATTGCACTATAACTTTTTTCACCAATGAAATACAATATAACACCCGTATCAAAAATTTATGTGAAGTAGAAGATCTTTCAATTGAAACCAATTTCATTATTGGCCTCTGATCGTCCAAAATGCTCATTCTCCTTTATACATAAAGTCACTTCAACCAACGGTTTGAAGGTTGATATTCCATGCCGGGAGTGAGGTTCTTACAAAAGTAAATTTATTTAAAATGTTTGAAATGTTAATTATCTAGCCAGTTCAGGTTTCCTGACATCTCAGAGATTTTTCTTGACAGAAGCGGAAAAACGAATCCAAATTTTTTTCTGAATAGAGTGATACATCAAAAGAAAGGTCTTATCAATCCATATTGAATACTGAAAACAATTAAGTGATTTTTGGTCGTGGTTACCAACTTATAATACCACGAAAAACTAATTTTTATGAGTTTTGTCACTTTCGATGCAAATATCTCGGAAACAAGGGCTCGTCAATTTTTTTGGTTGTCAAAACCAAAACCAAATTGTATGATTGAATACAATAGAAATTCTGGTTGCCGAATCGTGCAGGATCAAGTTGATTATTTAAATTAAAGCACCTTTCCGAAAATGTATCATTTTTATGATTTTTTTTTCGAAATTTGAAAAAATTACCCCTATCAAAATTTTTGACAAAAAAAAAACTTCTCCTAACTAACTAATGAACTGAGTGAAGGGAAAGAAGGGTCTTTTCAATCTCGATTGATCACTCACTCTTTTTTATCAAATTGTGCACGAAAAATTGATATTTTTGAGTTTTGTAATTAAAACCAACTTTCGATGCTAATATCTCAGAAACAAGGACTGGTTGACAGAAACTAACTGCATCTTTCAAAAAATTTACTCCGTTTTTGACAGCCATATTTACAAAGGATTCCTGTTCAGGCTGCTGCGAGGCTGAGACTAATCGATTTTTTTTTTCATTAAAATGCACTTTAGAAGAAAATATTGCAGCTTTTGTTCAGCACCCTCAGTATATTATGAAATATTGCGTATACGCCCCAGTGTCCAATTAATTTCTTGTTTTTGTGCATTGAAAAATACAATATTACTTCTATTCATTAAAGCCTAGTAGAGCTGATGTAAAAGCAAAAATGAAACTAAACAAAATTTTATTGTTGCACAAAATTACAATGTTATAGGTACGTGTATATGTCTGTAGTCTGCATGTTGATTGTACTTATGCCGGTATAAACGTAGTAGAGCCTACTGTTTCTCACGCAATTTATCAGACACTTCGTAGTTTCGTGTGCAAACAGATGATGTTCGTATTTTATTTGTTTTTATTTGCTTTTTTTTCAATCGATAGCGATCAGATTTAACGTTAATTCTTTGTCATATACAAATTTCGATCTAAAGCTTATCCGAAGGAGATGCATGAACAAAAAAACAATAATTAACAATTATGCAACATAATTTGGTTATGTTTTAAGTTCGCAGTTCGAAAAGGGGCATAAAATAAAATAAAATATAAGTAAGGAAGGGAGCTTTCTTATCATAAAATTATGAAAGAACTAAGTTATGCAAGAACTAAGTTAAACATATAATCAAATTTAAATAAAACTTAATATGTGTGTTGTGTTTGGGTTGACTCATAACACATTTTATTTGTTTTCCAATTGATAGAGTAAAATGTGTTTTCAACACTTTCTCATTTTTCGTAAATGTATTTTTTTCTTATTGTAATTCTTGTTTAATAGTCAAACTTTTTAACAAACAGTATTAAATGCAATAGAACCACGTTTCTGAAGAAGACTGCATACCACACCTTTGAAATCAGAAAGCGAGCTATCCTGTAACTGTTGATCAAATTTCTAAAATAATAATAAAAAAAAAAACATTTTAATATAAACGAAATTCAATCTTGTTAAAAAATTAAAACTTACGCCATCATAGATAATGGTTGGAACAAAAGAAGGAGCATATGTCTGAGTTATCTTCTCAGCATCCAGCTGCAAAAGTGTTCCTAGTTCTGTATTCATACATTCATTAATATCATCTGATAGACCAACGGATTGTGCACAAGAATTAATAGAAGACGCGTAACGTCCACTCATTTGACATACGACAAATTCCACTTGGGTGTCTTGATTTGAAGTTTGATGCAGAACACATGATTGCTGGCGATTGCCTTCACATTCAGCTGGACCATGTTGACAAAAAAATTGAGCTCCATCATTTACACTCTATAAATTTAATGTTGTTTACTATTTGATTTGTGTAAACACCAGAATTTGTGTAAAAATTTCTGTATTTTGATCATAAAAAAACACAAAACAATCGGAACGACAAATCGGACGATAGAAAATGACATACAAATACGTTTTTTGTATCATTTGGTGTCTTCCGAATAGTTGATCAGATGGTAGGTATTTTGTGTATTTTCATAACAAAAATAGACAAATTTTTGTGTATATACAAGTGCAGTGATCTAAGCTTAAGATTTACCTCTGATTTTCCAAATGGTACCAATGTAATATCAATGACATCTTTTAATGAATCATAATTGGGTCCCAATTGATTTTTCATGAAACGAACACTATCAGGGCAAAGTGATTCATACAGAACTAAAACTTTAATCTAAAAGATAATAGAAGATAAATTAAATTATGCATTTTTTAGTCAAATTTTAATATAAATAAGAAGTTGTAGCTGTGTTTCTTTGGTGATATGATGGTATTGCAGTACTTATGAGTATACCTACTTTAAATACTTAATGAAAAGTACACAAATAGAGTTAAATAAAAATCTCACTTAGGGCTGGTTTGTTCAGTTCACAGCGGGTTAAGTTTCTTCCATAATTTTTAGAGGTTCTAGTAAAATGGAGCTAATCTACCAAAATCAGTTGGTCAGCTTAATCCATGATTAACAAATAAAACTATTAATTCTCAGAGAAAATATAAATTTAGTTTAAGTGAATATTCGACGATTTACAGTTTGCAATAATCATGGATTAAAGTTTAAAGATGATCACAGGTGATTACAAATTTTTGTCTAAAAATGAAGCTCAAAAGCGTCTTCAAACACCTTATACTTTGCTGTATTGAACTCCGTATTTTAAGCAACGATCTTCTAAATACTACAGTGCAAGTTATGATTTAGTTCTATTTTACTTAGGGCGAGTATTTGTTGGAAATATTTTCAACAATTCTTATAAAAGGGTCGTCGATACACGACTCAATATTACTTCTCAATACTGAGTATTGCGCAATAATAAAGTGTCGTGTAAGGTCAGCATTAGGGTCGAATTTGCTGTGGATGCTAAAGCCTCTTATACAATGAAGTTTCCTAAAAATAAGTTTTCATACTATTACTTGTAAGTATAAGTACATTATGTCACGGGGACTTTAAAATTTATTACATGCAATTGAGGAGCTTTTTGAATATGGTTCTTCTCCATGAATTCTATCGATTGCCAAGAAGATTTAGTTAAAAAAAAAGCAAAAATGCAGTGAAATTTCAATCTAAATAGTCACTTTCGGAACAAAAGGTGACATTTTCCATTAAAAAAATTTAATGAATAGTAAGTGCTAAGATAAAAATTGATTTATTTTCTACTTATAGAGTCTTACATCTTTGATATGCTTTATCAGATCGGTCATTTTGCTTAGTGCCGTACTAGACCAGAACGTAATCATATTTGTTGATTTGTCTCCCTAAATTTTTGTACAGATTCTGCAGAGACAGCAATTGTCAACACGTTTATGTTTCTTGTTTGCGTTTGTGGCGATTCCAACCCTGAATAAACACTATGCAGTATTCGTTTCCATACCATTTCAACATGTTTTTTAGGAAAAGGGCTCCCAACCTAAATATTGGTGCAGTTTTGTTCCTTTTTCGGTAAAATACCTTGCCTTTTCTGTTACGAATGTAGCGAACTCAAAGTAATTTATTTATTGGGAGCCATTCTCGTTACATATTTCCGAAATAGTTTCCATTCATTCATTAGTCTGTAAAAAACACCACATACCACGTTTGAAGTAAATTGACAGATCCGTTTAGACTGTGGTCTCTGATACATACAGACAGACAGGCAGACAGAAATGTCGGACCCACTTTTTTCTCATTCTCTATCATCGTAATGTCATGTTTGATTGTTATCTTTTTTTTGTGCGAATGCATAACTTGATATATAGTAACTATATCGCAAGTAAAAACTAATAGATGGAATAAATAGAGGCTGCTAGATTGTCCCATATGACCAAAACAAAAATTTGAAAAATTACCCAGACATATCTGAATTTCTTTTTGCTCAATTTCTGAGAAAAATTAAAAAGTGTAAATGTCACCTTTTGTTCCTAAGCCCCTCAATTGATATATATACGTGTCAAAATTATAAAAAATAACCGCTCCTACAATAGGGATGTTCTCCCTGACAAATATTCATAACGAAAGTTGCATTTTTTTGTGTGTGTTCTCTAACTGATTTTATCACAAATGCAAACACTTGTTAAAGTTACCTTTGTCCCTTTATATCAAAAGTAAAATAGTTAATCAGATTATATATATTATATACAGATTATTAATAACAAATAAGTTGAAGTGGGTTATGAGTGATTAGAAAGTTAAATCTTAAATAAAATATAGATAAATTAAAGAACGTAATCCGTAGTGGTGAGAGAAAACAGATTTGTCGCATGATAATTCAACTAATCTATTTCTAATACAAAATACTAGGCCAACCACTTTAGATTGTAATTTTCATGTTTCCAGGTGTATTCTCTTGGTAAACGTGGTAAATGTGGAAAACACGTCAAAATTTGTATGAAAATGATAGTTTGTTTACTAGATTGGACAATTTTACAAAAAAGTTGTTTCTTTTGTCTTGGTAATCATGGCGTAGTTGCCACCAAAATTTGTCTTTACAAACTTATTTTTATCTACCACCTCTGTGATTTTGTGCGTTGTCTGTGAATATATTTTTCGTGACCGGCTCTTCTTTGTGAGTTACACTACAATAATGTTTGAGGCAATTTAAGAATTATAAATTATAAGATACCTAATAAATTTTTGATGTCGACACCATGTAATTAATTCTCTTAATAAGCAAAGTTTCAAAGCTATAGTAGAACTTTCACTAAAGTTAGAGAAAAAATGTTATTTATTTTGTGAGCTACACTACAATTGGAAATATTGTAGTGTTATCAATTGAATATTTCTTTTAATGTAATGCTTACATAAATTAGGGTAAGTCGATAGGTACTTTAGCTTTAGCTTTACTCTGTAAAATTAAAATTCACTTTTTTCATGCTAACGAAGCCAATTTTAAAACGGCTGAATTGAATACGATATAACAGTATTGCTATAATACTTACGTTATTTTACTCCCAAAAACAATAATTTGTTTTTTTTTTTACAACCCACAATGTTGAATTGTATGAAAAAAAAACAATGGTTTTGTTTAACGTTAGTTCCATTTTTCTTACTTTTAAATTGTGCACACGTTACAGTGCGGTTTATTTGATTATTACTAAGTCTTTTGGTGTTGTATCTGGCAACGTTTGTCTGCTTCACGTTTTCCCGCAAGACAATATCCCGTTGAACGTAGAATATTTTGTAACAGAACGATGAACGGTTTCCCATGACAACTATGTACTTAATCAAAATTTCTGAAAAATTAATCCAAAAATTTTTTGTCTATGAAATCACCTCAAAATACATGAACGTGACAGCTGATATTTTTTTGTCCCACTTAAAAAATCTCAGAGGCCATCACAGATCTATCTTTTTGGAACGCGCCCATTAATTTGCCCGTTTGGCATTTTCCCTCGTCGATCGATTTTGATGATTCTTTTTGTATTTGAATGCTGTGACCTCCATTAACTTCTATTTTCATTTACTCCAGTTTTGACAATGGCACCCATGAAAAAATATTAATTAAATACTTAAATTTGAAGTCGGTTGTTTTTCTTTTGAAAGGTATTATTATTTTTTTGAAAGGGACTGGAAACGTTACTCGTGTTGATTTTTTTTCTAGACTAATTTTTAGAGTGCGTTTTGAATCCACCAGCGCAAATGCATTATTTCTATTACTCTGTGCTGCTAAAATAAGTCATTTTTAATAAGGTTTTTCAAAAAAAAACATTTTTTTGTTTGATATAGATTTCACGGGTTGGGGTCAAAATTCTATCTGGTCAGTATTCTTTTGTCAAAACTATTCTTTTCAGAATTCTGGTTTTCAAAATTCTGACTTAAGATATGATGGGTTAGAAAATGCTAAAAAGCACACGCTTATTTAAATTTTCAAACCTTTATTTTTAAAACTATCTTCTTCACTTATTAAAAAAAAGAGCGAGATAACAATCAGACATGACATTACGATGATGAAAATGCAAAAACAGTGGGTCTCGCAATTTAGTGGCTAAGAGTGTTTGGTGATTCCCTAGATGGGAAGTTGAAATTTTTTTTTTAGGTCCAAAATGAACGATACCTGCCATATAACGAATACGGAAAAATTAAATTTTCTCAAAAACGGCTCTAACGATTTTGATAAAAAAATTTGTATACACTTTCGTTATTTAGGGCCGTACTTTTGAAATGAAAAAAATATTTAGAAATGGTAATAACGGTACGAGTACCTACCATACAACAGTTATTTTTTTTCATTTTTGAGTTTCTCTTCAACGGCACAACAGATTTGAATTTTTTATACGGAAGATTGTTAATAAACCAAAAATTATTTGATACTAAAAATTTCAAATATATTATTTTTGGATTTAAAAAAAAATAATTTTTTTTTTTTGGAAAAAACAATTTTTCGAAAACGGGAGATGGTATTTTATTGAAATTTTGGTTTTAGATGTGCATTAATATTTTCTTCAAAACGTCATACCAACTTTTTTTTTAAACAAGGTTTTAGAAATTTTATATACATATATATATATTTTTTTTTAAACACGGCTCCAACGATTTTCAATTTTTTTTTTTAAAAATGTATTTTTCTTAATCAAATCAAATGGCATATACATATACATACTTTTTGAGCTCAAAACAATTTAGGATCAAGTTTATGTTTTATTTATTTTAAAAAGTACATATAAGAACTTTTAGCGTACATTATAGCAATTTTGAACCTAAGAGCAAATACGTGCGACCCAGTTGTGCATTTTATTATTTTTTTTTTATTCGCAAAACAAAAACAAATTACACTACTCGGGATTTTTGCCTAAGGCTGCATTTACACTAACTTACAAAGTATGTAAGTTAGAGAAGGTTTCGACTATTAAAAACAATTTTTTTTTTCAAATTAGTCCAAAATAGGGGTTTTTAAACTTTAATTGACTGCTACACGACGATTTTTGGAATAACTAATATTTATTTTGTTTTTAATGAACACAAAACTTATGTTAACAAAACCAACCGTCTTCTTTGAAAAAAAAAAAATGAATGCTCTTTTCTTTTTCAGCAAACCAAAATTAGTCGAATCAAACTTTTGACAATTATAAATAGTATTTAAACAAAAAGGCAATTCAACTTTCCAACCGTTAAATGTTTTTTCACTTATTTTGTTTTAATGCAAATTTTGTAAAAATTTTAAAATAAGAATAAGGTCAATCTAAGCGAAATAAGCCAACAGAACCGAACTGTTTATAGTCTACATAATTTAAATAAACAAAAATCTTGTATTTGTTTTGGCGCCAACTCATCGCCTTTGTTAGCACAGCTTAAATCGATCAACGTTAACATTTTCGCTCACTTAGAAATAAAGTTTACCTTTTCGTCAACATCACTTGCAATTGAAATAGTTGCACTGGCAATCAAAACAAGAATTATTTTAATTGAAAACATTTTACTTTGGTTGAAACTTAAACAGGGTTAATTTATTTTTGTCAATATAAATTTTAAAACAATCTACGAGCTCTCCTCGAGGCAGTTTTTGTTTCCTCAAACAGTTTAGTGCAACTGGCTCTTACTCCCATATGCCGATACCAATTTTGCCAATAAATTCGATGACCAAAAATTGTTGATACTGCTACAGAGAGCCACCAGCCAGCGATCACCGCCCCTCTAAGGCCTGTCAATGGATTTTACAATTTTGTCGCCAGTCTCTCTGTTTCTTGTATACCTATACTTACTAGTATTTTAGTTTTTGTGACTTGTTTGGTATTGACATTTTATACATAATATGTTTGTAGGTGCAGGTGCGGGCCTAAAATGTTATTCGAAAGGGGGAATTTTTAATGAGTTGTTTTTTTTCAGATATATAATTATTAATTAATAAATAATTACGAGTATTTACAAGAAACATGTAAATAATTATTTAAACATTTTATTACAATGCGCTACTGGGTTGCACAAAGTTGCTTTAAATAAACTTTTCAAAAATATTTATGATTTTGTAAGAAATTTATTAATATAAAATTCATTCCTGAAATTAATAAAACAATCTTTTTCAAAATTAAATTAAAAAAAAAATATGGTACAGAATTTTTGAGAAATCATAAAAATAACACCTTTTCAAAAAAAAAAAAAAGGTTTTTTTCGAAACACGTTTTTGAGATTTTTGTTTAAATCAAATAAAAAATAATTGCGCGACTCAAATTCGCACGTACTTGAACCTACAGTTAAGTTGCCTTAAATTTTAAAGCTTTGAACATAAAATAATTATAAAAAAACTGACGAAAACAACTTTTTTATAAATATCTTGGTAGGGAACTATGGCATTTTTTCGTATTTATTAGTAAACATCTAAGATAAAAACTGATTAAAAAAAAAAAAAGTATGTAAAAATATTCTCTTTAGGTCAAAATTACTGAAGACGTTAAAGCCTCTTATATTTATTAAGTTTATAAAAATAAATAATTATCTTAGAAATTAAAAAAAAAAATATATGGTGTTGGTTAAGTTATAATTGTATGTATTTACAAGAAAAATGAGATAATGTACTAAAAGAATAAAACTAATTTTTATTTTTATTTTTTTAATTGGTGCATATTAAATTTTTTCTTTTATCTAATAAGATTTCTTGAGGTTATATGAAATATCTGAGCCAATGTTTTAAACAAAATTGCTTAAACCGCTTACGAAAATTCACAAAAAAAAAACAAAACATTTTTGCAAAATGAAACAGCAACGCTGTTCCTTGGAGTTTTTTGCGAAAAAAAAAACTAAAAACGCCAACCAATTTGTAGTCAAATACTGAAAACTAAATGCGTAAATGTCTTTTAGTTCTTGAGAAAACTGCAAAAATTAAAAGACATTTACGCATCTAGTTTTTAGTTTCAGAGCATTTAAAATTTGAGACAAATACGGTGTTTAACCATATAAAATCTTTTAAATAATAGTTTTAACCAAAAAAAATCTTATTATTTACAAAATTTCAAGTTTGAAAATAAGTTGTTCCAAAACTATCAACTACAAAATTTTTATTTTAACATAAAACTCAAGTTTCTGTCTTTGAATAGTTGTTTTTAATTTAATTTTTTTTTTGAAAATTGCCCCTTTTGTCTGAAAGAGGGCTTATAGGGACCCCATCCTTTACATTCATGTTTTTTGAAACATTCAGAATTTTTTAATATAATCAAAGAAAAATTTAATAGGGTGAAACCTTAGAACATATTTTATAGTCAAAAACCAGCAATTCATAGCTAACTTTTTTACCTAAATGCACAATACTTTTTGTAGCAATAAGAAGAACCTAGTGACATGTTTTGAACCATGCACCATTAATGATATACATATAATATAAGTAAATAACTAAAAATTATGAAAAAATTTTCGAATTTTTTTTTTTTAGAAAAACTTAAAACGTAAGATTGGTATAATCACTCATAGGTCATAAGGTACACCAAGTTTAATCGAAATCATTAGAGCCGTTTCCGTTTCATTCTATGAACAAAGTTGAAAAAAATCAATAAAAACTTAACGCGTTGACCGATTTCTTTGAAATGTATTAAGTAAAACATTTTCATAGCACCATAAAAATATAAATGACATGGCTCAAAAACTTCACCTGATAAATAAATAATTCCACTACATAATACATGCCAAACAAAATTACACATTTAAATAATTACCCCTATTATAGAATAGATTTGCACTTATTTCTATTTATTTTTGTTTTCATATTTTATACTAAATTATTTTTAAAAGTCACCGTTATCACGAAGTCATAAGGAAAAGCACAAAACCAAAACCAAAAATTTTTAATTATTTGTTTGTTTTGTTATTCGATGCAACTATTAAATTAATTTATTATTGAGCTAATTATTATATAAAAAGTCCAAAAACCTTGATATTCAGCTTTAATGCCTTATTTTTTAAATTTTAGTACGAATTTTTTAACCCATTTATTGGCTTTGGAGTAGAAAATAACGTTTCTGTCTTCAAACATCAATACCTCTGAAGCCCATAACTGTACATAAAATTTAAAAGCAGTTTTGAAAACAAGAAAAAATTTCTGTTAGAAACTTAACGTACTTAATTAATTAATTTTCGTCTCGAACATAATTTTAAAAAGAAACATTGAAGAAAGAGATATTTATGAACTTTTAATAAAATAACGGTTAAATTGCGGCTATTAATGTTGACCAATGTTGACTGTGACTTTTATAGCTTAGTACACTCACAAAATTTCTGCAAAGTTTCAAGCCGTTTCTTTGCTAGAACTTATCAAAATTTTAAATAAAAATTAGAGGGTGACATTTTTTGTTATCACGTTAACATTGAAATAAATAAAAAAGTTTTGGCTTTTCACGCTTTTTCCACTAAAAACATTAAAATTTATTATAAGTTTTTGCATGGTAGCTAGTTTATTCGTAGGGCTAACAAAAATATAAGTGTTTTTACACAGTTAGCAATGCTTAGCTCGTAAGATATAGTCTTATCAATAACGAGTTTATCTCATTTGTATGTAGCTTTTGCTCAAAAGATCCTATACAGATAATTTTACAAAAATTATGAAAATTAATGCCATTTATAGTATCCACGAAATTAATCCTTTTTATTTGAATAACATTCATTCAGATTAAAAAAAAAATTGCATATGAAACAGATTCAATTTTTTTTCTTAAATCCGGAAATTTTCTAATATGTAACTTTTGGTTAAAGGTATCGGAAATCTAAGTTCCATACCATACAAAATGAAAAGTTTGTTTTTTTAGTTATTTAGTATTTATAGAATCTTAAATTAATGTTTAATTGAACCTACAAATTTATTTTTAAATTTGGGTTTTTTTTCCATCTGGAAACCACTGTGTGACGCACTCTGGAAAATATGAGCCCGTTGCTGATCAAAAATCTATAATCTATTTTTCATTTATTTTTAAACTCTTTTTTCATAATTATAGAATCCGATGAATTGTTGCGGCGGGATTCGCTCTTATTTCAGTCATATTTTCTCCTGTAAAACTTGCAGGTGAGCAAGTGTGTCAGAAGAATTGGTAAGGTAGTTCCTTGAATTTATCATATAGTACACCCACTGATCTCTATAAAACACTGGATAGTGGATTCATATAAGAAAAATGACTCCAATTGAAGGACTGTTATAAACTATTATAATCAGTCTATCTCATCTTTTTTTTTGAGAAGAGAGGTACCTTGTCAGTATAACATTTTTTAGCTGTAGAAAAGTTTTATTTGTCAAAGTGACAAGCAAAACCAATTTGTTTCTCTCTTTAACCTGTATAGAGCGAGATAGAACTCTGCTTTGGTACCATAAAATGTCATCTTCAATTTAACTCAGTAAAACTGTCATACTTAGAAGGGAATCCACTATCCAGTATTTTATAGAGATCAGTGAGTACACCCGGTAAGTTCATAATTGCTTTAAATTCGAACGCGTAGCCTGCGAATTACGCTGACTCCCCGGGAGTGAAGTATTGCGAATTCCATAATAAACATGAGTAAGTAATTTTTTTTCGTAAATTTGCCTCCTACAAATTTGCCTTCCACACAATGTTTTTTTTTTTTAGAATATAGTCACAAATCATTTCTCAAAATGTCGTACACCGGGATACTGTTTAAATTCAGTTTTTACGATCACGTCTTCCTATTTATCGGAGTGTACGACTAAGTCGGAACTTGAAGGTCCACAGATATCCTTAACTGAATTTTTTTTAACAATTTACAGTTCTCTGCGAATTTTTGGGTACATGTCTATTTTAACTAGACTACTATGCTATACAACTTTACCTACATATATGATTATATCCCAAGTAAAAATTCAAAAATTTAATATGCAATAATATTAAGTTTAAAAAAGGTAAAATATAATATAAAGCTTCTTTGAAAATGGTTCAGTCATAAGAAAGTTAAAACAAAGAAAAACCTTTCAGTGTCACCTTCCCTGTTTCCGTGCCTCGTTAAATTTTTTTTTTTTATTTTATTTAATCTTAACTCGTTTTAACAGGGTAGCGTTGAAAGGTAAATATCAATATTGAATTTTTTATATAAAAAGTGTTAATTGTTGATTTCATACATTCTTAAAGTTTGGGAAATACAATTAACCCTCTTCAGTGAGTACGAATTTCATGATATTTGTGTAACTGTGTTAACTTTTTATTTACAAAATCAAAATAGTATAGTGTTTTCCAATGAGGACTTGACAACTTTTTTTTTTTTTTTCTCTTCAATAAATCGATTGTAAGGTGTGCTGTGTGGAGTGTGGCTTGTGGCACCATCCTGTTGAAACCACATGTTCTCCAAGTCCATATCTTCCTATTCGTGTCAAAAATAATCGGTTACGAGTATCATGGCGCAATAACGCTGGCCTGTCACAATCGTAATCGTCGACGAAAAAATATGGCCCAATAGCACCGCCGGCATGCAAACCGCACCAAACTGTTATTTTTTGTCGATGAAGTGGTTTTTTTGAAGCAAATGTGGATTTTCACCAGACCAATATTATTGACGAACCCATTGAGCCAAAAATGAGCTCATCATGGCGTATCTTCTCCAGAGCCCAATCGGGGAACGTGACACGTACGTTCGCCGATCAAATGGTCAAATGGTCGATCGGCTTCAATTCTTGAGTCACCGACTCCGAATTTCTGTACAATTTTTTTATAATTTGCAGACATATACAACGACAGTTCGATGATGTGTAAAAGGGTGCGTTCACAAATTAAATCCAAAGTTTGTCAAGTCCCCATTTGAAAACCCTTTAGTAGTGTGCGGAAAAAACTGAAAGTGGCATCACAAAAGTTTGTCCATTCGCAGAGCGGTGTTTTGGTTTGTACTGGATCTGCAAGCATATGGCAACAATATTTCTTCATTTAATACCTGAAATCTGATTGATTTCGCACTTAAAAAATTGGGTTAAGTTATTTTAATCTTAGGCCTAGTTTTTTTTTTAATGCCAGATCATCGTGTTTCCGAAAATTTTATCACAAATTTACCTCCTTATGCATGTTTTCAATCAATTTATAAAAAAAATTGACTTATACTGAATTCAATAAATATTTTGACTACTCAAAGTCAAAGTTAAACTCGAGTTGACTAATCCCAAGTTATCTCATTGTCAGAGTTATGTTAGCACTGGCTCTAAGCTGATCATCCACCCTGTAGATGGTATTTTATAAGAGTCATTCAAATTCCATACAAATTTATTTAATTTATTTATGAAATTATCTGTTGATATTATTTGTATGCACCTCGAAGAGAGACTCTGGTTGCATCATAGTGCCATGCGTGCAGCGTTTTATCTCCCATTCGATTCCATAATCTTGTTGAATACCTCACTCGTCACGTCACACCTCTCCCTCAAGTAGGCAGATAAATTATTTGAACGGGCACGTATAATTGACATGAATCTATAAATCTATAACAATATTTTAACCGTGATGTATGTATGAAGGTATAACCGATAAAATGTATTAAATATATTTGGAGCTCGCACATGGGATGGAAATGCATTAAGTAGAGCTGAGCTGTTATTTAATCGCTCGCTCGTTTAACCAGTTTGTTTGTTTTTTTTTTTTTTTTAACTCTTAGTTACTTTCAGATGTTTGGTCTTTTATGTCAAATTGTTTTATTTACATATAAAAGAAAACAACTACCATAAAAATTCGGTTTTCTACGGTTTTCACTTTTTGTACGAGTTTTTCCATAAATCCTTGTAATTATAAATGTAAATGATGTTTATGACTGTAAAGTGTACAGTACATGTACATACCTTTATACTACTTGGTGGGTATAGTTCGCGTGTATAAAGTTTCTTATTGTCATTTTTAATTACATATTTAAAGGTTAACAAACAAGATGGTGTTAAAGGAAGTTACTATTAAAAGGATGTAGTAAAAAGTAAAAGTCATCATACAAAATTCATTGCTCAACTGAATAATTGATTATGGTTGTGGGTAAGTACTTTAAATACAGTTGGGTAATTCCAACGTAAGCTGACCAGTTCTTCGGTAAAAATTAAAGCGACCGCTAAAGAAATTAAATGATTATACTTATACATCCTTACATTAATAATCCTTACTTAATTTGTTTCTGTATATTTCTTATATTTATAAAAGTCCAAAGCCGACAAACTGTTTAGATCGACCTTCAATAATTATGTGATCTTCCATAAGTAAATACAGCAAATTATTTTGGCACATAGCAACAACGACTTTTTAGGAGTCACACCCGTTACAAGAAAAAAAACAACATATTGCTGACTGTGTTTGTCTTATTTGCTTAAAGTAAAGTTTGGCAAGTTAAGAAGCTGGCTGTAAATTTTTTTTAAATGTAAAATTTAGGCATGGAAAAATTATTATTTAATGCTATTTTCTTGTTTTAAGAAATGTCACGCCCGTTACAAATCGGGTATGAATAGGTATAATTTTGTGCTTCGTTTTACCACTTACTTTTGTTAAGAAGAGTTTATGGGTAGTAATAAAAGCTCGGCTGTAGTCACTAATTCTCCAATCAAATTATTCCACTTTTTTTAATGAATATTTTTGAATTTTTGAAATTAATTTTTTTAATGCTGAAATTAAAAAAAAAAATATGAGAAAAATCTCTAAATAAAATATTAATACTTCAAAGCTAACAATATTATAAGATCCACATTTGGGTCCAAACTAAAAATAAGTAAAAAAAAATGAGTCAATTATATACTCTGATGTTTACTCATATTCCGCCCGAAATTAATTAATATTGCTCGTAATATTGAAGTTTGAATTTATTATGTCTTAATTGTGCAATTTTTCTATATTATACACACAGTTTTAATACAATGTCACACCCGTTACATTTTTGAAGTGTTGTAAAATCAATTTTTTTCAAACAAAATACTTACTGCTATCGTAATAAAATGTTCTTTCATATTTAATACGAAATCCATTAGTTTTCTTTTAAAAATTTACAATCTAGCTTCTATAAGTAACCGAAGGAGTCTGCTACGAATTTCTAACGTCACACCCGTTACACCAATATTAAGAAATTGCGACGTAAAAAAATAGGTTCAAAAAAAAAATATAATAAACAAGTATGTTATTTATTTAGGGTATTACAGCTTTTAAATATTTAATTAAGAGAATAGTAAACCAAATATAAACAAGAAATGTTGTAACTGTGTCACATCCGTTACAATGGAAATACCTAACAGTACTTTGAAGTACTCGAAAGCACAACGTAGTCCTTTTTTTTGTAACCAAGCTCCTCCAGCCTTAAATGTTGATGAAATGGAACGGGTTTGACTTTTATCCTGAGCTAACAACACGTAAAAAGCAGTATGCAAGTGAAAAAGGATCAACTAAATCCATTACAGCAGCCTGGAACAACATCTTGAGCCTTCCTTATTTTCGAGGTAATTAAAAATGAGAGGAGTGCTAAAAGTTCTTAAATTACTTGATTTACTTCAAAAAATAAATAAGAAGTGTTTTCTTAATATAAGAAAAATAATTAAATAATTGTAATTTTAACTATTTTAAGTGCGGTGAGGCTATTCTTATGTGAAAAAAAAAAGATTATTTTAGTGACTTCAAACAAAATTATCCTAGAAAATACCGTTAGCTATATTAAGTTCTGTAAACTTCCACCTACCCAAAGAAGTACAAAAAATGATTATTTAAGAATGTACTAAGCGAGGCTATTCAAGTGTCAATGACTGTATGTATAGAATTTTAAAAGTCAAAAACTTTAAAATATCTGGCGAACCAAAAATCTGTGTACCATTTTTTTTAAATAAAATTGGGCGCATTCACTAATCTAGTGACTACGTAGTCAACTCATTTTGATTGGCTGACATGTAGTTGTCAGCCAATCAAAATGAGCTGACAACTACTTGTCAGCAAATCGTACGTAGTCACTAGATTAGTGAATGCGCCCATTGTATGTTGTTGAAAAGTAAATTCAAAATTGTTTGACAGGTATCCACCAAATTTTTAAATTTAGCTTTTAAATTTAGTTTTGAGCCAATGATTTTTTAAAAATTGCACATTTTTTTGTTTTTTTGACTCCCCGGGAGTAAAGTTTTGCGAATTCCATAATAGGCGTGCATTTTTTTTACACCTCAAAGACCTGCCGAAAAGGCTGGGTCAGGTATGCATTAAAAAAAAAAAACAATAATTGAACTTAAGGCGTGGCAAACCCATGCCTTGCCAGAGAATATTGCTAGGCAACTGATGTACAAATTGTTTCTCTAGACACTGCCTATACGAAAATATAGGTATGAACTGGTATAGCGATAAAGGGTAGGTCATCCTACGGTGGGATCTTAGACTTTTACTACAATTCAATATTTATATCCCTTTAACCGCTCGGTGGAACTATGAAACGAAAAAACCGCATTCTGTGGTGGCTTTCCGATTTTTTTCTCCACCGTTGGATAAAAAAATGATTAGAACTTGTTCAGAAAACTTTCACCATGAGTGATTTGAAAGAAAAGTAAAAAAACAGAAAAACTCTACCCAAACGGGTAGTCTCCTTATTAAAATTCGGTTATAATCCATTTTGTTGTGGTAGAATCTCGGCTGCTAAACGATAGTAATAAGAATAGTTTTTATTATTGCAAAAAATCAAATTCATAATCCCTTATTTTAAAATTAACGGTGATCAAAAAGCAGATGTCCAGCCAACAAATTTATATTTAAATGCATTCATTTTACCACTACACTACCTTACCATCAATTTAATGTTTTCGTCTTTGAATCCGTTCATCCTTATGTTTTGATTTTGACATTTCTATTTTTTATCTACTTTCATAATTCATTCGGTGATAAAGGAAAAGTCGTAAAAACGAAAACAACTAAAACATATTTTTTTAATCATTTTTTTTTACCAAAAATAAACTGATTTCAATATGAAGAAAAAGGTTATTATCTTGTAAAATACAATGTCTGTCAGTATTGAATAATATTAAATATTATTTTCATTTCAGGTCCTTTTGATGGGCAAAAGTGGATCTGGTAAAACCAGTATGAGATCCATAATATTTGCCAACTACATAGCCAGAGACACCACCCGACTTGGAGCGACAAGTGATTTTATTGTTTTAAATATCCATGGAATGCAATCAATTCATATATAATTTTTTTTTTACTTTTAATTTTTATTATAAATAGTCGATGTTGAACATTCTCATGTTAGATTTCTGGGTAATCTGGTGCTTAATCTTTGGGATTGCGGAGGACAGGAGTCATTTATGCAGCAATACTTTGCGTCGCAAAAAGACAACATTTTTCGAAATGTAGAAGTTTTGATTTATGTGTTCGATGTAGAGAGCAGAGAACTGGAGCGTGATGTTCACTATTATCAATCTTGTCTGGAGGCACTTTTGCAAGTGAGTATGATGGTTGAATGAATTGTAATAAAATATACATGGTAGCTAGTGATTTTGTGCTCTAAAAATAGAATAATGTAGTTTTTGATTGGACGTCCAGAAGCATCCATAAGTCTTCTGAAACTGTTTTATTGTGTCATATATGTCATTTTTTCGACAACAGTTTCAGAAAACATCTCGATTCTTCCGCACTCTTCTGGACTTCCAATCGAAGATGACAAAAGAACCAATAATTTTTGGGTATGATAGGATTTGCATAGGTTTTTATATTGAATGAATGAGATGTGAACATTTTGCAGACCATAGTAGGGACAATTGGGAATTATAATACAACCACAATGCAGTTTTTACAATAATTACATTACCAAAAATTCTGTCGTCTATTTTGTGTGCGCCTGGAACCTTTTACCAACGAACTGATTGGGCCCTACCAGAGTGGTTTTAGGCGAGGAAAATTAACCAACGAACAGATTTTCACAATCCGGCAGATCCTGGAAAAAACCAAGAATACCAAATCGATACACACCATCGACTTTAAAGTCGATGATAAAGACGAGCCATACAGAGCCTTGTTATATGTCGACATCCCTGCCAAACTCGTCCGCTTGTGCGGAATGACAATGGAGAAATCTCGTTGATCCATTGAGAGTCGGTAAGAACATCACCGAACCCTTTTAATGTCGAGAAAGGTTTGAGACAGGGTGATACGGTGACGTGGTTGAAGCAATTGTGCGCAAGTTAAAAGTTAATTCAAACGGAGGCGGCTAAGATGGGTTTGGCTGTTAATGAGAATATGCTGTCATCGAAAAGAGAGACCCAACGTCGACTGGTTCAAAATGTCACCATGGGCAGTTATACCTTCGACGTAGTCAAAGACTTTGATTATCTGGGATCCACTATAACATCGCACAACAACATCAGTGTAGAGATCAACCGAAGAGTCACACTTGCCAACCGCTGTTTATTTGGGCTTAGATGGCATTTATGTAGTAAAGCCTTCTCACAAAGAACCAAGGAGGCCCTATATAAGATCTTAATCATCCCGGTCCTGCTGTATGGGGCAGAGGCATGGACACTATCAGTTTCGGATGAAAACCAGCTGGGTTTCTTTGAGAGAAAGATTCTTCGAGTGATATTTGGTCCAGTGTGCATCGATGGAGAAGAAGATACAACCACGAACTGTACGGGCTTTACAGCACCATCGACTTGTCAAAAAGCTGAAAATACATAGTCTAGGAGCCGACAGCAAATCAATCAATTAGATTTCCAAACTTAGGAAAAATGTCAGAGCATCATTTTCAATTTTAAAAATTTCAATTGAAGTGTATTTATCTACCTCAGATGAATTGAAATAATCGTGTTTTTTAACCCCCCTAAAACCACAGAAGGCTGAAAAATAAACCTGCCAGACTTTCGGATATGAAATCAGGACGCGTATACCTATAAAACTGCATACTTAGATTTTGGTTATACCTCCACTCCCCAAATTTGCTGTCGGCTCTTGGTCTAACAGCAATTGGACAGCGATTGAGATGGCTGGGTCCCGTGGAGCAAATGGACAACAATGCACCAGCCCGACGTGTCTTCGCATCTAACTCAATGGACAACGTGACAGAGGAAGAACTCATCTTACGTGGCGCGATCAAGTGTTGGACGACCTCAACCAACTTGGTATGCCAAGTGGTTGAATAGTTGAATAGGTCCAGCCTGGATTGTATGCGCCATCGTAAGTAATTAAGTAAGTCCATTACCAAAAAGAGTTTGTTTGCATTAAAATCTTCATTCCACGGTACGAAAAAGTTTGGTTCAAGATGGTTAACTTGTAGTCCTCTGTCCGAAAGATGCATTTAAAAAGTCATACTTTAAGTGCATTTGCGAGCAGATTAATCAATAAACTTTCATAAACAAGACTTTTTTTTATTAAACTGCAATGTTATTGCACTATAACTCGCAACTGCCCCAACTATGGTCTCGAAGAATTTCCCTTCTCATATATACAATTCAAGGACCTATCCAAAAATACCACTTTTTGTCTATGTTATCACTCGCACTCGCTGAGGCAGAGCCTGCGAAAGACAAAAAAAGAACGTGTGCAAAACTAAATTTGCTGAGCCCTTGACAAACCCCTTGCATAAACTTCGGATTGAATCGTTGAATACAAAAACGATCAAAGTAAATGTATTGACGGTTGCTGTCTCTTCAAATTTTGTAGGTAAAGATAGAGATTACAGAGACAAATAGCCAATACGTTCACGTTCGTTGGGTTTCGTTTCACAGAGTATACAGTGAAACTGCCATATTTTGACATTCGACGCCAATTTGTTTACATTTGACCATCTTTATTCCAAACTGTAAATCGTGCAATGTTCACTCAAACTAATGTTTTTTTCTGAGCATACATAGTTTGAGTTGTTAGTCATGGATTTAGCTATTTTCCTAAATTATCGCTATTTAACTAGAACCTCCTAAAATTTTGCTAAAGAATGTACCCGCTGTGAACAAACCAGCCTTTAACCATAAATGTAGAGATTTGTTTTAACTGTAACCTTACTAATGCTATAACTTTCATTTCTTCTAGAAAAACTATTAGAAAACCAATTGAAAATTCAAAAATAAGTTTTCATTTAAAAAATTTTGTTATGTAATTTTTAAGTTATTCTATTCCGGATAGAAAAGAACAAAAAAGTTCAGAAAAGTACAGAGGGTCATTCCGTAATTTTTAAAACGATTAATAATCGTCAAAACGAACATAATCGTGAACGTGATCGTCGCTGATTTGATCTACGTAACTCTCTCACTGTCGTCTCGTCTATCGGTTTTTTGTTTATGTATTTTGAGAGCAACAGAAACTCTCAAACTGTAATTGAAGTGTCATCGGAATGTCACGAATGACAATTTGAATTAGGCGCGTCCCACAAAGTGAATTCTCTGAAACCTTGGAGATTTTTTCAGAGAAAAAAAAGTTTTTGTTGTCCATGAGAAAAAAAACTTGCCTTAAACTGTTCTACAATCTGTCGCTTTGTGTTCCATGAAGTTTTTCACAACAGTTTAGAGCAATCGTCAAACGTACTTGTGCTGTTCTGTTCTAGATTTTCTTCATTAAACACAACTATTATTATTTTATTATTTTCGATTCGCTGAACGACGTCAATATGTTACCGATGGGCGATGTTCATACAAATTTCACCTGTCAGCGACGAGCGATGCATTCTTTTCAGCTCTTCACCCAGTTCACGTTTCAGAGAGCTCTGAGCGCTCACAAACCTCAGCAACCTGAAAAGGATTTCTCAGTTGCCTGTGAAAAACATAGTTGCCATGTCCTGAACTAGTTCCGTAGCCCAATTTAAAAAAAAAAATTGTAGTCCAAAATCGGAGCCAAAAAAGTAGCCCAAATAGTAATCCAATTCCAATAAAAAAAAAACATTTCTGATAACTTCAATCACAATTTATTTTAATTTTTTTTATTTTTACACAATTCATGAAAGAAAATGTTCTTTCTACTTCAGCGTACTGACAGGCAAATTCAACAATTGTATTACGAAATACTCCAAATCCCCGAAAACTAATTCATCCGATATGTTTTTTTAGGTTCAGAGTCTGTTCAGTCTAAAATTCTTCCAAATTTATGGATAAAAAGCGGACTAAATTAGTATGTTTAGAGGGAGAAAAGTATTTTATGTCGTTTTTTCCCCCATTGACTGGAATATGAACACAATGTCTAATATTTTAAATGTAAATTAATGTAATTAATGCTAATCTTCTTTTCACAAGGACTGAAAATTCTTGTTTTTTTTCCAACAACGCGTAGGCGCCGAAATAAAGCTGACAGAAATTTGGTATAAAAATGCATGAGTCTAAAAACCAAACCATAAAAATTTGCTGTAGGCTCTTGGTCCATAAGAAAACAATAATCCAGAAAAGAATTTATGTTCGAAGAACGTAAAGTGAATTCGTCTACTCAAGTAGACATGATTCAGAACAAAAATAATAAGATAATTATTGTACTTTTAGTTCAACTGAAAATATTCCACAAAATCTAACAAATTTTTTTTAAACTTTCAGAATTCTCCAAATGCAAAAATATTTTGCCTCATTCATAAAATGGATCTGGTTGCGGAAGAGCAACGCGAGAGTCTATTCAAAGGACGTGAAGAAGATTTAATTCGTTTATCACGACCCGGTAACATTACTTGCTTCAGAACGAGCATTTGGGATGAGACCCTATACAGGTAAATTATTGTTTTAAAATCTGTAATTATTCATTACTCTGAATTGTAAATTACTATCCTCTTTTAAAGAGCTTGGTCTAGCATTGTTACAATGCTCATACCAAATGTAGCCGCACTAGAAAACTCTCTAGCACACTTTGCCAATGTCATCGATGCCGACGAAGTTCTACTCTTTGAAAAGGCTACATTTCTTGTGATATCTCATTGTCAGAGTCGACAATATCGAGACTCTCATCGTTTTGAAAAAGTCTCAAACATCATTAAACAATTTAAACTAAGCTGTTCGAAATTGGGTGCAAAGTTTCAATCGATGGAAGTCAGAAACAGTGTATTCGCCGCATTTATTGACACCTTTACTAGCAACACCTATATTATGGTGGTAATGTCGGATCCCAGCATGCCATCTGAGGCGACTTTAGTCAATATTCGAAATGCTCGAAAATACTTTGAGGAGCTAGAGAATCCCAATAGTAATGCTGTGAGTCATCAATATCATTGAGATTGTATCGTCGAAAATTCGCCATATTCGTAGCTAGTTACTCGCTTCTTTTTGATTTTTTGTTTTCTCTAATTTTGTTTGTTTTAAATAAAGAAGCAAAGTTGTTTCTCCGTTTAGTACATAAATAATAATAATAATAATATATATTTTTTGAATATCGTTATAAACATTCAACTATAGCCTAATATACAAGGAAATAAACTGTCTTAAATTCTTTATATTTAAAAAAAAAAAAAAACCAATGACTAAACTATTTACACAAAAATATCACGTTGTCTTTTTAACCAATCAATGAGCATGTCTGCATTGCATTTTGTTTTAATTCTTTTTTATGAATAATATTTTCGAACTTCTTCGGAGAGCTTATGGAAATTATCTTCATCAACTGGAACAAATCTCTTGGCACCTCGGCTAAAAAAATAAACATCTCCTGTATAAATATCGAACCAAAGTGCATGAATATGCAAGTCGTGTGTTTTTAATCTTTCCTTGAGAAATCCATAAGATGCAACATTCGACACTTGATGCAATGTATTTATTTGTGAGAGTTTATCTTCGAGTGCAAATTTATCTTCAGGATCAATGTATGCGACGAATCTTCTTGTTGGTGTTTCTGAGGAAAATATAAGTGGATCTTTCATTCCGTTGTTCTTCCATTCGGTGAATTTTTTTAAACTCGATCCAGCGTGAGTACACATCCATGATCGGAGGGGAGATAGACGTCGATTTTTCTTTAAAATACAAAAATTGATAAGCGTATTTTTTATGATTATCATTTATGACTATTTAAACTTACTTGTGAACTAAAATCAGGATCCTTTAATTGATAGAGGAGATTCATTGCTTTGCAATCGCTATGGCCGCAGACGATTATGTGTCGCACACTATTTATCACACAGCCGAGCTCAAGGGCAGCCGGTTCACAGCTGAAGTATTCATCTTCAAAATGATGTGCATGAGGAATGACATTCCCAGGATTACGTACTAAAAATAAATAAATTGATTTCATCAATAAAGTGTCTATGTTCCAAAGATTTGAAAAATTATAAAGTTGAATATTTTAAATGTCTGAAACATGTAAGGGCCGGTTATATCGATGAGGAAAACGAATCAGAATTTTTTATATTGTTTTCTCTTTAGACCGAAAGTCCATAGCAATTTTTGGATGTGATAGCATAAAATCACTGGTACTTTAAAATAGATCCTTACTTTGTATAATCAAATATGGAGTTCTTGCACACTGTTTTTTGGGCACTCAAGATAAATTGGTAGAGCAAAATCATTATCGGTTTTAAATAAAAGAGGTAAGTGCCCCAGATATGAATATAGGGGTCCAAGACCTTTTGCATTGGGCTTTTGCATTTTTTGAGTGCGGCTCACAGGCAAGATGCACTCAAGAAATGCAAAAAAAAAACAACTTCGTTTTATTTGTTATAGCAAGGCAATTCTTCTGTCCAATGATAGAGCGGTCTCTTCCTATTAGAGGAATAAAAATCCAAGACGCTCAACATGCGGTATTCAGCCTTCAAGATGCACTCAAAAAATGCAAGAGACCGAATTTTGAAATAACTCTAACAGCGTATAGTTCTTCATTCCCACGAGAGCATCTTTATTGCAATAACGAGGGTCTAAGACGCTTTAGATGGCGCAATTTGCCTGGAATACCTACTTATAATTGCAAAAATCAACAATTTTTTTAAATATTAATTTCTATATGATATAGATAATTTTTATGATCTTTTACATGTTGTTTTATTTTCTTATGTATACCTCTATTTTTTTCTGAAGCTGACCTTGCAAAAGCTTAGGAATAACAAAAGAAAAATACCGAAGTGATATCAGCCGAGTACGAGTTTGTATAAACTGTATGAGGAACATATGTGCACTGTGGCGTATACGTACTTTTTGTATACCTACAAATTTCCATGATAGAGTTTCCTACTCCTTCACAAAAAATATCCTAGGGCCGCCAAACAAGATGCGCTCAACGAATGCAGCTAAACAGATAATTAAATAAATAACCATTTGCTTTTTTTATTAAAAAATTAAATAATTATGAAAAAATGGACTTACTTATCTGCTTGAGCATTGCTCAGAAACGCCCCAGCTACAGTATGCAAGAACTCGGTATTTGGTTTAAAGAGAGTAAGTATCCTACTTAAAGTACTTTTGATTTAATGTTATCACTCAGAAACTAGACTACAGGCGAACTTACGGGTGAAATCATTGTTCAAAACTAATAAATTGACTACCACCACAAATACTTAAGAATTCACAAAACATGAAAAATTAACTTACCGTAAATTGAAAACTAACATATGTTGACTGCGTAAATTGTAAGAATTCCGCAAGTTTTTAAATATGTATTTTTTAGTTTCAATTGTTCTCTAGCTTGCAACTTACGTAGGTAGTTTTTCTCGTAGTTTTTATCGCATTGCATAAAATTATATAAAATGCTATTTGATTTCATGTGTTCTCTTTCAAAAACGAACTGAAGTGTGATGTCTATTTGCTAGATCTTAATATAATATTGAAGTGGGAGATGTTTGGGGTTATCGTTCATTATTTTTCCCATGGACTTTCGTTATCGGGAACCCTTTTTCTGCATTAGGGAAAAATTCCAATTTTTTTACTATTTCTGAGGTCATGTATCAACGTTAGGTAAAAGTAATTTTCTTCAGCAAACAGCCTTATTCTGAGGGTCTATTACGTATAACGAAACGAGCGGCAAGTCAACGATACTAAAGTAAGTGATAGTTACGACAAAGAGTGATTATGTAAACGAGTAAGACGTTTTCAATATTTTGCAAATAAGACCTTAAAAAAAAAACATTTAATTTTGGGTTGCATTGTCTCACCAATTTAGAAAATTCAAAAACGAAAATGAAAGCCTAACGGTAGCTATGTGGCAGTCGTAAGGAAAAACGATTATCGTTCAACTAAAATGATTCTCGTTAGACGAAATCGCATTTGAACGATAACGAAGTAATTTCAACGATAATCGTTATACATAATAGCGCTTCTGAGTTTTGGCCGAAAACCATTCCACCCACAACAAATTGTCCACCCGGATTAAAAAAAGCTTTCAGCTCTTTTGTGGGTTTCACGTGAACAAGATTAAGATTCCACCCGAACAATTTCACTTTTCCCCAATAATTCCGGGCAAAAAGTTGTCTATGTTGCTCATGAACCATTCTACGATTTTTAATTAATAATAATTGTGACACCCGTTAAAAAAATATGTCACAACCGTTACATTTTTAAACTGTTGTGAAATCAAATCTTTATATCAATTTCATTCAAACAAAAGGCTTACTACAATCGTAATAAAATTTTCTTTCCTATTTCTTTAAAAAATTTACAATCTGGCTTCTAGCCGAATTTCTAACATCGCACCCGTAACACCTAATATTAAGAAATTGTGACTTAAAAAAATGGTTTCAAGAAATTTCACTTGAGAAATATAATAAACAACTAATTATATTAGGTGTAAAAGCTTTTAAATATTTAATTAAGAGAATAGCAAACAAAATATAAACAAGAAATGTTGTAACAGTATCACACCCGTTACAATGGAAATACCCCATAGCGGATGTCGCTTGGTAGGAAATTTGGGGTACGGGGTAGGCAGTTTAAAATATTGATGGAATCATTTTTTTTCTAATGCTTTTTTTAATGGTTCACTCTCCCGTCAGCAAGTTGTTCAGTTAGCCAAGTAAGTGTCCAGATGATTGCTTATTTGTGGACACGATATTATTCCAAATTTGGGATTCCAAGACTATCATTACCCAGAACACACCAGACAGCACGTGAGAAACTTCTTAGAAGAGAAAAATTTTTATGTTTTGGGATGGAAAATGGAATCTATTGACCTGAATCCTGTAGCAAATTAATAGGAGCCGGTATTCTGAGAGATTAGTAAGCTAAAACTTTCAAATTATTATCTGATGGAACAAATAAAGACAGAATGGGACTAAAACTAATTAGTGTCTTTAATTGACTCAAAAGTTAATAGGTTAAGTGTCGTTATTGCCAATAAAGGGTCCTAACAGAACATGAATTTATTTAAATACATTCAAACTTACCTTTTGAAACAATTTTAATATTAATAATTTCTTAGAGTAGGTTTCGTTAAAAATCGAATCGGTCTACAGAAAAACGATCAATTTCACAACTGTGTGCAAAATTGCAAACTATTACCTCCTAAAAAGCTTAGTTCTTGCTTAAGATAGGAGCATACCATTTCGTTTGCATTTTTTTTTGCTCCCTACTGTATATATTCCAAATGTTAATCAAATGAAATGAGATGACTCTTACCTGCTTGATAACATTCTTAATTAAACAGTGAAAATGACTTCTATTGATAATAATATACAGAAAAAATAAAACGACAACCTTGAGAGTAGCCCTTCAGATGAAAATATCATTGTGTACGGTGATTCAGGCACATAAAAGTTTTTGATAATAATAATGATAATAAATATCCTTATCTATAGTAGGTACCTATTTTTATGTTATAGGCCAACCATAATTAGATTTCAAATTTTCTTATAAAACCTTTATATTGATTTGAATGACTCGCTTTGCTAGACTGAAACTTATTAAAAGCTTGCAATGCATGTAGGTTTTAATCTTTGAAAATATTGCTAATAGAATATCGAATTGAGAGCCCTTCTAAATTTTTCTTGTCTAATTAGACAGAAAAAATGATAGTCATCATAGATTTATTATTTCTTTTCGTTTTTGTAATTTCTTACCCACAAACATGTCTCCAACGTGAGTCTCTGTAAATCTCGTAGGAATCATTCGACTGTCCATACATGTAAAGAACACAGCTTTTGGCTGAAATTAAATTTAAAAGATTAAAAAAAAAAAAAAAAAATCATAGTCTGGGACGTAACGTTATAAGAATAAGAAATAATAAGTAGGCATATCTTTATTTTTCCATTTCAATTATTTTTTATAATAACACCGAATTGTCGAATGCAGCATATTCGACAAATTATTGATCACCCCTTTTCGAGGTCTCTAGAATTCGAATATTCGTTTTTGGGGTTCGGTTACCATCTTGAAGAATCTCAATATATTGCAATTTTAGGTTTATCATTTTCTATTATCATCATTAATTCATAGACATTAGCTGTGTTTTTATGGCAAAGCTATCCGCAGTACAGAAGCATCTAACATGTATTACACAAACAACATCGAATTGCTACTTAAAATAAAAAAAAGTGCATTCCACCTAATAACTCGTTTGTAATCAATTTTATGGTAAAAGTGTCAAAGCAAGACTTGTAGATCATAAAATCATAACATTTTTGCTTACAAATATTTTTTCAAAGTTTAACATTGAAGTTTCCCAAGCGGAAGCACAGTCAATTTCAATTTTGTGCCACACGAGACTACAGGACGCGATTTATTTTGACATTTCATATGGAATCGTTTAAAGCAATTATCTTCTTCATGCAGTAAGACTTTAGCTCCATCCAGAAGTGAAAAGTGTAGTAGAAGCTGAGCAAATTTCAACTTTCATCCATAGCTAGATTTCATTTTTACAAAGACGATCCAGTGAGCGTTTTGGAGTGCTATCTTTATATTTTTATTAATTGAGCATTTTTCCGACTGACAAAAAAAATTAAAAAACCAACCCTACCACATGTTGTATTCGATTTCAGAACGAGTGTATTCTTGAGTAGTTACAATCGAAAATGACCTATAAGCATTAGTGTTGCCGGAGAGCTTAGTTTAAAAGTAGTACCTACAACAGGTATAAAAGAGGGTAGTATTTTGAACAACAGGGTAGAACAGAAGGTTATTTTTTTTTTCATTATTCGTCAGGAAAAAAATGAATAAAATTTCTATGATCGCAGATCCGGTTGAAAATGTTCAAATGCACAATGAAGATAGAGTTCTTTTTTTTTCAATTTTAAAAGCTTTAATAGTTAGCGGATTCTATTAAAGAAAGAAAAACAATAGATTCAAATTGTTTGTATTTGACTAATTTTGTTTATTTTACAAAAGAAAATAAATTAAATAAATAAAATTGGTGGTGATTCTTTTCAATATATTCAATTGTTTTAATTTATACTAATAAAATTAATTGTATTTACATGAAAAATAAAATGCAAGACTGGATCGTACGTACGCTTCTATTGTCAAAGTTGCTGTGGATGCTAAAGTTTTTTGTATACAGTTTTTAAAAATAAATAATTTTTTAAAATATTAAAAAAAAAAACATAAAATTCATTACTAAAAAGACTTAAACATTTTCTTCAATTGTTTTGAGCTCCAAACTGGGTATGTCATTTAATTTCATTGATAAAGATATGAAAGATTTTAGAAAAAAAAAAAAAATTTTAATCGTTAGAGCCGTTTAAAAAAAATAGATTTTTATATTTAAGAATACTCAAGCCTTGTTTAAGAAAATATTAATGGACATCCAAGACCAAAATAGCAAAAAAAAAAATAAACAGCGACACGTTATCAAATAATACATTTTTGATTTTTTTTTTTAAATCCAAAACAAATTTTTTTGCAAATTTTGATAAGAAATTATTTGAAAATTGCTGAGAAGTTTAAATGTAAAAATTATGATAGTAATCAGTTGTGTTTTTTACGAGAAAACCAGAAAAAATACAAACGGTTCTATGGGAGTTTCGTAGGAGTATGTTTTATTTCAAAAGTACGACCTTTATACCTGTAGTATAAATATTAATTTAAATTAAAATCGTTAGTCATTTTTGAAAAATACTGTTTTCGTCATACCCTGCCAGCCACTTGCTTTGCAAAAATTCAAGTTGAGTTTTCTTTGGACAGAATGACATCGCCTGTTTCAAACTAATAACAATTGTAAGACATACCTAATAAACAGCCCTATCCCTTAGAAAAATCAGAACTCTAGTTCTTTGTTAAGCTCAGTAGAATATATCGAAGCATTCAATTTGTGATTGCTATTGGTTTTTATATTCAGTTCGGTGAAATTTCAATGAGTAAAAAGTTTTAAACATAAAAAAATGTGTTTGAAAAAAGTTTTGAGTCCACAAGATAGAGGAATAGTGCAAGCTTTTAAAGAGTCAGGACTGTCTAGCAGCAAAATTGCAGAAAAACTTCGAAGAAGCCATTGCGTTATAAACGGAGATGCAAACTGCAAAAAAAAACCACCACTATAACCTAAAGGCAAAGAGGCACGTCTACTTTTTAGTCACAACCATGATGTGGAAAGCATTGGGTTGTTTTTTTTTGGATAAAAAAAAATCATCATGTAAGGCCGAGATGGTTATAATTATTATTATTAAACTAAACTATTCTAGACAGCGTCATTTGAATAGTAAACTAGAACAGTCTGGAACAGAAAAACCTCATTGAACAGCAAAAAAATTTATTTTTCTATTCCGAACAGTCCAGAACAATGTCATTGAACACTCTTAAATTGAAAGATTTGGATCCTTTTTTTGTGAAAATACACTTCATTGATTAAGCCAAAGCATATGTAGGAACAAAATTTAATTTAACTGACCATAAAAATACAAATTTCATCATTTCCATCTCACGCAGGTACAAACTCTTCAGTCGAGAGATTTGAGTTTAGAAGTTGAGTTTTTGCAACAATTTTCAAGAATATAACAAGAAGAGCCGATGTTCTTCGAGAAAATTCTATGGAGTTATAAGTCTGATTTTGAAAGGGGATGGATACTCCGACTTGCACAAACTGCATTTCTTGGCGCTTCAAAACCCTCATAATTCCATCTTAGTAACAATTTAAAATCAATTATTAGACTAGGATTCTGAATGGAACAATAAACAATAAACAATTCGAAGATTTGCTTTGAAAATTTAAATAAATAAAATATATTAACACTCATCTAATGTTGTTTTCTTTGTTTTTAATGTACATATGTTCAGTTAAAAAAATATTTTGTACTACATGTGCCTTGGGTTAATTTATAAAGTGGAATTTTACAAAAAAAAAAAAAAAAAATATCCAATTCTTTCATTTTTAGTCGTAAATTATTTTCTTAAACGCAACGATAGAAAATTTATGGAATTCATCCATTTGTAGTCATGGTATTTAAAAATGTAAAGTAAGTAAATTAAAATTCACTAGATGAAAAAATGCACTTATTTTGAGAACCCTTTGAAGTAGCGCATATTTATTTCCCGTTTCAGAGCAGTCATAAAGTGGGCTTTACGCTGTTTCATGATTATCCATTGTTTACCGGACACCCTGTATACCTTTTAACTGGGATGAATTTGACATTCTGGGTTACTCTGTGCGAGAACCATTTGTATAGCCGTTTGATTCAATTTCAAAACAGCATTGTTTTGTAACAAAATTAAAGTTTTTATCTGAACTTTTTGAATGAAAACAGGGTTAACTAGATTTCATCCAAGTTGACGGTATCTATAATTCTTAACCGATTTTCAATTAAACCAATACATTTGCTTTAAGAAACAACTGAATATTATGCTTATGCTTTATGACATGTTTCTGGCCATCAGCCAAACTATTAATTGGAACGCGTTTATTAGCCATGCTGAGAAAGTTCTTATTTATTAAGTGGGTATGCTGAAAAGTACTTTGCTTTAAATAATAAGTGCACTTTTGTTTTTATTTTGATTTTTATTCTTTGAGATCATTCCCAGCTGACTCAAAATAAGCTCACTCATTTTTTACCCGCCAATATTGTTATCATAAAAATTCAATGGAAAACATCTTATAGATTCACTCTACTATCACAATTCATTGTGTTAGCTGTTATTGATATGGCGAATTATTTGTTCGTAATCGACGATGTAAACAGTCCAAAGTTCAATGGATTTAAAGTTAGACTGCCTCACTATCAAGGTTTGATAACTCAATGTCATGGAGGGAGGTGGAGCTTTAAACTCAGTGTCAACTTGTCAATAATTCACTCAATAGAAATAGTAATGTGGTCGTAGTTGCACTCACTTACCTCAGGGTGGTCGCGAACTTGTTCAAATTCCTTCACCATCTGCAGTCGGTCTGTATTCCGATAAAGTAGAATACCTCGCAATATTCTGTTCATGTTATTTTTTGGTCTGTTTTGTTGTTTTTTTTTTTTTTTTTGATAAACAAAATCTATGCTAATCAATTCGTTGTATACGTTACTTTTTTTTAATCAGATGCAACTTGAAATATAATTATTATTGAAAACTCAAAAAAGCTAAAAGCTTCTTCTTTAATTTTAATACATTTCGTTTTTAATTTTTCGAATGCTAGAAGTAAGAGATAAACAAAGCAATTTGGTCGTTGTTTGGTTGGTAATAAACGATTGGCTACTATAATGTCACACACACGTTTTGGCCTAGTTTCGAGAAGATAAATTGAAAATTAATAAAACGCGAATCCCGCTGATGCGTACCTACAAGTGTGAAAAGCAAACTACTGTCGAATGAAAAAAATCTAAACAACTTTAGACTTGTAGCAGGCATCATCGCAATCGAAAAATTAACTCATACTTTGGAACAATGATGACGAAATACTTACTGGATGGGGGCAAGCTTTAGCTAAGTTCTCCAAATGAGAGTGCTTCTATACTAGAAATGTGTGCTTTTTTAGTGCTTTAATCCCCAAGTGTCAATAAACAAAAAAATAAGCACTATGCCATGTGGTTTAAGATGACGATTGACGAAAGTTATTAATTAAATTATGCATTTAATAAAAGAGAAATAGAAAGAAACATTTTTTTGCAATAACTTATCAACTAAACTAAAAGAGTGACAGTCAACAAGAGTGTTTTTATTTTTTTTTATATAAGAAAATAATAATTTAGAAATATTTATTATTAACGTGACACATTCAGACAGGTGTCCTCAAGCAAAAAATCACAACTACCCGTTTTAATTTTATTAGGACAGTTTATGTTTTTTATTTAATTTTCTAATGGTTATTTTTGTTCGTGCTTAGTTAATTCTGAGTTAGATAATACTGGGAAATTATTTGAAACCGATTAACTTAGTGCAGGATTAATTTTATCTTTTCGCTAAAATTAAATAATATTCTACCCTTTTTTGATCCCAGAATTAATTCATTCAATTTTTTGGGTTAACATGCGCCGCCGCGCTGCCATACAGTGGTGCCATTTGTATGGAAGGGCGGAAATAAATTCGTAAAATCTGAACTGTGTAACAGAATTAAATGAACACATGTTTGAACTGAGCTTACACATATTTCCACAAAATTTGGTTACAAAAAAATCATTATTAACGGTACCTGCCATAGAACCATTTTTTTTTTTTAAATTATGTAATGACTCACTCACTTTCAACTATTTTTTTTGCATCAATTCTTTTAAGTTCCCGAAATTAAGTTTAGAAACAAATTTTTCAAAAATTGTTTTTTTTTTTAATTTAAAAAAAAAAAACTAAAATTTTGTTTCGGATATATCATTTTTTTTTGAAAACGACTAATTTTTTTTCATCCATTTTTTAGATGTTGATAAATAATATTTTAAAAATGACATACCAATTTTTACTTGCTTTCTTCAAATTTTGTCGAGTAATTTATTTAACAAAAAATACAAAACCATGCCTGGAAAAATTAATATTTAAACCCCTTATCGATTCTATGGAGGAAGACCATGCAAAATTCTAGTCAAATGAAGCATTTTTTGACAGTTTTTAAGTTTTGAACGCGACATTTTCAGAAATCCATAAAAAGTAAAAGAAAAACGATTTTTCAGGCTTTTAGTAAAATTTCTTGATAAAGTTCTAAAATCAGTTTAAAACTATTATTTTTAGCTCTCAGTTTTTCTTAAGAAAAAAAAAAAAAAAAAAAAAAAAATGAAACAATTTGGGCCGTATTCATAGATGTTATCTAAGCCGTTACTAAGAAAGACTGGGGTCTATCCTATACAAATAATATATCTATCCTATAAATACAACATCTTTGAATACAACCGTTTGAGTTTTAATTTTTCTTAAACCGAGTTTTAAGAGCTAGAACTTTGTCAAGAAATTGCCGGAAAGTCAAACAATTTTTTTACATATTGAGCCAGGAAATGTCTTCGTGAAGCGATATACATATATATACATATAATTTTTTAAATTATGTAAGATTTAATTTTCTGAATCTAAATCTGGTTTCAGAAAAAATCTCGAAAATTTTTTTTTGATTGGTTTTAATTTTTGATTCTTCAATTTAGTCACATTTTAAAACGTAATGTAAAAAAATAATAAGTTCAAAAATTCCGTAGTTTTTAGGATTTACACTGCATCCTATTTCTAAACACTTGATACTGGCCAAGTTAATCATGGTGTAAAGAAGGCAGTAATCAAAGAAAACCCAATAAAAAAGGATATTTTATGCTTTTCAAGAGGATTGATTTTTATGGATTTTTCAACATTTTTTTTTGAGGAATCCAGAAATCATAAAAAAATTGGCCAAGACATAAATTTGGTAATTTCGCCTTAACTTGTTCTACATTAACAAAAACAATAAAAAAAATAATTTTTTGTAAGTTTTTCAATGATTTCTCATGTTTTCCGGGATAAATTTTGTTGGATAACTTCAGATTCATACCCAAAAAACATAACGATAGCTATAAAAAGTATTACTTCAGAACTTTCGACATCTAAAAACGCTTGAATTGGACTACAGAGAGTATTTTGGACAAATCCTTAACTTCAATTTGCAATATCTTTGCACCGAACGCGAATTTTTGAATGATTTCATTCACATCCCATTAATAGTTTTGTAATAAAGTATTTACCAGCAAAGTAATTCGACGTTAAATGTACCAAAAAACGAGTTTTTAACATCTTCATATTATTTTCAGATTCGTGTTCAGCGGTACAAAATCCTTTAGAAAAGTATACTTTGGTTTGAAGGCAATTTTCAAACCAATTTTGTAATCTATAGTATACTTTTCTATGTGTTGTCTTTGAATTGTTTTTTTTTTGTGTGAAATTATTTTGTTTTTAAATTCGCCTCCTGCAAGAATCTTTATGACAGTTTTATTCATTTTTTTGGCACAATAACACGTTCTACTAGTTTGATTTATCTAATGAGAAGCATTCTAAAGTTCTTAATTTAATGTTAATTTCTACTGCTTGCACATTTTTCTTATTGCTACATTTTGAAATGCTGTATCTTGGAAACAGTTGGCCCTTCAAAAATGAAACTGAAGTCAAATTAACAAAGTGCGAAACCATACAATAATTTGTAGTCAAAAACTGCTCCTTCAGTGCTAAAAATGTCAATTACTAAAAAAGCGCACAAAGATTTTTAAAAATTTTGCGTTTGGTGCTAGAGCTAAATAATAAGTAGGTATACTCGAAAACACACTAAAATAGGCCTAGGGATGTTTCTAGATTTTAGGTGTGTTTTTTTGTACGCCCGGGCTAAGTTGGACGAAAAAAACGCCTCGGGGCTTAACAAAAACACTTGGCAGCACTGCGAATGAAATGTCATAACAAAAATGAAAAAATGTTTCCAATATACAAAATGATATAAACAAAAAATAAATAACAAAAATCTTTTTCTGATTTGTTGAATTATTTGCATTTTGTGTTTTAATAAATTCAATAACATAATTTATAAAGAAATTTCAGAGCATTAAATGCACACACTTTAAAATTTAAATGAAAAAATTTGTAAGAGTTAAGAAAAATAAACAATTTTATTTTTTTTCTACACCAAACGCCATCTTTGTATTTTTATGTTCATTCAATTAATCGATAATTTTGTTGTTTTTATACATTTTATCGATAATTTAACAGAAAATGAGTTGGTAGCACAGATTTTAACCCCTTTAAAGAGTTTAGCCCCGAGAATTCTCCGGGCTTAGTTCCTTAGCCCGAGGGGCTAAGTTGTTGTTGTATTTAACATGTTAAGGGCTTAGCCCCGAGAGCGTTTTTTTGTTCAATTTAGCCCGGGTGTACACAAAAACATTTCAATTTGAAATATGTTCTCGTCAAGCCGACACAAGATTCAAAAGCATCTCTGAAAAAAAATAAAGCATTTTCTATAATATTCTTAAATGACCCTAGCAGTTCCTTATTAAATTTTATATATGAAAATCATTTCGGGGAGAGGGGGGGGGGTCTTCAGCCCCTCAAGCCCCCCAAACTGGCTACGTGCCATATCTCGTCCAAAACTAGTTCCTACCATATAACGGGTTTGAGTTATTGGATTTTTCTCGAAAACGGCTTAAACGATTGCATTTTTAGTTTTTTCAAAAAACTCAAACAACGGAGAAACAGCGTTTTTTAATTTGTTTTTTTTTCTTTTTTTGAATATCTCGTAAGCCGCTTAAGCGATTTTGACTAAAATTTGTGCACAGATATATCATATAACCTTAAACAATTTAGTTTTCAAAAAAAAATAGAAGTTAAATTAGTTTTATTCTTTTTACAAATGTTCCACTTTTCTTGTAAATAAATTTAGAACTTAAGGAAAACCCTATATTTTTTTTAATTTCCAACATAATTATTTATTTTTATAAGATTTATATAAGAGGCTTTAACGTCTATGGCAATTTTAACCCCAAGAGCAAGTACGTGCGATTTAGTCGTGCATTTTATTTTTTTAAAGACAAAATGTAATTATTGTATTAATAAATAAAATGACTGGGTCGTACGTACTTGCTATTCAAACCAAGTGTCAAAGTTTCTGTGGAACTTAAAACTTCTTCTATAAAGTTTTTAAAATTAAATAATTTTATAAGAAATAAAAAAAATAAATTCATGACAAACAACTTCTTTAATTATTGTTAAAAAAGATAAATTTTTCGAAAAAAAAATTTTAATATATAAATTTCTCAAACCTTGTTCAAGAATAAAGTTGGTATGCCATTTTCAAGGTAATTTATTGCACATCTAAACCCAAAATTTTGAAAAATTGATTTTTCAAAAAAAAACTTTGAAAGAATTTTTAAAAACCCAAAAATTACGTTTTTGTAATCATAATATCAAATAATTTTAAAATTGTTAAGAAAATCATCAAAATTGGTTCAGTCGTTTAAGTGAAAGTCAAAAATGAAAAAAAAAAACGGTTCTATCGGAGGTAGCGTTAGTAGAATTTTTAAAAACATTACTGTTTAAGACTAGATTTCATTTACTTAATCAAGTCAAAAGTATGACCCTACTAACAAAAGCAGACACACAAATTTCAATCAAAGTCGTTTTCAATTTCTCCTCTAGAGAATCACCAAAGACCCTTAACCACCAAGTTTCAAGAAAATCGGTTTAGGGGTTAAGGTTGTAGCTCGAAGTATACACAGGCAGACACACAGACGGACGTTATCACGAGTTCGATTTTTTTCTCAATCCTAAAATTGTCCTATAGTCCCTGTACCGCAAGTAAAAATAGTTTTTTTTTGTGGGATAAAAAATGTTGGATTAAAATATTAAGGTACACATTTTTTAGACGTATTATTAATTTTTTTTTAATAACATCATCTTAATAACATTTACACATATTTCCAAGAAAAATATGTTTGAACTTGGAAAACAGGATTAAGGCAGGGAAAATGATTGAGCTTAAAATTGAATATTGAATTGAATAGGGATTTTTTAGATTTTTAATGGCCTACGAATCTTGATACGTTGTGAATTCTAACAGACTAAAATTTCTTCAAACTGTTTCATATAGAGATTGGGGGTTCTTTGTTTATTTGAATGTTCAAGGTCGACATCATAGCCAATGAACAATTATTATTTTTAAATTAATGTTTAATGTGTTGAAACACATCACAAAAAAATCGATAGAAGAATATTAATTTTTGATTAGACATCGACTCAAAGAAAAACCTTCAGTTTTATTTAATTTAAATACCAAATTCATATGAAATACGAACAAATGTTTTGTGCTTATTGTTGTGTTTATTTTTTAATTTCTTAAACACTAACAAATTTCGTTGCTTTACAATGTTTTACAATAAAATCTTTAATCTCTTTGTGCGTAACATCGGAGTAAACACCTGGAGCTCCTGGATGTGCACATCCATATCCCCATGACACAACTGCTACTAGTGCTGTTGGATGAGAATCATACAATATTAGAGGTCCACCGGAATCTCCTTGGCATGAATCTTTGCCAACTCCTTGTGCACACACCATGTTGTCAGTAATTTGCCACTCTCCATAAAGAAATTTCTGACATTCCTGTTGTGACAAATATGTCAATGTTACAGCTTGCAGTGTGGTTGGAATTGCTTGAGCCTTTTCATCCATCTTGCCCCATCCACTTACTTCAACTAAACTACCTAATGGAACATGATTTGACACAAGGTGTACTGGTTTAGTTGTAACGCTGAAAACTAATGGTGACATTAATGATACCACAGCAACATCAAACTCCTTTGTGCGGTTATTATATTTTGGATGATTATGCATTTCTTTGACTCTCCTGACAGAACCTCCGGCATTCCAATCGGAAGATCCAGCCCGAACCGAACAAGCGCTCTCCAGTTGTTTTTCAATGATTTTGGAGCAGCAATGAGCAGCTGTTAGAATATAATTTTCTGATAAAATACTGCCTCCGCAGAAATGAGATCCATACTTCTGCAGAGAAATCTGATACGGAAATTCTATTATATGAGCTGTTCTGCCATTAATAATTCTTCCTTCATCTTCTTCTGTTAATGCTGCAGCAAAACACAAAACACAAAAGGCAACTATTAGACGGAACATCCTGGCTACTTTTGATTTTCTTCGTGTTCAGCTACGCCCTTTTATAGTTAAAATTTCAGTGATGGTTGATTTGTTTTCGAGCAACTGTGTTCCAAACAAATAATAATATTTTATAGACGTTACACACATATGAGCAAATAAAAATTGATCAACAAACAAACAACTTTGTTAAAAAAATTATTATTTTTATTATTGATCATGATATCAATAGTATTTTACTATTCCAAAAAAAAACTCATTTTTTAGCGGATTTTTTTTCAATTTCGGTACAACACGTAGATATATTTTTGTTTTTTTTGTTTGTTTTTGACACGACACCAATACTTTGGCTTCGTGTGGAGCAAAATGCCTAATTTTAATTTTTTTTTTTCAAAATTGATTAGCGAGCACGTTTCGAATGATTTGATTTGCTAGTTGAATGCATTTAAGCAGATAGTTATCACAAAGTGTGTTTAATGAATCTGTTTCAAAACAAAAAGATTCAAAAGTACAGGAACTTTCCGTTCCATGAAAACAAAACCTCTTCCGAAACTGTTCTACAATCTGTCATTTCTTGTTCCTTAAAGTTTTTCAGTGCAGTTTATAGGGATATAATTGTATGCCCCTACTTTTGAGGTAGAGCAAGTTCGTAGAAAGTGTCCAACGTCAGCCGAATTGTGTGTTTTGGATACAAAATAATAATAGTCCAAATTGCGAACGTCGCATTTTTTAGCTCATAGGGTTGTTATATAAAATGTTGTCAAATGATAGATCATCTGGTACTGCCACTTTTAGAATTGGTACATCAACGTAGCAACCAAATAAATGCATATCAGTTTTAGCCTTTATTGTCTGCTATATAAATAATACCAGGAGCCAACTGTAAAATAGCTGTAAGTAGGTATACGGCAACCCAATTTCAATGCAACAAAAATAAAAATTTACATTTCTGCACTCTGTGCATATCTATATATCTCTGCGCACATCTATCGGATGAAATACCGTTTCAGCCCAGAAACACATTTGAAAAAAATATCATTTATGTTTAGCTTTAAACGCTCATATCTCCGTTATCTTAAGAGCTAGACCTATGAAACTCTGCAAAATTAAAAATGCCATAAAAACAAAACTACTCGTCCAAATTTGATAAAAAATACATTTCTGCACTCTGTGAGCGCATATCTATCGGATGGCATACCAATTTAACCCATAAACACATTTAAAAAAAATATCATTTATGTTTATCTTAAAATGCTCATATCTCCGTTATCCTTAGAGCTAGACCTATCAAACTCTGCAAAATTCAAAATGCCATAAACACATTTTAAAAAAATATCATTTATGTTTATCTTAAAATGCTCATATCTCCGTTATCCTAAGAGCTAGACCTATCAAACTCTGCAAAATTCAAAATGCCATAAAAACTAAACTACTCGTCCAAATTTGGTAAAAAATACATTTCTGCACTCTGTGAGCGCATATCTATCGGATGGCATACCAATTTAACCCATAAACACATTTAAAAAAAATATCATTTATGTTTATCTTAAAATGCTCATATCTCCGTTATCCTTAGAGCTAGACCTATCAAACTCTGCAAAATTCAAAATGCCATAAAAACAAAACTACTCGTCCAAATTTGGTAAAAAATACATTTCTGCACTCTGTGAGTGCATATCTATCGGATGGCATACCAATTTAACCCATAAACACATTTTTAAAAAATATCATTTATGTTTATCTTAAAATGCTCATATCTCCGTTATCCTTAGAGCTAGACCTATCAAACTCTGCAAAATTCAAAATGCCATAAACACATTTTAAAAAAATATCATTTATGTTTATCTTAAAATGCTCATATCTCCGTTATCCTAAGAGCTAGACCTATCAAACTCTGCAAAATTCAAAATGCCATAAAAACTAAACTACTCGTCCAAATTTGGTAAAAAATACATTTCTGCACTCTGTGAGCGCATATCTATCGGATGGCATACCAATTTAGCCCATAAACACATTTAAAAAAAATATCATTTATGTTTATCTTAAAATACTCATATCTCCGTTATCCTTAGAGCTAGACCTATCAAACTCTGCAAAATTCAAAATGCCATAAAAACAAAACTACTCGTCCAAATTTGGTAAAAAATACATTTCTGCACTCTGTGAGTGCATATCTATCGGATGGCATACCAATTTAACCCATAAACACATTTTTAAAAAATATCATTTATGTTTATCTTAAAATGCTCATATCTCCGTTATCCTTAGAGCTAGACCTATCAAACTCTGCAAAATTCAAAATGCCATAAAAACAAAACTACTCGTCCAAATTTGGTAAAAAATACATTTCTGCACTCTGTGAGCGCATATCTATCGGATGGCACACCAATTTTACCCATAAACACATTTAAAAAAAAAATATAATTTATGTTTATCTTAAAATGCTCATATCTCCGTTATCCTTAGAGCTAGACCTATCAAACTCTGCAAAATTCAAAATGCCATAAACACATTTTAAAAAAATATCATTTATGTTTATCTTAAAATGCTCATATCTCCGTTATCCTAAGAGCTAGACCTATCAAACTCTGCAAAATTCAAAATGCCATAAAAACTAAACTACTCGTCCAAATTTGGTAAAAAATACATTTCTGCACTCTGTGAGCGCATATCTATCGGATGGCATACCAATTTAACCCATAAACACATTTTTAAAAAATATCATTTATGTTTATCTTAAAATGCTCATATCTCCGTTATCCTTAGAGCTAGACCTATCAAACTCTGCAAAATTCAAAATGCCATAAAAACAAAACTACTCGTCCAAATTTGGTAAAAAATACATTTCTGCACTCTGTGAGCGCATATCTATCGGATGGCACACCAATTTTACCCATAAACACATTTAAAAAAAAAATATAATTTATGTTTATCTTAAAATGCTCATATCTCCGTTATCCTTAGAGCTAGACCTATCAAACTCTGCAAAATTCAAAATGCCATAAACACATTTTAAAAAAATATCATTTATGTTTATCTTAAAATGCTCATATCTCCGTTATCCTAAGAGCTAGACCTATCAAACTCTGCAAAATTCAAAATGCCATAAAAACTAAACTACTCGTCCAAATTTGGTAAAAAATACATTTCTGCACTCTGTGAGCGCATATCTATCGGATGGCATACCAATTTAACCCATAAACACATTTTTTAAAAAATATCATTTATGTTTATCTTAAAATGCTCATATCTCCGTTATCCTAAGAGCTAGACCTATCAAACTCTGCAAAATTCAAAATGCCATAAAAACTAAACTACTCGTCCAAATTTGGTAAAAAATACATTTCTGCACTCTGTGAGCGCATATCTATCGGATGGCATACCAATTTAACCCATAAACACATTTTTAAAAAATATCATTTATGTTTATCTTAAAATGCTCATATCTCCGTTATCCTTAGAGCTAGACCTATGAAACTCTGCAAAATTCAAAATGCCATAAAAACAAAACTACTCGTCCAAATTTGGTAAAAAATACATTTCTGCACTCTGTGAGTGCATATCTATCGGATGGCATACCAATTTAACCCATAAACACATTTTTTAAAAATATCATTTATGTTTATCTTAAAATGCTCATATCTCCGTTATCCTTAGAGCTAGACCTATGAAACTCTGCAAAATTCAAAATGCCATAAAAACAAAACTACTCGTCCAAATTTGGTAAAAAATATATTTCTGCACTCTGTGAGCGCATATCTTTCGGATGGCATACCAATTTAACCCATAAACACATTTTTAAAAAATATCATTTATGTTTATCTTAAAATGCTCATATCTCCGTTATCCTGAGAGCTAGACCTATGAAACTCTGCAAAATTCAAAATGCCATAAAAACTAAACTACTCGTCAAAATTTGGTAAAAAATACATTTCTGCACTCTGTGAGCGCATATATCTATCGGATGGCATACCAATTTAACCCATAAACACATTTTAAAAAAATATCATTTATGTTAATCTTAAAATGCTCATATCTCCGTTATCCTGGCATACCAATTTAACCCATAAACACATTTTAAAAAAATATGATTTATGTTTATCTTAAAATGCTCATATCTCCGTAATCCTTAGAGCTAGACCTATGAAACTCTGCAAAATTAAAAATGCCATAAAAACAAAACTACTCGGCCAAATTTGGTAAAAAATACATTTCTGCACTCTGCGAGCGCATATCTATCGGATGGCATACCAATTTTACCCATAAACACATTTTAAAAAAATATCATTTATGTTTATCTTAAAATGCTCATATCTCCGTAATCCTTAGAGCTAGACCTATGAAACTCTGCAAAATTAAAAATGCCATAAAAACAAAACTTTTCGTCCAAATTTGGTAAAAATTACATTTCATATCGCATATCTATCGGATGGCATACCAATTTAACCCATAAACACATTTTAAAAAAATATCAATTATGTTTATCTTAAAACGCTCATATCTCCGTTATCCTGAGAGCTAGACCTATGAAACTCTGCAAAATTCAAAATGCCATAAAAACAAAACTTTTCGTCCAAATTTGGTAAAAAATACATTTCAGCACTCTGTGAGCGCATATCTATCGGATGGCATACCAATTTAACTCATAAACACATTTTAAAAAAATATCATTTATGTTTATCTTAAAATGCTCATATCTCCGTTATCTTTAGAGCTAGACCTATGAAACTCTGCAAAATTCAAAATGCCATAAAAACAAAACTATTAGTCCAAATTTGATAACAGAAAACATTTTAGTTTTCAAACAAAAATGACTTTTGGTTAAGGTAAAGATATATGGCACAAAAACACAAATCAAATTGTCAAAACTAAAAGAGGTCTGCCAGCAGGTTCCTCAAAATATTTTGGCCTGTGTTTTTGTACTGAGAGTAAGGAGTATTACGTAAGAGATGGCATTTTTCTTTAAAAAAATTGAATTTTCAACATTCAAAGTTGCTGCCGGGGTGTTTGTGAAAGAAATTCGGCCCAATTTTTTGCAGTGATACTTTTGTAAGTATTATGTAACAAATTGCATAAAAAAAAATTATACAAATTACTGTCGGTTAATAATTAAATTTACAAAATTTTGCCTTTTTTTATTTTTGCAGACTGCTTCAAATTTTACCCATGTTTTAAACTGATGATCCTGAGGATCCCTTTGCAACAAAAGAAAATGAGTACTTTGGTTCTATGCTTATAATTGCAATGAGTTTTCATCCGATTTTAAACAACAGGATAGAATAGAGGTACTTAAATCCAGTGCCAAAACGGTGCAAAATGGGCACACTGTGAATATACGGCCTTGAGATAAACTCGATATAATTTTCGAAATTTGCGATTAATTTAAAATAATTTTTTCTTTTTATAATATAGTTAAATAAGGAGTAAAAATTCTTAAACTGCGAATAGATGCTAACGGGCAAATTTTGTTTACAATATATTTATTTTACCATTCTATAACTTTCCTCAAAAGTCACAATGAATCACATGTCGGAGAGTCGCGGCTTTTAAGGTTAAACCGAAAGTTGAAGGTTTTTAAAATTAAAGAAAAAACATTTAAGTAGTTCATGAATTAAAAGTACTTTTTAATGCTGAATCCAACTAATATGAAGGTAATCGGACAGTATGACAAAAACTATGGCCTTTTTCATAAAGTGTCTTGTCTTATCAGTACAACAGTTAACTTATCGCCAACAACTCTTTAAAAATGTTGGTACAACTATAAAATTTTACATGAATAATGTACTAACCATGTAAACCAAACCTTAAAACATATGCCATATCTATATACATATTATACCAAAATATTTGTTTTTAATTTTATTAATCATCATCTCCCTGTTAAATCTCCAAAACCATGACTCGCGTGCACGTGATTTCTTGTGATTTTTGAGATTAGTTATAGAATGCCAAGACACAGAGTTTGATCATAAAAAATTTGCCGGTTAGCATTCATTCCGAGGTATTTCAATGATGTTTTTGTTGCTCATCCCCCAATTTTCACTAGCCCTCAAAAAACACCTTTTTACCCTTTATTTATATAAATATTTTTATGGGCTATTTTAATCCTTGGTTTGTACAACATTCGTGCCAAATTTTACCTTTGTACCATCACTTTTGAAGAGTTTTTGGCGATAAGTTAAACGTTGTACTAATAATACAAGACGCTTTATGAAAAAAAGGCCATAATTTTTTGTCATAGTAGTCCGGTTACCTTCATATTAGTCTCGTTGAATTCAGCGTTAAAAAGTATCTTCAAATCATGTGCCATATGTTTATTTTATACCGAAATGTTTTTTCTTTAATTTTATAAACCTTCAACTTCTGGGGTGGAAACGACTAAGATGATTGTTGATTGTCACATTTTTAGTTGCCGGTATTTCTCTATTGTACAAAATATTGCAATTTCATATGAAAATGATACCAAAATAGGTGTGAACATTAAAAGTCACAAAAATATGATAGTCAAATGTGACAATCACCTTACACAAACCGATTTTCTTGATTTTGACTGTCAACTATTAAAAATCATCTTACACGATTCCATCACACCTCTGGTTTGACCTTGAAAACCGCGACTCGCGGACATGTGACTCATTGTGACTTTTGATGTAAGTAATAGAATGGCAAAACAAAGCCATAGCTTTAGAAAAGCATAGGTATTAAAGTTTTATTTATTTTTTAGAATACTTATTTGCATGTTATTTATTTATATTTTTTTTAAAGCCTAAGAAAAGAAATTATCGTTTTTATCTTATCTAAAATTATATAATTATTATATCTAAAATTATATAAACAATAATTAAGGTAACGTATACGTATATTCCGTTTTCCCCAACTTGGGTATGCCATCTAAAGAGGCCCATATATACATATACAACACTTGTGCACTCACCGGTGTCATAACACCGGACACCGATCGATACACCGACACCAAAAATCAAAGAAGTTTGATTTTACGAACAAAATTTGTATTCTAAAAATGTATCTTTATAGAAGAAATCAAATTGCATACTTCGTTTTGAGGTCAAATCCAATTAAAAAGCGTTTTAGTCATTTGAAAATCGAATTTTATGCTATTTTATTTTTTTTTTATACATTTACATTTTTTTAATAAAAAAGGCTTATCATATTTAGTAACTTTATTTATAAGAGCAAGTAGGTACGTGCGGTCCAGTCGTGCCACTGAAACACCGAACGCAACAAACACCGAAAATTCAAAGCCACTCTGAATTTGAACGGGTTTTAAGCATTCACACACTCTCGTTGTTGAGCCTGTACTCTGTCCCACAAAGATTTTCAGTAATAGAGAAAATAGAAAAAGCTTTAAGAAAGCTTTCCCATAAGATGTGTACTGACAATCTTTGTGGGACAGAGTATAGTACGCTGCTGATGCGATACGAAATTTTTCGTTGGTCTGAGCGAAAAAAAGCAAATACAATTTTATTCGTTTACAATTTCGATGTGTGGTTTTTGTATAGGATTTTTCGTTTCGCTTCAGCAGCGTACTGGGCTTTAATTAAAGAACGAACATCGTACACTGGGCATAAAACCGAGAGTGTAAATTCAGCTTAATGTTTCATGACTATCTAAGTTTTGTCGGAAATCCTGCAGGTATAAAGATTTTACTTTTTGTCTGCAGTTTAATTATTCTTCTATCGACTTTATTTTCTGTTACTGATTTGTATAGAAATTGATTCGTAAGCATCATTACCTTACCAAATAAACATCTGTTTCCGTGGTGTAGTGGTTATCACATCCGCCTAACACGCGGAAGGCCCCCGGTTCGATCCCGGGCGGAAACAATGATTTTTTTTTTTATTTTCCTCTTTCAAATATGGACCAAAACTTACTTTTAAAATACAAACATATTTTCCTTTATAAATTAAGGCTTAACTACCTATAACGGCCACTTTTTGCAAAAAGTACAAAAGTGAAAATTTTCAAACTCATTTTTCCTTTAACTTGAGAAAAATTTCAAAAATATGTTTTTTTTCGCAAACAAATTATATTATTTTACGTTTGCAAAAAGTGGTCATGCATTTAGTTTAATGGCATATCGGACTAGATTCAGAAAAAGCGTGAATTAAGAGCCACGTTTAAAGTTTATGTCTGTGAGCTGATAGATAGATTAACTATCTAGATAGGTACACTGTAGAAATGGTGTACATTTTATTAAAGCTTCATAACCGAAGTCTTCTATCCTAATGCATAAAACCATACTAACTATAGTTAAGTCCTTTAGTTTGTCTTTATTTTTTTTTTTTTTATTTTGTGGTTTGATTTAATATATAGTTATCTAAAAGTAAAAACAAATGAGTGGGCTCCCCTAACTGCACACCAAGCCAAGGTAATCATCCATCAAAGTTCCAATAGCAAACTTGGAAAAATAATTAAGGTTAATAATATTCAATGATGAATTATATTTAATATTACAATTCCTGTTGCGTCCACACGAGTTCCCACAATTTTCAATCGAATTTTATCCTCACCAGAAATAACAACATCTTCGTCTTTAGATTTGTAACAAGGTGGATTACCATTCGGACAGAATTGCATATCGGCTGGAATGGACTATAACAAATGTGAAATATTAATAAATGGGTAGGTATTTTGAGATGCAATTCAAACTTACATGATGCGAAATGAAGCAGGAAAGTGGTCCGATTTCCGCAAACATACCAACCTGAAAAATATAAAATTATTATATTTTTTTCATGGAAGCAAAAATCATCAAGCACGTACCTTGTTGATTTGTTTAACAACAGCATCGAGGACTTCTCCTTTAAATGGACGAAATACAATGGCTTTGTATTTCACCGGATAAACTACAAATCCTTGTCCAGGTTGAATTACACCAGATCCGATTTGATCGATTGTTGTGACTGCAATAACAAAGCCGTATTTGCCCGTACACGTACCTTCAACTTCGGTGTACAATTTTTGTTTAACTGTTTCCAAAAGTTGTGGGCCAAAGTATCGCGGATGCAAGAGGATTTCGTGTTCCAATGATATCTACGTTTTTCAAAGTTATTTGTGAAAAAATATTATTTTGTAAAGGATGTTATCTTACATGGTAAAACATTTTGGTTGATTAAAGATAATAGAAGTCGAGATGATATAATAAAAAGTGATAATTTTTCTTTCTACTAAACTGATAAACAAAACACAAAAGTATGGAGCAGCAAATAAATAGAATGCACGTATTTTTTGTAGGCTATCAAATGTCATACCGACTTTTAATATGGGCTACGTTCACAAGGTTTTCACTTTTATAATACTTGGTCTCTATGGGCAATATTTCATAGCATGCGATGTCAAAGTTATAAATATTGCTCAGAAAAGACATTTCGATTAGAGCTCAAATAAGATAGGCAAATCTCACAATAAGTGCCTCCATTGCAAATTATCTAATCCATTTCAATTATCCCATTTGCTATTTCTTATATCTGGCTCTTTTTTCCTAACCATATCTCTTTGTCTTTCTATCTGCAATATGTTTGTTTCCTTATCTTCCTCCTCTACAGAACATACTTGTGACCTATTCCCAATGCAAAATTGGGTGTGTGTCATAGATAACCTGAACACACATAAAATCGTAAAAAAAAAATCTATTGTATTTCATATTCCTTTCTCACAAAAAAAAATTGTTTGCCTTAACTACAACGGCCAGATTTCAAAATGGTATCAAAAACCTTAGATTCTCAAACAAGTGGTGTACTTTTTTCCTCAAACAAATGGACCTATAAAGAAAAAAAAAGTATTTTACTTTTCTCCGCAAGCAAATTGGTCATTGTAGTTAAGCCTTAAGCCTTAATTTTGAAAGGAATTCGACATTAAAAAATGTTTTTAAACAATTATGTAGTCTCTTCGAGCAATTTTAACTCTAAATATTGCATGCTATGAAAATTTGCTCATGGACACCATGCATAATGTTACGTTTTTTTTGTGATCTTACACAAAAATCTTTCCACGTACTGTACTTTTTTAGCACAAAAATCCCAAGCTGTCAGTTTCGGTTGGAATATTTTTTTGTTTATAAATGCAAATGCGAAAGCACAAGAAAAAATAATTTTACCCTTTTATATTTCTTAAATTTTTTAAATGACAACAAAAAGATGCTCTTACAAAGGCTGTGGAGCTTTTACCAACAGTTCACATCCAACATCGGAAACATTTTACTCATTTCCAAAGCACCCGGAAAAACTCAAGCTATGGATGAAACTGGGCGGTTGTTCCAATGAAAAAGAACTACCATATGCGTCAAGGTATTTTTGTTCAAAACATTTCGATGAAACTAAATATGTTGCAAACAATCCAAGACGCAAGCAGCTCCTAAGTGCTGCTATTCCGTATCCATGCATGGAAACTCGTCAGCAAAATGTTATGACTATTGTCGATGAAAATGATTATCAATGCGTTGTGTCTAGTGGACATGCCATTGAAGTGGAGCACGAAGACGACG